>JASAUF010000238.1:0-397500 GCA_030180095.1 Magnolia changhungtana
AGTCCATCGTCCAAGCTCCATGAGAGAAGCTTGGCATGGCCCACTCCCTACCACCCAATCCCACCCTCTAAAATCTATCTCAACCATTGAATCTTATCCATTGGAGCTCTAGAATGCATTGACGGAAGGAGAAGACTATGATCTAAGGTGGGTGATTTTATTGCTTGGTTTTTTTATTTGAGGGCCCACTTGTGGTGGGACCCATCTTAATGTTTGTGTGGTAAGAAATGGAGGGCCCATAGTGGCGAGGTCCCTCCACCACCATCCGATTCCTCTCTCTTTCTCTCTATTTTCCTCTTTCTCACTCTCTCCCTCTTTTGCCTTTTGTATGATGTGTGTTTGTGTGGCCCACCATGATGAGTTTGATCCACACCATCCAATTGCGGGACCCACCATTGCCGCCGGTCCATTTGAACAGGCCTGGAGGAGGGACAATACAAATATCAAGTTGATCCAAGGCTTTGGTGGGCCATCGCGTGGACCCACCTTAATGTGGGTGTGCTGGACGCACCATGATGTGTGTCCCACATCCACACGTTCATCCATTTTGTCATGGCCACGGGCCCACCTGGTCCTGACCGTCCAGAGGGTGGACGCACTGTGATGTATATGATCATCTACATCGTCCAGATCCCCTGGACAGTGGTACCCACCTGATGCAGTGCTGCATCCAGCACATGGACCCCCCTACACGTATGTATCGCACCTACACTGTCCATCTATCTTTCCAGATCATTTATGGCCAGCGGCTGTGGGGCCACATGGCACGCATATGATATCCAGACCGTCCGTCCTGCCTGGACGCTGGATGGAGAACACAAATATCAGTTTGTTTTACAGGTGGCCACACGTGTGGACCACCTTATGAATGTGTTTCATCCAGCCGTCCAGCTGGGACGGTGGACCCTACCGTGATCTATGCGTTTCATCAACGCTGTCCACCTATTTTAGCAGATCGTCCAACGGTCTGGACGTTAACTCCTTTTTTTAAAAAAAAGGGTAAAGTAAAAATAAATAAAATATACATTATTTTATTGATAATATAATATCATATTGCGTATATATATATTATATATATATATATATATATATATATATATATATATATATATATGGTGGGTCGTGGGACCCACCCTCTTGGAAACAGATTGGTGGTGCACATATCTAAACCGTCCATTCACAGCTGGTGGGTCCCACACATGTGGACCCACCTGGGAGCTGATTGGCTGGAGTACCCACACCAGCTATATAAGCTGTGTGGTGACGTCAGCTAGTGTCATGGCCCCTACCTTATGCATGTATCCCGTATCTACACCGTCCATATCTGGACGGTGCTGTGTGGAGCCCACCTTGATGTATTATCCCAAACCTTTCATCTCATGGGACCCACCTGTGTGTGGATTTCATCCACACCGTCCGTCCATCTGGACGGGACCCACTTGATGAGTGGATGGAATCCACGCCGACAGTCTATTTGCATGGAGCCCACCGTGATACGTGGGCTTAATCCATACCATCCATCCAATTGGCAAGCTCGTCTTAAGGATTGGGAAAAAAAATGAGATCCGTATATCAGGTGGACCACACTACAAAAATCAGTGGAGATTGAATGTCCACCATTGAAATCCTTTAAGGATCCCAAAAGCTTTGGATCAATATGAAATTTATTTTCCTTCTTAATCCAGGTCTCTGTGACCTCATGATCAAATTGGATGGAGAATAAACTTTATGATGGGCCCTGTGAATTGTTTAACCATGAAAATCATTATCTCCACTGCTAATTGTAGTATGGTCCAGATGATCTTCCAATGTGATTCATTTTGGTATATTTGAGGCCCATTCGTGTGGCCTACGGATGCAGCCCACCTATGATATTTATATAGCCCATTGTTACGGCCCCTTGTGATACATTTTTGACCCACATGATGCAGCCCATTGTGATGTATTCGTGGCCTATGGGCAAGGCCCATTGTGATATATATTATGTCCACATTGATACGGCCCATTGTGATGTATTTGAGGCCCATGGGCCGAGGCCCAATGTAATGTATATAAGGACCATGAGTGGGCCCAAGAAACGTATGTAAGGCCTTTTTGTGGACTGAATGTGATGTATATGAGGCCCATTGCGGTGTATAGTAGGCCTTTGTGTGAGGCCATGGGCCCACTTTATGTTTAGCTCTATGTGAGCCGCTGTTGGGAGCGATGATGGTTAAATGTCCACATTGATGGGCAATGATGGTTTAATGTCCACATTGTGACCTTCACTCAAGCCTTGATCGACCGATCATCGAGGTCGATTCCGATTGTCGTGACCGATTTTTTATGCTGATTATCGACCAATTCCGATTGTCATGACCGATTTGTCGATTCTGATTATCGATCGATTTCGATTGTCATGATCAATTGCCGATTCCGATTGACATGACCGATTTGCCGATTCTGATTATCGATCGATTCCGATTGTCGTAACCGATTGCCAATTCTGATTATCGACCGATTTCGATTGTCATGACTGATTGCCGATTCCGATTGACGTGACCGATTTGCCGATTCTGATTATCGATCGATTCCGATTGTCGTGACCGATTGCCAATTCTGATTATCCACCGATTCTGATTATCATGACCGATTTGCCGATTCTGATTATCGATCGATTCCGATTGTCATGACCGATTGTCGATTCCGATTGATGTGACCTATTTGCCGATTATGATTATCGATCGATTCCGATTGTTGTGACCGATTGCCGATTTTAATTATCCACCGATTCCGAGTGTCGATTTTGATTGTTGAGGCCGATTTCGATTGTCGAGACCGATTTCGATTTATCAAGGCCGATTGATGAGACCTATGTGATGTATATGCGGCCCGTATTTGAGGCCCATTGTGATGTGTATTCAGCCTGTGTTTAAGTCTCAATGTGATGTATATGAGGCCTATGTGATGAGGCCCATTGTGATGCAATTGAGGGCTAGGCGATGGAGCCCATTGTGATGTATGTTAGGCCCATGTGAAAGGCCCATCGTGATGTATATTAAGCTCCTACGTGAGGCCCATGGTGTCGTATATCAGGCCCTTTGTGAGGTCATGGGTCCATTATATGTTAGGCTCTATGTGGGCCACCCCTTGGGAGCAATGTTGGTTAAATGTCCACATTGTCGAGCTGATTGCCGAGGCCGATTGTTGATGTCGGTTATCGATGCCGATTGTTGATGTCGGTTATCGATACCGATTATGAGTATGTGACAACATAGCATCATGATATATGCCCATATGCATCATCTGCATGTTTGATATGAGATATGGTTGACCGTTGCATATGTCATGGGGCAGGTTATTCATGGGACTCCCTAATGGGTGGAGTTGCCCCACATGAGCGCATGATATGCGCAAGATTGATGCATGATTAGACTGTGTGACTCATGCATCTCGCATTTTGTGATTATAATTACCGTACGCCCTAGCGACATCAGGGTTGCAGCCTCCACATGCATATCGTGGATGGCCAGATGAGACACCAAAAATTTGTTCTACATGGGGTGTTATAGATATCTTTGGGTGAAAGTCCCAGAACCCTCTTAGTTCTAGAGGTTGTTCTAACGTCTAAACCGAGTAGATGCATGAGCGCATGAGGGCCGTATACCATTAGGCCGCATCTCCCACTGTGTCGTGGTCTGTTGGAAAGGGGTATGGCCTTACCTGCCCGAGAGGAGGGGGCGATGTTAAGCTGAGTCTAAGCAGCTCGAGGAATGGGTCCGCTATCGACGAGCCGGGCCCGATATTGGCAGGCGGATAGTGAGGTCTCTTCCACTCACCTTGTTGTGCGCGATGAGGCGGCAACCTAGTTTAGAGTGTAATAGACCCTGGTGATTTCCCATAGAGGAACTGTACTTATATGTGGACTTATTGAATAGGAGTTGAATACTCATACATTCATTTCATTCACTATCCACTCAGGCTGGTGGTGCGTAATTGATTGTTGTATACCTTCACATGGCCAGGATTTCGGTTGGGTGTGCGACTAACCCGAGATCAAGAGTCTACCACATTAGGTCTGGCTATCTAAATTTAGGTATGGGACTGGTTTAGATAGAAGTCCTTTGTGACAGACCTCGTAACTTGCGATACTACGTACTATCATCCCGACTTCACACTCCAGCATGGTCATTCCATTCGCACCGCATATTACATTATATTCGCGGCATATGACATTTTGGGTTACCTGTGTTTCTGCATTTATATGGTTTAGACACGGCATCTGATATTTGACTCTTTATGACTCATCATTTGTATAGTTGATCTGTATCGTGTATTCTGATATTGTTCCTCATTTGTATAGTTAATTTGTATTGCGCATTCTGATATTGCTTGACTCATGGACTTGTCAGTATTTTCGCTTACTTTGATAACATATGATTCACGGCCTTGCGCCTATTTCGACATTGTATGATTATGACATTGCGTTGAATACTTGGCACTTACCTTGTGCACACACTTACACCACCCTCTAAGCTTTCTATAAGCTTATGCACGATGATGCGTGCAGGTGATGTTAGGTTGCAGCAGTTTTGAGCTTGGAGCGTGCAGTGGTCTTCTGAAGCTTGATTTTCGATTTATGTATTTCCTTTTCAGCATTGTACTCAAATGATTATATTAGTGGATATGTGATGATAATGTTGCCTTTGTGAATTGGGTAATCTTGTGGTTATGCTTATTATGAGTTAAATGTACAAAAAAAAAATCTCTTCCTTATAGGATTCCAGGATCAGAATCTAGCGTATAGACGCTAGAAGTCGAGAATGGAGTACTACGGAGGCTGTCGGCACCAGATTCGACGATTGGGATTCCTGTGAATCCGATCTCCGGGTTTGGAGCGTGACATCTAGCATACATAGACAGCAATTAATCATGGAAAACTCAAATTCAAATTCCATCCTTATACGATTATTTCAACAAACACATGGATTAACCTAAACTCAACATAGTTCATATATATATATATATATATATATATATATATATATATATATATATATCTGAAAGGCTAGATAGACATCGCTTTTGGCATGTGAAATAGCATCCACGTCAGTAATAAATCATTAACCGACATTGAAAGCTTTAAAAACCATAACCTATTCGTTTATAGTCCGCAACTTATGCCCATTAGACTCGTTACAGATGGAGCTCGTACACACTTTCGTCGTCTACGGCACCGCTGCCACCTATGGTGCGAAATAGGTTAGCCATTTGATCTATTAAACTATTTGGAACTCTACAACATCATAGGGTTAGGATTTCTTACCCGAAAATGAATCTAGAATTGCTGAAACGGCGACACTCAGTAGAGTGGATTCGGCACTTAGAACAACAGGGAGGAATCCCTGTAGCAACACCCTAAATTCCCTCACTTTTCTCTCTCTTTTCTTCTCTTTCTTTTCTTTTCTCTCTTCCTTAAATTGCAAATTTGTATGGGGAGAGAGAATGAGGGTTTAAAGCCCTTATATAGGCTCAGATGTGAGCTCAATGGCCCCAGGGCCATGGTATACGTATATTATAGCCAAAATCCTTCTATTTCGGCTCAACGGAGCACTTTCGGAGCCCCCTTTTCTGTATGCGGTCGGACTTAAGCTCCCTGACCTTGGATCTAGGTCGAGTTACGTTTTCGGTCCAATCGGATTTACAGATCGACCATGGCGGACCAATTTCAGTTTAATGGTCACCGCCACTCGATCGGGGCCACGAGTACATAGACCTCTGTATGAAATTTTCTCTGATCCGAGGGTGTAATTAGGTCGAATTCTGACGGTCTGAAAGCATAGATTTGGCCTGTAAGCGAACGTCCCAAATCACTTAAATCTGAGTATATTTTCTAAAGATATTCGCGTTTCTCACACACTTCACTCAGGGCTCTAGTTGTGCGTTTCTGGGTACTTTCTGGATTTGATTTTTGAGAGGATTGTCAAGCCTAGTAAGGCGGTCATAATCATTTAGTTTTAGGGTAATCGGACTTTCGACGTGCGGTCCAGGACCAATACGGACCTTTGTGATGCTCCCGAGAGCAACTGGGTAATAAGATTGATCCTATATTATAAGGTAATGTAGTGTCGATGATTCTACAAGTTTTGGGTCTTGCAGTTCGTATTTAAAGTGGTTCAAGCGAATTTCTCAGCTAATCTAGTTTAACACTTAGTTAATTTTGCCTAATTTCTAAAGGATTTGGTCCTGAGTGATTTCTGCCTGAGCTGGTACTCGGGCCTTTGTAGTTTGTATAGAAGGTGACTCAAGCTATTAATACTTAATTCAATTATGCCCTAATCACTACAGAATAAGGTCCTAGGGCAGTTCTCCGTCCAAGGACGTCCATTGCCAAGTTAGGAAAAATTCGGGGTGTTACACTGTCCAGCGAGTTTGCTGGTAAATCTATTGAATTTATCGATACATCGACACTACCTTTGATATCATCAATATACAAATTCCGATGACATCGGCTGACTTTCGATCATATCCTAAAAACTTGAAATATTTCATGACAAGCCTCTCTCATTTTTCAAGTGTCAATTGATCGAACCTACCATCGATGGAATCGGAGTTCGAAATCTGATGATGTCGACAGTGGTTTCGATTCATCGACCATCTAGCAAAAGGTTTCAAAAGTGTATGACTTTGAGTTCAAGTCATCAAGCAGACCATCGATGCTATCAAGAGTATACGCTTGATGATATCGAATCTACTCGATAATATCGAACTCAGTCATAAATGTGATCGTTTTATATCCGTTGGAACCTTCTGCCTATATATAGAGGACTTGTCTATTGTTGCTTGGAGAAAAAGTAGAGAGATCTTTTGAGTGTTTAACCTTATATCATATACCCAAAGCCCTTTCTCTCAGGGAAGTTCATCCTCCAATCCACCCTCATCAGTGATATTCAATAGAGTGGATTGGGGAATGAACTTCCGCATTCAAGTATCCTCCAGCTACTACCCTAATGGCAAATCATTAAGCTGGGATGCCTTGAATGCATAAGGTTGGAACTACTCTATCATCCTTATAGGAAAACCTTTAGAGAATAGGATTCCATCTTGACCTTGATCCAACCCGAAGCCAAGTACTGGTACATCATTCTGTTGCGGATCAAGCGAGCAGAAGACTTTTTGTCAGTAAGGAGGAGGAGGTCTTCGGCATTGTGCTAATCGAGACTCATCAACTTATTTGTAAGTATCTAGAGTCTAAGAAGACACTTGTGATTATTCCTTTTTAAGATTGGGTCTTAAGTGGTTCTCACCCTTTGAAGTCCTCAAGGAGGCCTCCGGTGAGAGTGTATGTGGTGGGTGTGTTGTGTGGACCATTGCTCTGTGGAGAGCATAAACATCTGGTTATGAGTGAATCAGTAAAACTCTTTGGTTTGAGGTAAACCGTGTAGAAACCTCCAGTAGGGTCTTATGAAAGATCCTTGGCCAGTGTGCCTAAAAGTGGGTGCGTTGTGTTGACCCTTACTCGTGAGAGCATAAACAGTCAGCCTTAGTGTGGGTTGTAAAGGTTGAAGGCGAACCTGATTTAAAACCTTAGGTCTGAGGTGAAACCTCCTTAGGGCCTGTTTGATTTTGAGGGAATTGGGAAATACCCAGCAAAAGGGTGTAATAATTATTTCCCAACGCATTTACCCATTTCACCCGTACTTGATTTGACTACCTACTTTTTGAACACGAAAATCGAGAATATTGCAAAATATTTGTGGGTCCCACTGTGATATATTTCGCTTATCCACACCGTTCATTCATTATGCCAGATGAATTTATGGCATGAGCCAAAAAATGAGGCATATCCAAAGCTCTAGTGGACCACACCACAGAAAAAAGTAAATCATACACTTACCGTTAAAAACTTCTAAGAGCTACTGTTTCTTTTGGTGTGGGCCACTTAAGTATTGGATTTACTTGATTTTTTGACTCATAGCTCAAAAGGTTGTGGTAAAATGGATGAACGGAACAGATATGTCATGTACATCACCGTGAGGTTTAAAATTTTTAACTAACACTTTTGAACCGGTTTCCAAGGCAAGAATTCCCGAAAATTTTCAAACGGGTGAAACTGTGATAATTAGTCATTTACCAAGTATTTGCACTTGCATTCAAAAATCAAACAGGCCCTTAGTGAAATCTAATACACTCAAGGGTTGAGTGCGGTTACCGGGAGTGGAGTAGACAAGTAGTTGAACCACTATAAAAATGACTGTGTTTGTGATTGCGCTTCTTATGTGTTTGTGATTCATGTCAATGCATTAATATTTATATCACACCTCACACACATTCACAGTCATATCCATTATAAAATAAGTTATATATTGCTACTTCTTGAATAGTTTGTTATTGGATCCTCTACCAGGCTTGGAAGCCAGTAGAATTACATTTGAGTAATCTTAATATATGTCTGTTGTTAGGATTAGTGAAATAGGATTTTAAATTAGACCATTAAACGTTTTAAAAGTCCTATTCACCCCCCTTTAAGATATATTAGTGTATTCCCTCTTCAACTAGTTCGGTCTTCACCGCAATTTTAACGCCTTCCTTCTCTATCATTGAGGTCCTTACCTAAAATATTCGGCTGCAAACTATACACAGGAGTCATCTTAGTTGGGAAATATCCATTTTTTCAACCCAAAGCGATTATACAATGTTTACCTAACTATGGATTGTAGACTTCATCAACTAGTGGTGACTCTGAGGCCATGTTTGTTAACGCTGAATTTTTACACTTAATGCGGAAGGGGGGAAATTTTCCATGTTTAGTGGTGTTTGTTAATGCGTTGTTAATGCGAAAGACGGAAAGCGCTAAGTAGTTTTTCACTGAATTCTTTTCGTGACAGGAGTCTGGCTTAATGGTGAACGCAAAATGCATTCTGTGATTTTTCATTAAACAAAAATTTTTTGCTTCCAAAAGTACCCCTTTTCAAGTTACTACGGAAATGTTTTCTTTTAAATTGTTTGCGCAATACAAAATTAACCTTTAACCTGTGAAACTTCTTTATGCCCCACTATGATTTATGTGTTTGATCCACACCGTCCATCAACTTTTTCAGATAATTTAAGGTGTGATCCAATAAAAAAAAGTAGGTCCAATGATTAATTGGACCATAAGGTGGGGATTGAACGTCCACCGTTAAAAACTTCTTGAGAGCTGGAGAAGTTTCAGATCAAGTTGATATTTGTGTTTTCACTTCATCCATGTCTACATGACCTAATGAATAGGTTGGATGGTAAAAAAAACATCACAGTGGACCTGTGAATTTTTTAATGGTAAAAATCATTATCCCGCTACTATTTTTGGTGTGGTCCATTTGAGCGTTGGATCTGCCTCATTTTTGTGTTCATGCCTTAAAATAATCTAAGAAAAGGGATTGACGGTTTGAATGTACAGATACATCACGGTGGGCCCGCCCACAGAACTGCCCGTTTGGAGCTAGGGACAGGCGGCCGAGGCCGCGAGGGTAGTATGCAATCCGCGTCCTCTCATCCTGGACACAAGATGGGAACAGATTGGCTACTCCCACTGCCATCGGTCAATGGCTGGTGGTCAGTGCTCTGTGGGCTCTACCATGATGTATGTGTTTCATCCATGTCATCCATCTATTTTTTCAGATCATTTCATGGTATGGGACAAAAAATTAGGTATATAAAAATCTCAAGTGGGCCACACTACAGGAAACAGTGTTAAATGAGCGTCGACCATTAAAAACCTTTTGGGGGCCATAAAAGTTTTGGATCAAGCTGATCTTTGTTTCTTCCCTTCATCTGGGCCTGTATGACCTAATAAAAAGATTGGATATCAAATAAACAGTACAGTAGGCCTTAGGAGGATTTTAATGATGCATATCCAATCATTATTATTTTCCTATGGTGTGGTCCACCTGAGCTTTATATCCCTCTAATTTTTGGGATAAAGCACTAAAATGATCTGTAAAAATGGATGAACAGAATGGATGAAACACATACATCATGGAGGGGCTAACAAAGCACCGACCAGGGAGTAGCCAATCCGTCTCGAGTCAGGGGGACGCGGATTTCCTGCCAAAGCTTTCGCGGGAAGTTTCTGCACTGGAAACGGAAACTTAGGTGGGGCCTACCGTGATGTTTATGAGAAATCCATCCTGTCCATCCATTTTTTGAGATCATTTTAGGAATTGAAGAAAAATTGAGAAGATCCAAGACTCAAGTGGGCTGCAATAAAGGAAAATGTGTACAGGGAAATTCCTGCCGTTAAAACATTTCTGGCGTAGACAGTGATGTTTATATGCCATCTATACCGTTTATAATGTCATTCATACTAGGATGAAATAAAAACAAAAATATTATCATGATTCAAAACTTCTGTGGCCACACAAATATTTCAACTGTTGACGTTCAATACTCACATTTTTGGCCCACCTGAGTATCAGATACAGTTCATTTTTGTCCTTATGTCCTAAAATGAACTCACAAAACGGATGAATGGAGTGGATTTCTCACAAACATCAGGGTAGGCCCCAGCTAAGTTCCAAGTGTAGGAACTTCATACAAAAGCCTTCCGCGAGGAATCCCTGTTCGAGTTAGGGACGGGATTGGGAAGCGGATTGGATGGTGCATTGACATAAGTAAGTTTTGTGGGTCCCATCATGATGTATTTGCTACATCTAAACCGTCCATCCATTTTGCGAGCTCGTCATAAGACTTGAGCTGAAAAATAAGACATATATAAAGATAAACTGGACCACACTACAAAAAGCAGTAGGGGATTGAACGTGTACCATTGAAACCCTTTTGGGGTCACAGAAGTTTCGGATCAATATGAAATTTGTTTTTCCTCTTCATCTATATATTTTTGACCTTATGAATACATTAGATGGAAAATAAACGTTATAGTGGGCCTTGCAAATTTTTGAACGGTGAAAATCATTATCCCACTGCTATTTTTGGTGTGGTCCATTTGAGTTTTGGATATGATTCATTTTTTGGACAATGCTCTAAAATAATCTTGAAAATTTTATGAACGATGCGGATATAATAAATACATTATTGTAGGGCCATGTAACTTTGATCTCCTTTGAAACCTTCATACAAGGCGGACCTCGAGGAGCGTCTTCACACGACACGGTATCCACGTATCAATGGATTGGCTACTCCCCCAGCCACTAGCCTGGTGGGTTGATGGTCAGTACTGTGAGGCCCCATGATGTATGTGTTTCATCCATTCAATTCAATCATTTTTTACATATCATTTTATATCTCTATCCCAAAAAATTCCACCACACTTATACATACAAATCATTAATTTGCAATCTATATTCATGAATAATGATATTTTAATTTTCTATTAAGTATTTTATAGTTTATTTGAATTAAATAGAATAATTTTATTTTCATTTAATAAAAAATAATTTCTTTATAGTGTAAAATATTTCCAAACAGGAGATAGGGGCAAATGTGTCAAATCAACATATTTCGGACAATTCATATGTTTGTTAATAAACAGATTGTTTCAAATTCAGTACTTAATTTTCATAATTCAACCATAATTACCAAACAAGTTTTTTGACTTCAAATTTCATATTTCAGATTCAACAAACGGGGCCTAAGTCTTTCAAACATATCAATTTGAGTACACACCACAACCATTTTAGAACCAACGTAGGCACAAAAATACACACACCAACCTCAGCAATGCACACACTTGCCCCATGTAGAGAGTATACATAAAGGTCCACCTTCAATGTGAGTTATTCATCATGTAGGGCCCACCTTGGATGTAGGTCATTCATCTTAGAGATTGGATGTGGGTGGTCCATTAGGTGGAGTCGACCTTTAATGTGCATCGTCCATCATGTGGGCTGCCTTGATTGTGAGTCATTTATCATTTGGGGTAGACCTTCGAGGTGTTCTCATGTAAGGACCACCGCGGCACGGGTCATCCATCATATGGGGTCCACCTTCAATATCCACTGCCCATCATGTGGAGCCCACCTTTGATGTGAGCCATCCATCATACGTGACTCGCCTTGGATCTGGGTTGTTCATCATTAGGGGTCGATGTTTGATGTGGACTGTCCATTATGTAGACCCACCATGATGTGGGCCATCCATCATGTGGAGCCCATCTTGCTAGGGGTCACCCATCACGTGGGACCCACCTTCAATTTCCATTGCCTACCTTATTGAGCCCAACTTTGATGTGGACCGTCCATCGTGTGGGCCCCATGCACTTTCAATGTCAGCCGTCTATCATGCAGGGCTTGCCTTAGATGTGGGCCATTCATCGTTAAAGACTGACCTTTGATATAGGCCACCCATTATGTGGGGCCCACCTTGATGTGGGTCATCCATCATTGGACCAATTATCAATGTTAATTCTCCATCATGCGGAGCCCACCTGTAGTGTCTTTTACCCTTCACGTGGAGCCCACCTTTGATGTAGACTGTCCATCATGTGGGCCACCTTTGATATGGACTATCCATGATGGGGAGAGACGAGGGAGCGGGAAACTAAAAAGAAGTTAAAAGTTAAAAAAGTAAAATTGTCAAATTAACTTTAAAAATAGCTCTTTTACTGCCCAAGTTTAAAATAATAAAATAAAATAAAAAACGGTTACTTATGAGGTGGTATCCCAACAAAACATAAGTCACTGTCTCACAAACAGATCAGAGTCAAGCCTTTGTTGAAATTGGACCGTAGGGATTTCTTTTTCATTTCTAACCGTCCGATGAATATCCACCAATTGAATGGTCGAATGAATGAAGGTTTATTTGTATTTTTTTTTCATGCTACATCTAAACTGGGACCTACATCTAAACTGGGACCTGTAACTTGGAAATTTTGATTTGAATTGCTTTTATCCAACGCAATTTTTAAGTAAACCATAAATGCCTAGGTACCATCCATCACTCTCGTAGAGAATCCAACTCATTCTTATCCCTTGTGGACGCGGATTGCGTCCTACCTCCGCCAGGACGGTAATCCGTCCGGGCAGGGCTCTGTGGGGCCCACCGTAATGAAAGTATTTTATCCGCACCGTTAATCGCTTTTCTCATATCATTTTAAGATATTATACAAAAAAATAAGCAGATACACAGATCCAGTGGACCACATCAAAGGAAGCTATAATGATAATGTCACCCACCGTTGAAATATTTCAAAGGGCTACCATGATGTTTTTTTTTTAACCACCCAACCTATTAATAAGGTCACGCAGACTTGGATTACCCTCCGGGCGGCCCGGACGCGGATTGTGTCCTGCCCCCGCAACACGGCTCTTTGGAGGAAACAAGGGATGGACGCGGATTGCCTCCTACCCCCGCCCCCACGGTAATCCGTCCAGGCAGGGCTATGTAGGGCCCGTCATGATGTAAGTATTTTATCCATACCGTTAATCATTTTTTATATGATTATTTTAATATATGAACCAAAAATTGAAGCAGTTTCAGGCTTAAGTGTACCACAAATTGGGGATTAAACATCCACCATTAAAAACTTGATGGGAGCTGGAGAAGTGTCGGATCAAGATGAAATTTGTGTTTTCACTTCATCCAAGTCTGCATGACCTTATTAATAGGTTGGGTGGTTTAAAAAAGAAAAAACATCATGGTGGTCCTTAGAAATATTTCAACAGTGAGTGTCATTATCATTGCAGCTTCCTTTGATGTGGTCCACTGAATCTGTGTTCTACTTATTTTTGGTAAAATATCTTAAAATAATCAGAGAAAAGTGATTAACGGTATGGATAAAATACTTTCATTACAGTGGGCACCACAGAGACCTGCCTGGACAGATTACCGTCCAGGCGCGGGTAGGACGCAGTCCGCGTCCATCCCTTGTTTCCTCCAAAGAGCCGTGTTCTTGGCAAGGGAAATGATTCTATGTACCAGACGAGCATCTCTCTTCATTACACGTGGTAGGGTGATGTGCAAATCGGGTCCGCCGATATTGATGGCAGTAGAATAGATTGTTTATGCACCAAAAAATACCGCTACGGTACAGATCTATCCATCTGATCTATGACTCGAATGGGCCACACCAATGAAAACAATGTAAAATTGCACTTAAAACCTGTACGTTCACTCGTTATGGACGGTATGAGCTTTTGATCATGCTGATTTATGTTTCTTCCCTCAATCCTGGTGGGCCACACCTGATGAACGGGTTTATTGATTATGCTTAATGTTCATGCCAAGTAAGATCATACCAGTTATAGACTGTCTAGCCAGGTATTGAGCCAGATCTCGATTGAAAATGGGCCTAGCCCATTTTTGTCGGTGTGAATTCTGGCCTATTAGGCCCAGATGCTGACGGTCCAACGCCATATACACATTTAAGTATGTCCCACTGCATGCACAGTAACCACACATACAACATAGATGTATGTGGGTCCACGTGCAAAAGATGCGCATTCATACACACCAACTACACTTACGACCATACCCCCAACTTGGATTGTTCTTTGACGTAGGGAAGGCCTTGTGGTCTAGAGAACTTATCTGGACTCTTTACGGAGAAATCTCGAATATCCACGGGATAAAGAAGATAAAAATAATTCTAAAATATTTGAAATAATTATATTTATGATGAGAAACGAGATTACAACTCTTTAAATAAGGCCCCGAACTGGAGGGAGAAGATTCAGAATTAAACTACATTTAAAACTCTTAGAAACCGTGATTTACTATAAAACTTTTCATGATGTTCTCCTACTAGTGTGTGCATGGTTTTTGGCCAAAAAAAAACAATGATGTTGTCCTAATCATTCTAAGTACTTTTCATGTTATGTACAACTTCTAAACCCAACGGATTGAGAGTTATACTTGAACTAAAACTAATTACTATAAATAGTAAAAAACGAAATTAAAATAGGAATTCAACCGTCGATCTGATGATATTTCACAAATTCGATGTGTAGCGATATTTCACAAATTTAACGTGTAGCGGGAATAATACTCAAATTAAAACTTACTATAAATAGTAAAAAACGAAATTAAAATAGGAATTTCACCGTCAATCTAATGGTATTTCACAAATTCAGAATGGTAGCGGGGTTGGGTGGCTAAAGTAGCTCGTCTTCCCCCAAAATTATACATGATAGGTCCGATAGCTTATTTTGGATTTGTGAGATATGTCCGTTTTAAGTTCTGACAGTCCGGATCACTTCTGTCGACCGGGCCTTTTCGGATCCATCTTGGCCATGAAATACATCATTCTTACAGCAAGTCGCTGTAGAGGCGGTACGTCGGAATCGCCAGTAGATGATTGGCTCTTGGCACCACAAGGCTAAACGTCTCGGTCATGTCCAAGTCACCAGGTGAAGCACCATCCGGAACCTCCCAATCAAAGCAATGCACTAACTGGGCCACCACCAATCGAACCACGGTGAGACCCAGCTGCATTCCTGGGCAGACTCGACGGCCGGATCCGAATGGAATAAGTTGGAAATCACGGCCCCTAACGTCTATACTAGAACCAACGAACCTCTCTGGATAGAATTGATCGGCATTGGTCCAGGAACTTGGATCACGTCCTATGGCCCATGCGTTGATGATGACACGGCATTTCTTGGGTATGTGGAAGCCGTTGATGGTGCAGTCTTCCATGGACTCACGAGGGATGAGGAAGGGAGCTACTGGGTGGAGCCGCAAGCTTTCCTTCACTACCATGTCTAAGTACTCCAGCTTTGGCAGGTCTGACTCTTCCACCATCTGATCAAAGCCGACCACGGTCCCTAACTCGTCCTGTACCTTCTTCATCACTTTCGGATGCTTGAGGAGCTCCGAGAGGGCCCACTCGATAGCAGTTGCTGATGTGTCTATTGCTCCAGCGAGCATTTCCTGAGAATAGGTGAATGCATGTCGGTATGGTTAGTATATGTTTAGGGTTGGAAATGGGCTGGGTTTGGGCCAGGATAGGCCCGAATAACCTGACCTTAAAGGCCTAACCCCGATTATGGGTCGGGGCCTAACCCAGACAAGTACGGACCGGCGAGTAAATTGGTCGAATCCCTATTTCTCCTGGGAATGTTCCAAATGCATCCGTTCATCAAATGGGCGGCAAGTGCAAGAAGAAATAGATTTTGAGGTTCAGGTCCAACCACTTGGGCTACAGGTTAAACTGCACCTACCAGATATCTTCCAACTTTTCACATGGATGAGACATCTAATCCGTACAATATGTAGGCCCCACCATGAGAATTGTCTAAAGAAAATATCAGCCACATCTACTAATTTAGTGGACCACACTTGTATTTAGATATCTATCAATGGTTAGACGTTGTTTTGATAAATATATGAGGCTGATTTTTGCACTAGGTGATCCCAATGGTAGGGCCAACCTATTGAACGGATTGGATGTCTCATCATATAAAAGACAAAAAAAAATAATGTATTGAGAGAAGCCTATCTTGTGGTCCAAGCGGGTTCGCCTTGAGACCTTCTCTTATGAAAATTTTGAAACGGATAGTACAAATGCAAGATGCATGTGTTGCCTAACGGTGGATTGCAACAGCATCATCGTAGGATAGAAGACATGTATGTCAGGCATATATGAGTGAGGCCCAAACCCATCCCACACGTCAGCCGATGGATTCAGGCCCGATCAAAATCCACGCCAGGCATGTAGTGGAAGATGATCCAGCCAGCCCATTCCCTTCCCTGTATATGGGAGATGTTCAATCAAATAATCAATGAAATGTTCAAGTACTTAGTGTTAGTATCCGATCATGTAAATCTAGATGGCTATCTGTTGTTACCCATCTTAAAGGGCGAAACGCACCACACATTGAAATCTGCATTAAATCCGGTGTGTTCAAATGGTGTCAAAAAATGATATTCAACTGTCCACATTTATTGTGCATGTGTCGTAGGTTGTTCCATTTTAATTTTTTTATCAAACGTATAATGTAAATTAGAAGCAACAATGTACTATAGATACAACCCATTCAGCAATGATGATGTATGTCAATGAACATTTCTGTGTGAGACATGAGAACAACACGGTAAAAAAGGATGTTTAAAATAAAAATTAAAATTTAAAAAAAGAATCGACATGGGCCCACATTTGATATATTTAGATTATGTTTTTTCATTAGCAGCATGTTATCATTAAATACAAATAATTTGTATTTTCCATTAGAATTATCTTACCAATGTCATGGATTTGACACACATGTGCCTTGTTGGCACGCATGGATGATTTGTGTTGAGTCCTCAAAGAGGGGGAATCAGGAGTTCCCATGCCTCAAACAGATTCCTCCCACAAATTTTCCCACCTATGCAAATCAGGGTTTTAAGACTCGTAGGAGTGGTACAAGTCGACTGGGACGTTGTGGGACTTGGTCCAGTTCGACGATACAGATCAGAATTAAAACAGTGGACAACTCAGCCAAGTCACTTCTTGATTTAGGAATGAACGAGCAGGTCGGGGTTGTTGAGTCTTAAAGCCATGATATAAATTAGAGCTGAAAGTTGGGTGGGTTCAACCTGACCGACCCGACATTGGGTTGGGCTCAGGCAGGATGTATCGGGTTTGGTGTTGAGCTTGGGCCATACAAACACCAACCTGAAAAAACTTGGGTCGGGCTCAAGTTGCCCGACCCAACTTATATATATATATATATATATGTGTGTGTGTGTGTGTGTGTGTGTGTGTGTGTGTGTGTGTGTGGTTGGTGGGGGGGTTCTATGCCATCAAGCTCATGGAAATTTCCAATGAGGTCGAGTTGTGTGGGCCCCACCGTGATGCATGTCAACACCATACATTTGATGGGTCCCCTTTAAATTATGGGATATCCCAAAAATCAGTCCTCTAAGGAACTCAGGGGACCATACCATCTAAAATCATGTTCATGCATGCCTAAAACATATAAAAGTATTTGGTGGGGCTCATCTAAAATTTGTATGCGACTGAAACTTGGTGTGACCCCTCATCCAAGTGGGACACACATAATGGATGGACTGGATTTGTGAGCCATATCTCGTGGGCCCAACAAATGATTATGAATGTTTTAATGGGAGGATAATACCTCTCAACTTTTGTATGTGGTGTGGCCCACACGAGTCATGGATTGACTTGATTTTTAAGCCCAAGGCCCACCATGGAACGGTGCATCTAACTAATGGTGTTGATGTTCGAAACGCATCATGGTGGGGCCCACACAACTCGACCTCATGGGAAGTTCCCATGAGCTCGACCGCGCGCGCGCGCAGGGTTTAGGTACTATGCGCTCGAGTTCACGATAAGCTCCCGTGAGGTCGAGCTGTGTGGGCCCCACCGTGATGCGTTTCGACCATCAACACCTTGCATTTGATGGGTCCTCTTTAAATTATGGGATATCCCAAAAATCAGCCGTATACGGAACTCAAGTGGGTCATACCATCTAAAATTATGTGAAGACACCATTAAAACATATAAAAGCACTTGGTGGGGCCCACCTGAGTTTTGCAAGTGCCTGAAACTTGGTCTAAACCCTCATTCAAATGGGACACACATAATGGATGGGCTGGATTTGCAAACCACATCTCGGTGGGCCCTCAAAAATGGTTATAAATGTTTTAATAGTGCACGGCCCCTCTCCACTTCTGTATGTGGTGTGGCCCACACAAGTCACAAATTGACTTGATTTTGAGACCTAGGCCCACGATGGAATGGTGCATCTGATGGATGGGGTAGATGTTCGAAACGCATCACGGTGGGGCCCATGGGACGGACTTCTGAGGTTGAGCGCATAAGATATATATATATATATATATATATATATATATATATATATATATATATATATATATATATATAGGGAAAAGGTACTATGCTTCGAGCGTAAAGCGGTCGTCCGTGAGGTCGAGCCGTGTGGGCCCCACCATGATGCCGTTCGAAGATCCACACCGTCCACCGGATGCACGAGCCTGTGTTGGGCCCACACGGCCAAAAAATCACCGTCCAGGTAACTCAGGTGGGCCATACCATCGGAAAACATAAGTATACACGTAAAAACATGTAAAAGCACTTGGTGGGCCCCACCTGAGTTGTGGATACCACCTGAAACTTGGTCTAAATTACATCCAAGTGGGACACACATGATGGACGGTGTTGATCATCAAAACATGTCTCGAAAGGTCCCCACAAATGGTTTTGAATATTTCAATGGTGCACGGCCCCTCTCAACTTCTATACGTGGTGTGGCCCACAAAAGTCACGGATTGACTTGATTTTCAGCCGTGTGGGCCTCCTCTGGAATGGTGCATCTGACTGAGGGGGTAGATTTTCGAAGGGCATCATGGTGGGGCCCACATCAGCTCGACCTCACGGACGACTACTTTACGCTCGAGCGCATAGTACCTTTTCCCATATATATATATATATATATATATATATATATATATATATATATATATATATATATATATATATATATATATATATATATATTACTAGTGCCATCCGGTCTCATTGGTCCACGTCATTTTCAATGACTCAAGGTAACAAGATATGCCAGATTTCTCTCCTAGATAGATTGCAACCCAACTTTTAAATGATGAGTTGTCCTATATTTTAGCTTGTTTGTTTAGGAAAAATAAATTTCTTTATGATAAATAAGTACATATATAATTAATAAAACCATAGTTATAAAAAATAAGATGTGTTTTGAAATATAATAGACTAACGTAATAACAAAAATATTAGCATGCATCTAGCTGACCGAGCCCGTTGGGTTTGGCTTGGGTTGAGAATTCCCAACCCGAGGTCAGGTTGGCGTTGGGTTAGGGTTGAGACATAGGAAGTTGAGCACCAACCTGACCGACTTTCAGCCCTAATATAAATACTAGAGGTGGGCATCGAGTTGAGTCGGACCGGATTGGGTCTAACTCGACTCGATTCGATTTTTCAAGAACCTGACCCGAACTTGATCCGATCCGGGACCGAGTCCAGTAGGGCTAACTCGATCTGATTCAAATCCTTGTTGGTCTGATTCGAACCAAGTCTGACTCGGTCTGGGAAACCGAATCGAGTCGGATTGAGTTAAGTCTAGGGAGAGAGAGAGGGAGAGAAAAGAGAAGAGAAAGAAGGAGATATGGGAAACCAGTTGAGAAAGAAGGAGAGAAAGGAGGAGAGAATGAAGGAGAGGAGGGAAATCGGGAGAGAAAGAGGGAGAGAAAGGAGGACAGATGGGTGGGTGCAACACCTCCTTTAGGGAGAGAAAGAGGGGTTAAGGTTCATTCGGATTTCGGATCAGATTGGTCCAGATTGACCACAATCCGAACTCGATGCAATGTACGATCGCATCTGAGTAGTCCTACTCGATCCGCACCGATCTAGGCCTTCGATTCGATTCGAATCAGGTCGGAATTGTCAAATCGGGTCGGATTCTGCCCAGCTCTAATAAACACTTTATTTACATACCAGCAATATCGCTTTCGTATTGGTTCGATCAACTCGAAAATTGCCATCCATCTCAGACTCCATCAAGGATAACAAAACATCAACAAAGTCTCTATCGTGGCCCATCTCCTTCGATTTAGCATGCTCATCGATTATCTTCTCAAAAAAATCATCAAACACCTTGCTCACCGCCTTCATTCGGCGAGTGAGCCCTTTCACGTCAAGGACCCGAAGCCAGGGTATGTAATCCGCCACATTGAAAGTCGCGGACAACCACATGATCTCTTGAATGACTGCCTTGAAACCCCGGTTGTCGAGTTTCTCCCCCATGTACTTCTTGCCCAACACCATTCGGCACGTCATGTCTGTGGTGAGGGATGCCACCTTGGCACTGAGGTCCACCACATCATGAGCCTCTGCAGCGCACTTGATCGATCGTACAAAAAGGCCCACCTCTTCTCTTCTCATGGGCTTGAACGACTCGATCTTTAGGTTACTGAGCAATTCAATAGTGCACAATTTACGTACGCTGCGCCAATACGGACCGTAGGTGGAGAAAGCCAAGCCTCGCTGATCGTAAGCGATGTATTTGACAGCCTGTAAGTATGGACGGCTGGCGAAGATGAGATCGTAGGCCTTTAGGAACTGTTGGGCTGCCTGAGGGGACGAGACTACGACGGTTGGGACGAGACCCAGACGCATGTACATGATCGGACCGTATTGTTGGGCTAACGTGTGGAGGGTCCGGTGTGGGAGGTCACCCAACATATGAAGGTTTCCCAAAATGGGTAGCCCTGGTGGGCCAGGAGGAAGCCTATCCTTGCTTCCTACTCTAATTGAACGGAGGAGATGGACCAAAGACCATACCACTGCCAGAACTAGGAAGAGAAGAGGAGCCCAAGAATACATGGTAGGCATGGCACTAGCAACAACAATACCATGCATGTATACATTTCCAACTTTATGTAGAAAGAGAGAGAGAGAGAGAGAGAGAGAGAGAGAGAGAGAGAGAGAGAAGGCCAGTTTCTCTACAAGGTTTGCAGAATAAGGTTTTTATGTGGGGCCCACCGTGATGTATGCATGAAATCCAATACGTCCATCTTGTGAGCCAGCTCATCCTAGTGTGGCCCATCTGAGCTTTTGAGTTGCCATAGTTTTAGGGTGTCCAATTCATATCCCAGTGGGACACATCTTTTGAATGGATTGGATGGCATACACAAAACATGATGGTACCACACACTGTCTGAATTAATGGACGTTGTCCCCATCCCAACTGTTCCCTGTGGTGTGACCCACCTTGTGGACGGATTGTATGTGGAACCTACACCATGGTCCAGTAAGAACCTGAACAAGATCGAGCCATATATCCACCGTTCACTTGCCAGCTGCACGCGTGAATTGGGGACATCCAGATAGTGACTCTCTCACCGTTGATGGACACAAATTTTCTGATCCAAGACATCCAATCAATGGCCTTCAAACCAACAATAGATACTAAAATTGATTATTAGTGAAGAATCATTGGTGATAATTACCAAAAACTGGTGGATATGATTGGTTAATAGGTGTAACTTTTGAGAAGAATCCATCTATAGTCAGGCCCACTAAATGGACGGATAAGATTTTCATCTGACTCTGTCAAGTGCACTATGGAGCTGATGGGTCTACCATATTCCAGTTCTACACCCTCTACCTTATCATTTGCCGTCCAAGGATCTCGTCCGTTTCTGGCATTAACGATTCAGACATGATGGGTCTACCTTTGGCGGTGACATCGAGGGTGGGTGCATAGACAACGCAGTCACTATTACAAGAAGAGAAATGCTCAGGCAAGTTGCGCGAGGAGACATTGAAAAGAAGATTAACTGCACACGCGTCAGGGTGGGAGATCCAGGCCATTCATGATGTAGAGCGAGCCACGTCTATTCATAACTCAGATGGACCAAAAGAAATCCAAACAAAAGCAGACATAATCTAACGATGTAACATGGCCCAGGTGTGCCCGGATCGAAGAAATTTATTTCAAATCAAGAAAAATTATCATTCAAAATACTAATCATAAATCGGCTATAACTTCTAATTTGGGATGCAATATGAGAAGCACGACTTGTGAATTTTATTTTGTAGAAAACTTTTCATTTTAATAAGTTTTACAATTTTGGAAAAGTTTTAATTTATTTTAATTAGGATTTTTAATTAAAATCATATTGTATTATTTAAAGCCTTATAATCTTGATTTAAAGACAAACTTCAATAAAATATTACGACTTTTCTTATTTATGATAGACTCACGAACCGTTGCACCTTACGAATTCAATGCTTATATCACGGAGAGGAGATTGGGGTTCTTCTTATTCACTTTTTCGTGCCCTTCCATACGTCAATCCATCAGGTGGAGTTTATAGTGAAAACCCCTTGCACCAAATTCAACCTAATTTATTGAATTAATTACTTTCATTGATACAGTTCATAAAATACAGCAGCTGTGGAAAATATTTTAAAGATCAATGGCTCATGACGGTCCCTCATCCATGGTGGTACTCGTCAGATAACGTAAGCTACATCTCGTAGAAACACCAATCATTCTCTACTTTCTAAAGATATAATAAACAAGGGCGTATGTGTAATTTCCACCGCAAAAAGAACCAGCCGAAAATTTTGTTTTCTCCAAACGCCATTTGGTAAAATCCAGATACAAGATGACTTTTGCGGTTGAAATCCCAGATATTTATTATAATTTAATAAATAGTTTTAAAATTTTAAATTAAAATTTATTAAAATATAAATAATTCTGCTGTTAATATCAATGGAAGTGGCAGTACATCACACCTGAAGCAAGGGAGATCAGTGGGAGGGGTTTGGGTTGCAGCCATATATTGCACTTGAAATGATGATACGAACCGTTCATGTTCTGGATTTTATTTTATTTTCAACACACGCACGCACACCCCACACACTCACACCATAGTGGGATTTCACCACCTATGGATACTCGAACTCTTGACCGGGGTGTTGAAACTCCTGAGAGTCTACCACCCCAATAAGAGTAAGGATCCAGCCATGTTCTGGATTTTATTCTACTCAAGCCATTGTTAAAAAATAATAATTTTTAAAAAAAATGGCTGTATTGAGAATCGATATAATTTATTTTATTTTTTATTATTATTAAATTTCTTTTTTTTTTTGGGGGGGGGGGGGGCACAGGGCGCTGTCAGTACACACTCCACTGTTAGTGACCCTCACTAGGAAATCAATACCATGACCTCATAAGTGAGGTATCTTCTCTCAGTCTACCAGATAACTCAAAACAAAAACGTGTGATCTTGCATTGAATGACTCATATTCAAATCAAAGATTCGAAGGATACCAATAATGCATGATTACAATATCATATATTGAGAATACTAGTAGTTAAGGCCAATGGAAGGACCTATTTGGAAAGATGCTTTAAATTGCATTAGATGGAGTTAAACATTATTACATAATGATTATGATAGGAAATTTCATGGTATCTTGACCATCTAATCCTATGCTTGGAATCCTATTCTTTCTTTGGAAAAACACTGTTTTATATGAAATTGTTGCTTGGAAGATGTTAGAATTGTAATCAATGGATCAGATTTTTTAACTAGTGCCAGTCACTTATATTTATATGCAGCTCGAGTCTCCCATGTAAATGGTGTAAATGCATGGAAGGTGCAGATAAAATGCATGCATCAATGTGTGACCTACAGGCTAATCCTTCCCATCTATTCCAACTAAGGAATTTATCCACTAAATGCATTTCATTGCTACGCAGTTTTGCAACATTTGGTGGTGTGCCCATGGAGGTTGAGCCAAAACATGATGCATAACCAAATCTCAAGGGCCACACCACGGTTGATTTGAATGATGACTATTGAAAACTTTTTGAGGGCCACAAAAGTTTTGCATCAAGCTGATATTTATATTTTCCCTTCATCCAAGTTTCGTATAACCTTATAAATAAGTTGGATGGCAAATAAACATCATGAAAGCCTTAAGAAGGTTCCAATGATAGACATCATTGTCTCCACTACTTTTTATGGTGTGGTTCATTTGAGCATTGGATCTACCTTATTTTAGGCATTTTTGAGGCTATGTCCTAAAATGATCTCGCGACATGGATGAATGGTGTAAAAAACACCTACATCATGCATATTACTAACCGGTAAAACAAGCAGATCTTTGCAATGTCCCTTTATACAAGTTTGCTTGACTTTATTAACAAGTTGGATGAAAAAGAAACATTATGGACCTGCTTTTGGCGGACCTTAAGAAGTTTTTAATGGTGGGCATTCAATCACGGAGATCTCCTTAATTTTTGGGACCACATCCTAAAATAAGCTGAAAAGTTGGAAGAAGACCGTAAATATATAATACATCATCAAGGTGGGCCTCATGGTAAGGGTAACCCAATAACGTGTTACCAGCATAACACCTTAGTGGGTGTTACCTTTCCCTGTGGCGCCCACCTTGATAAATGTATTATATATGACCATCTTTTTTTAAGTTCATTTGAGGAAGTTATCCCAAAACTAAAGAAAATCTAAATCTCTAGTAGACCACATTACTAGAAAAAGTGGTGGTTAGACCACATTACTAGAAAAAGTGGTGAACCACCGTTAAAAAAAATTTGTTAAGTTACAAAATTTTTGAATGAAGCTGGTATTTGTATTGTCCCATCACCCATAGTCTGGTTGACCTAATCAATAGGTTGGATGGAAAATAAACATTACCAATTGCTTATGGTGGGCCTGGGAATCCTTAACGGTGGTCGTTCAATCATCACTGTTTCCTTTGGCATGTTTTACGGAGATATGAATACATTTAACATTTGGGACCACGTGATAAAATGGGCTGTAAAAACGGACGGACAGACATCATCAAGATGGCCCCACGGTACAGGAAAGAGTAGAACGCGGATTTCCTGCTAAAGCCTTTCCCATTAAGTTCCTGAGCTGGAAACCTAAGCAGGGCCACTGTGATGTTTGTGAGAGATCCTGCCCGTTCATCTATTTTGTGAGTTCATTTCAAGAAATGAGGCAAAAAATGAGCAGTATCCAATACTTAAGTCAGCCAAAAACGTGAGTATAGAAAATCCACAGTTGAAATATTCACAGGGCCAAAGAAGTTTTGAATCTTGCTAATACTTGTGTTTTGAGTTCATCCCAGTATAAACGAGGTTATGGACGGTATGGATGGCATGTAAGCATTATTGTAGACC
Organism: Magnolia changhungtana; assembly: GCA_030180095.1. Taxonomy (NCBI): domain Eukaryota; kingdom Viridiplantae; phylum Streptophyta; class Magnoliopsida; order Magnoliales; family Magnoliaceae; genus Magnolia; species Magnolia changhungtana. Next base: position 25,635 of record JASAUF010000238.1, read on the forward strand.
CAGGGAGTTTTCAACTGTAGGAATTTCCCCGACGGCCTTTTCCTTTAGTACGGCCACTTGAGTATTGGATACTGCTCAATTTTTGATTCGTGTCCTAAAATGAGCTCAAAAAACGGATGGACGGATGGATTTCTAACAAACATCACGGTGGGACCCACGTAGGTTTCAGGAACTTACTGCGGAAGGCTGTCGCGGGAAATCCGCGTCCGGTTGAGTATGTTTGGCTTTTTTAGGACCTAATCAGCACAAGACCCGGATCTTGCGCAGGGGTAAGAGTTGTCGTCGGGAGCGGATTAAGTACAACAGTGCCTCACCCAAGACGCTGATGACCTTATCATTGGGCCCACCTTAATATATGTATTTTATATCCACACCGTTCATCCGTTTTTCCGTATCATTCTATGACATGAGCCAAAAAATGAAGTAGATACAAATCTCAGGTGGACCACACCATAGAAAACAGTGGTCATTTAACATTCCACCATTAAAAACATCCTAGGCCCACCTTAATGTTTCCGTAATGTTTGGTTGCCATCCAATCTGATAATAAGGTCACATAAATATGGATGGAAAAGAAAAAAAAAAAAAACAAAGAAATTGATCCAAAGCTTTTGTGGCCCATTATAAATTGCTAACCGTCATTTCCCATGGTATGCTTCATGTGAGATTTGAATATACTTAGGCTTTTGGGTTCATACCTTAAAATGATCTGACAAAACATATGCAATGGATACAGAATACATGCATCATGAGCAGGAATCCAAAACCAATATCAAAATTTGAATTTTTGAAATCCCCTCTTAAAATGTGCACCAGATTGCCGTCCATCATACTTGGCAGATGGTGGGAGATACCGGATGGTGTCCTTCGCTGCCGAACAAAAGCCACTTTCTATGATGCAATCCACTGCCCAGTTCAGACCATCAGCACGGTGTGCTCTACTGAGCATGGCCAATGATCGCACATTGGATTTGGAGCGCCGAAATTTTTTATTTTAATCGTTGATTTGATCGTCTGTATGTGGACATTAGGATCGTCCCAGAAAATTGATTTTCAGGTAAGCTCCATTGCCATTAGGACCCACCACTTGGATGGCCCAAAATCTCCAGAAAGCCGTCCGTTTATGCCATACGTACAGTGGATTTGTTGTCTGTCCGTCGATCTGGATCCAATCGATGGGCACTGTTTTGTTGATCAGTTCTCGGAACGTAAACAAGTGGTCCATGAAATAGTTATAAAACTCCAATTGTTGGAATTTTCGGGCCGGTGTGGACTGGCCTGGGCTGGGTCCAGATCAGCTCAAGCCCGATCTGGTTATTTATTGGGCCTAAAGGTCAATTCTGCCTGGCCTATTTAGTAACCGGGGGCTAGGGGTGTACATGGTAAATCTGATCGGAACTACGGTTTGGTTCAGTTCTAAAGTGCACAGGTTCCGGTTCTAATACCGAAAATCAAAGAATCAATTAGCTCAGTTCAGTTCTCGGTTTAGGGTATATAAAACTGAACCGAACCATGAATCGGACCGTGGAACCGAATCTGAAACTAAACTATGACCAGGCCATATATATATAAGGAAGCCTAAACCATCCATTCTCCTTTCGGTCTTCACAAGCAACCCCTTATTGCACCCGTTGTGGGTGCCTCCATCCATTACTCTCTCTCTCTCTCTCTCACACCCACCCACCAGACAGCCACCTTTTGCCCTCCAGCCAGGCAACGCCCAACACTCCTCTCTCTCTCTCTCTCTCTCTCTCTCTCTCTCTCTCTCTCTCTCTCTCTCTCTCTCTCTCTCTCTCTCTCTCTCTCTCTCTCTCTCTCTCTCTCTCTCTCTGTTGCTGCAAGCCTGCTGGTCTTTCTCTCTCTCTCTCTCTCTCTCTGTTGCTGCAAGCCTGCTGGTTTTTCTCTTTCTCTCTCTCTCTCTCTCTCTCTGTTGCTGCAAGCCTGCTGGTTTTCTCTCTCTCTCTCTCTCTCTGTTGCTGCAAGCCTGCTGGTTTTCTCTCTCTGTCTCTCTCTAGGCTAGATTATAAAAAGCCCAAAACCATAGAACTGATTGGGAACCAAACCAATTTTAACAGTCCAGTTCCAGTTCGGTTCTAGGGTGTTAACGGTCCAGCTCCGGTTCCGATTTTCCTGGAACCGTTAGGAACAGATCGGTTCCAGTTTCACCATAGAACTGGACCAAACCGACCCGTGTGCACCACCAGCCAGGGCCTTGAATTTCAGGCCCAAGCCTGTGTATTAACAACACAAAGGTGCCTGTCCTCAGTCCGGGTTGCAAAACCCAAGCCCGATTCCGCCGGGAAATATATGTACCAGCCCGACCTTGCCAGTCTTCATGGGCCACTGTGCCAAAATCACATTGATCAGATGATCCTAATCATCCAAGAAATGGGCCTTCTTGCTCTATCTTCAATTACCCAGACAGCCAAGTGTATGATCCTAACCATTTGACTAATGGCCCCTTCTGTTATAACCATTTAACACTGATCCCATGGTTAGACCGTCACCACCAAATGAGATGGGGTTCACCGAATGGAATGTCTAATTAGTGGGTAATGGCAGGTATTAACCATCCGTTTTGCAAGCCAGAGATTTTGAAATGTCCGATTGCGACCCATTTCCAATACCGGTACTTTGCTCGAAATGCTATTCAAGCTGGTAGCAGAGATGATTCGCTAAAATCATTTTGGAGGAAGGTTTATCCATGATGGGCCATCAGATCGATGGCTTACGATGGCCACACATGTACCGATTATGTTAATTAGGAAAAGGGGAAACTCGCTGGATGTGGATTGCCTTTGTGGCCGTGAGAAATCCCTTCCGTCTATCAGTTTTTCAATACTACAATAGGACATGATTTTAAAAATCAGGCATATCCAAAACTCATAGGCCACACCAAATGAACCAAGCGTAATCTCCACCGTTGAAATATTCCTGGAGCTGATCACGATGTTTATATGCCATCTAAATCGTTCATTGGATTATTATCACTCAGATAAACAACAGGCACAAATATCATCCTAATACAAAACTTTTGGCCCCCAAAAGGTTTCCAATGGTGGGCGTTCAATCCCCGCTGTTTCGTGTATTGTCCACGTGAGTTTTAAATCTGCATGAATTTTAGACTCTTGTATTATCCTGGTCTTGCAAAACTGATGAACGGAGTGGATTTGTCATGGAAATCTCTGTGGGCACCACACAGCTTCTGACTACATGAACTTCATGTGCCAGGATCCACAGGCAAACCGTCTATGCTAAACAGGACTCGAATCAAAAATATAGAAGAGAAGTAATCTAGTGTACTGAAACCTTCCCGTACACCCAGTTGTATCTGTACTCATTGACAATGTCATCCGTGTCAACCATCAGGCCAGGCTAGATATAGGGGTCCCTGAACCCAGAGGTCAGTATTTTTGACCCAGACCCAACCGCGCAAAATATATGTCGTTTACGGGTTTGGGTTCAAATAAATAAATAAAACTGACCGAAGACCAGTTGGAACTGAACCTTCTACGCTGAAAACACCTAAGCCTTGGGGGCCCAAGTAAGTCAGATTATATACTCAGGTGGTCCATGCCATAACGAAAAATAATGTAATGGGATGCCAACTACCGGTTTTTGTGGGACCATTATGTTGTGTATCTTTCATCAGTTGGTGTGGCCCATCTGAGTTTTTTTTTTTATCAGGCTTATTTTTATATGGAAGGAGCGGATTTAATTTATACACCATGGTGGGTCCCATCTGATCTGGCAAAAGGGAGGTCCAAGATAGATAATATGGTTGTCCACATGTCCAGGATGCAAACCGAGGTGACAAAACACTCTATTTTCTCACTTGCTATACACTAAGCATACTAATAGCTCAAAGGTAGAGCGCAGCAGAAGAGTAGACAAAGCCCGAGAATTCGACCGGAGTATTGATGTGGGTCCACTTCCGAGTATTAGTCTCGGATACACAAGCTCGATGCCGATGTGGCCCACCCTCACCATGTCCCGAACCAATCACGAAGATACGATCTGAAGAAGGCCCACCTGAGATCAGAGTCGTGCAGGGCGAGGAACAAATTCCCTCGGGTGCGGGCCCCACCAACTTCCACTTCTTATCTCTCTCGTCAAATTCCATCACTCCCTTATGGCTATTATTGCTAGTATTTATAAACCATACTGGCGAAAATGTAATTTTCGGCACTTGGCCTTTCGGCACGTGTGTTGAGGCGTAGCACGTGCCTCTGGGGCTGGAGTTGGGGAAGGGCCAGACCCCGTGTAACTCGGTCCATGTGTCACTCACCGGATCATAGCACTCGGCGCCCGAGTCGAACCGGCCCTGAGCCTCCGTACGGTACCCACTCATCACCCAAAACCGGCCGTTGCAGGCCAGCCCTTGGCACTCGTCGCGCTCATCAGCCATCGGCGGCAGATCCCGCCACGTGTCCGACTCGACGTCGTACGCCTCCGCGGACCGGAGGGCGTTCTTCTGGTTATCGTGCCCACCCGCCACGTAGATGGTGGCCCCCACCGCCGCGCAGGCGAAGAAGGACCGCGCAACGGACATAGGCGCCCCCCGGCGCCATCCCCCGCCGCGGACGAGATCACATAGGAACACGTCGGCGACCGAGTCTAACGTGGCCGGATCCCAGCCGCCGATTAAGACAAGCTTCCCGGACACCGCCACGCACTGGCAGAACATCGGGATCCCAGCAGGGAGGATCGGCGCCGGGGGCATCACTCTCCGCCACGTGTCATCGGTCGCGTTGTAGATGGAGAGGCCGTACACGGGCGGGATGTGGCGAATGACGGCCTTATCCTTAGGCGCCGATTCCACGGCCGATTCCTTCGTCACGACGGCCTGCACGAGGCAGACGAGGTCTTCGCCCCGGTGGCTGATCTTCCTGTAGTGGTAGAAGGAAGAATCGGCGAGGAGATCATTCCATCCGCGGCAGACCGATTTGAGGACCGAGTGGAATCGGTAGGGAACCCGGGCGAGGCAGTCAAGGGCAATTTCGTCTGGTAAGCCAGGAATAAGGTTTTGTAGCAGATGCTCCGACTCTTCTTTCATTGTAAGGATTGATTGGATAGAAAAGAGTGAGAAAATGGGGGTGTTTGTTAAAAAAGGATGGGTTTACATATTTGGAGGGTGGAAGAGCGTGAGAAGAAGATATTTGAGAAGTTCGGCTGTGGGATTGGGTTGGGTCGGGTTCGGGGTTTATATAGAGTGTGTCATGCTCATGCCATGGATGTGGATGGATGATGATGATCCGAGATCTTATCCATGTCAAAATCAATGGGCCCGATTAGAAATAGAATTGAATAATGGGATGTGTGTATGCATACATAATTGCATATGCAATGCACAATGGATGGGGTTGTTTGTATCTATCCCTTTTCTGTGTAAACGGATTGGCTACTCGCCACCAGCCAATGGCTGGGTGATCGGTGTTCTGTGGGCCCCACCATGATGTATGTGTTTCATCCATTATGTACATCTATTTTTCTAGATCATTTTATGGTATGATAAAAAAAATGAGTTATATACCAATCTCAAGTGGACCACATTACAGAAAACACTGTTGAATGAACGTCGACCATTAAAAGCTTTTTAGGGGCCATAAAAGTTTTGGAAGCTGATCTTTGTTTTTTCCCTTCATCTGGGTCTGTATGACCTAATTAACATATTGGATGTCAAATAAACACTACAGTGGGCCTTAGGAGGATTTTAATAGTGGATATCCGATCACTATTGTTTTCCTGCAGTGTGGTCTACCTGAGATTTATATTCTTCGGTTTTTTTTTTTTTTTTTTCGAAATCAAACCCTAAAATTATCTGTAAATATGATGAACGGAATGAATGAAACAAATATATCATTGTGGGGCCCACAGAGCACCGACCATCAGCCACCGGGATGATGGCAAGGGAGTAGCCAATCCGTTTTCCCTTTCGGTGTGCTCTACTCAAGTGGGAGGGAAGAGAGTGAGATCTAGAACGAAATGGAAAAACACTTCGTGCCTCGTCGACATTCCTAATGGGGTCATTTTCTTTGACGTGTGTGAAACGACTTAAGGTCCATCGAATCCAATCCGTCCATCAGTTACATCACCCCTATTTTCGGCTTTGATCCCAAAAACCATTTATCCAACAATCAGACGGGCCACCCATAAATTATACCAACAGATATCTAAATTCATATGTTACGGCCCACCTGAGTTTTTAGTTACTGTAATTTTTTGTTAAACCACATGAACGGATTGGATTTCATATAAACACACGGTGGGTCGAACAAAACACTGATGGCTGGCGTCCTGTGCCATTTTTTTTTTGCTAGGATGTGACCTAAATGATGTCTGGATGGTCACGATTTAGGCATATAAAGATATTGTCATGCAGAGTACCTGATGGACGGTGTGGATCTCATAGAAATTCCACCCACGGGCTCTTGGTGCGCGAGGTACGAAACGCGAGTTAGGCTAGCGCGCCTTATAGTGGAAATCCAGTTGCGTACTGAGTTACTCAGTACGCTCTTATCGTACTCTTATCGTACTGAGTAAACTCATTTGGGCCCACCGTGAATGTATTTGTCTTATCCACTCCGTCCATCCGTTTTTTCAGATCATTTTAGTGGTTGAGACAAAAATTGAGGTATATCTAAATCTCAACTGGACCATACCACAGAAAACCGTGGGAGTAATGATTTCCACCGTTGAAACATTTTAATGGCCCACAGTGATGTTTATTTTTCATCTAACCTGTTCATAATATCACAAAGACATGGATTAAGTGAAAACAGAAATATCAGATTGATCTAAAACTTCTATGGCCCCCACGAAATTTTCAATGGTAGATGTTCAACTCACACTGTTTCCTATGGTGTGGTCCATTTGATCTTTGCATATGTTTTAATTTTGAATTAAAAACCTGAAATTATCTGCTAAAATTTATGGACGGAGTGGATAAAATGCATAAATGACTGTGGGACCCACAGAGTTTACTCAGTACGCTTATCGTACTGACTTACTCAGTATGCAACCCGCTTCCCTTATAGAGATGGATCGAGGAGAAAAAGAATTGCGTGTGACTCAGGGCACGGAGATATCTCTGTACCCGGAGCTGTTTGGGGTCCACAGAGATTTCCGTGACAAAATAGGATATTATTATAGATATTAGGGCAAATAAAAACTCGGGTGAGCCACACCAATAAAACAGTGGGAACAACCATGTGCACCGTTGAAAGATTTCTAGAGCTGACCATGATGTTTATGTGACATCCAAACCGTTCATAGAATTATTACTGTTCATATAAACTGTAGAAACAAATATCATCCTGATAAAAAGAACTTTTGTCATGGCCAGGCGTTCAATTTCCACTATTTCGTGTGGTATGGCCCACATGAGTTTTGGATCTGCATCTGCCTGATTTTTAGAAACCTATCATACTGTGGTCTTTAAAAACTGATGGACGGAGTGGATTTGTAACGTACATATATGTGGACCCCACATAGCTATATCTGCCCGGGGCACACGCAATCGGTTCTCGATTAGGAGAGAGAAAGGTAAGGATCTCGCGTCGTCACGGACGGCGGAACTTTCGCCGACGGAGTGCCACGTGTGTACAATAGACTGGATAGAGATGTTTAGACTACGATGTTAGTTTTGCAGCGTGAAGAGTTTGGGATTGAAGATTCCTCTGACATGTCACGCATAAGCCATCCAGACCATCCAAATAGTGGACCCCATAGAGGATATAGAATGCAACTAAAATATCTCTTAAACATTTATATCTATTAATTCTGACAATTAAATAACTGAACTTCAAATCAGGTCGCCATCCAATTTCGAAGATGTGGACCACCTGATGAGTGGATCTACGTGATTTTCGCACCAAGTGATTTTCTTCGGAGTGTTACACGGTTACGTGCCAAGGAAAAAGGCTACTTTCCGATAACATCCCACTAACGTATCACGGTAGAGAGAAGGGTCGTTCAATGTGGGTTCACCCTCATGAATGGTGGGGATGTGAGTCACGTGACATGAGTGTGCCATGTAGGCACGTGTGGGCCACTAGGCGGGGTGCCATCGCCTTTGGGTTAAGGGACTCTAATTGGAGCTGTACAATAAACCGAGTTAGCTAGGTTAACTCGCTCATCTCAGCTCGAAAAGGCTGGATCCAAAACTGAGTTCGATCCGAGTGGAGCTGTTTTTTTTAGTTCAAAAATTTTTCAAGCAGGCTAAGGTGAACTAGACTCGGTTTGATATATAGCTCGACTCAATGAAGAATTATATAACAATTTAAAAACCCTAACCTAAACTCGTACCCTTTCTCGACCCCTAAGGGTAGTGGGATTTCACCACCTATGGATGCTGGAACCCTTGACCGGGTGCTAGAACTCCCGAGAGTCTACCACCAGAGTATACGGTTGAACAACGACGGTTGGAAACAAAACAAACCCGCTGGCCCACCTAGCACACTGTAGGTTCCAACCATTCCACCGACCAACTGGCCCACATTCCTTAAAGCGATCAGGCATTTATTAGTTGGGATTAACACAAAGTAACAAAGGGATATAATATTGTCTTGAGGATTGACTAAGAAAAAAAAAATCGGAAGTGGGTTGCGTATTGAGCAACTCAGTATGCTCAAGCGTAACTCCGTGGGGCCCAACATGAATGTATGTGTCTTATCTATGCCGTCCATCTATTTTTCTAATATCATTTTAGGGCATGAGAGTAAAATCGAAGTACATGCAAAGCTCAAGTGGACCACACCAAAGGAAACAGTGGGGATGTTGATGTCCACCGTTGAAACCTTCCTACGGTCCACAGTAATGTTTATTTGTCATCCTACCTGTTCATAGGGCCACACAAACAAGGATGAAGGGAAAATACAAATATCGGATTGATCCAAAACTTCTGTGGCCCACAAAAAGTTCTCAACGGTAAGAAATCAATTCACACTGTTTACTGTGGTGTGGTCCACTTAGCTTTGGATATGCTTCAATTTTGAGCTCATGCTCTATGATGATCTATTTAAACGGATGGACTGCGTGGATAATAGAAATAAGTCACTGTGGGGCCCACAGATTTTACCCAGTACATTATAGCACGGTGAGTTACTCAGCACGCAATCCGCTTCAAAGAAAATCATAGGCAAGTGGCATGTGATTGTGTGACAAGATTGTTTTTGACACCACACCACCCCTGGCGTATTTTAGCGGGAACAGGTGCTACTGCTGTTGCGATGCCAACACGTCTCTGGATCTGGTTTATATTAAATAGTGGCCCACCTATGACGCCACTAAAGCGTCCTTTCCATCATCTACCGTTGCTTTCACGCCACAAGTCTTCCTCCTCGTCTTCCCATTCCAATATGGGGGCCCAAATGCTCATAATTATATTTGCACCATTTTTTGGAAAAACCCAAGTACTGTCCATGGACCGCCCTTTTCATCAGAACCGTTCATTGATGAGTGTCATCATGGATGGCCCTTTTATGAAAATCCTATTTAGGGTACCATTCAATAGTATCCATGGATATAGTGAGCCTCACACGGGATGATGGATACCCAAAAATCTCTTAAATCAGAATTTTCACTGAAAGGCGTTCTTATCTTAATCGTTCATTGGTAGGCCACTGATTGAAGGATCAGGACCTTCCTTCACAGATGTACGTGCGATATCCGCTTCTCTCATTAGTGTCACCAGTTCAAGAAGGTTTTAATAGTGAGTGGTCAATCTGGAATGTTTCTTTTGGTGTGTCCCACTTGAGATTTTAGTCCGCCTCATTTTCTGACTGATGGATCTTTTGTTTACTGGACATGAAAAAACTCTGTATGCTCACGTGAGACATGGGACTAGCATTCTCAAGGACAACTTTCATTTGTATGGAGAATCTTTTCTTTACATTTCATCCTGACTTGGACGCTTATCATGCGCACGCGGCCGCTATATTCATCGGTGCACCGGGTGCGTGCGCAATACGCATCCCCGGTAACGGACGCGGATTTCCTGCGAAAGGCTAGATCCTTCGCTGGAAACCTAGATGGGGCCCACCGGGATGTTTGTGAGAAATCTACTCCGTCCATCGGTTTTGTGAGCTCATTTTAGGAGTTTAGACCAAAACAGAACATGATCCAAACTCAAATGGGACGCACTAAAGGAAAGGTGGATAGGGAAATTCCTACCGTTTAAACCTCCCTGAGGCTGACAGTGATGTTTACATGCCATCCATACCGTTCGTAACCATCCATACAGTTCATAACGCCATTCCTACCGTGATGAACCGAAAACACAAATATTGGCTTGATTCAAATCTTCTGTGGCCCCACAAATATTCCTGTAACGCCCTGATTTTCAAGAACCGAGCATACAACCCATTTCCCAAAAATCTGGTGTTAAATGGTGATCAATAGATAACTCAAACAAATCAAAGTGTGATCAATGAAAGCAAGCATAGTATAAATGTAACCCAACCAAAAGTAATATTCAGGGCCACACAGCTGGGGCCCATATACAAAACCTCAAATCTCAAAATGTTTCAATAGTTACTAGCTAAAAAGGAAATAAAAACAGCTATTGATTCAGTCCATAAAACTCCGCTGCGTCCTGACGGAGCTCTTCTTCATAATAGTCTTCTTCTCCCAATCCCGTGGGATCAGCATCCAAATCCGCCCCATTCGCATTCTCATTTATACCTGCATTATCTGTACGATTATATATTCGAAGGATGAGTGACCAGCTCAGTGGGAACTCCCCTCAAGATTATACACCCCGCATTAACCAAGCATTGTTCCATATAGTAAAACATACAAAACATTTCATGATGATCTTGTTTAAGTGCATGGATGCGTGAGTGCACGCCAACTGGGGGTGCACATCCAGTTGGTCAATGAATGCACCTTTCAAACAGTCGGTGCATTCATGCATGGGGATGAATCTTTCAAATAGTCAGCTCATCCCAACAAGGGAAATGACCTTTTAAATAGTCAGTCCATTCGGGCAAGAGAATGAGTCTTTCAAACAGTTGACTCATTCAACTTGCGAAGGAACGGGTCTTTTAAACAATCGACCTGCTCAAGTAAGATAGTGGGCCTTTCAAACAGTCAGCTCACTTAAACAATGAATGAGCCTTTCAAACAGTCGGCTCATTCATGCTAGGAGGATGGGCCTTTCAAACAGCCGGCTCATCCAAATAAGAGAAATGGACTTTTCCAACAGTTAGTCCATTCAAAAATAGGAGTGTCATGCATGCATGATTAATTCCAATCATTATTATCCAAATTTGCAAGCAGTCAATTTAGAAGACTTTCTAATAGGTATCATGGTCCAAGGTTTATAAGCATGTATTACATAATTATCCTTCAAGCAAAATTAGGCATACTACATATATAAGTTTCAACAAAATAGATATTAAGCATGTAACTAATTTTAGTACTACCACAAATAGCCATAAAAGCAGAGTCATTAATTATTAGGTAAAATTATAGTTGGACTAACACATGAGTTAACATGGAAGAGGAAAGCTCAAGGGGTAGAATCTTCACTTGTAGGGTCGTGTTCGCGTTCTTGATCCAAGTCTTCTTGTGGCCCAAGGTCACTCAAAGAATCTCCCAAAATTACAGTTTATATTTGTCAGGTATTCCTACGGTTTTGTTCAACCAACAAGAAGGTTCAAAGGAATGCAACAACAAGGCCTTTTAGGCTTGTGCTAGGCCCACCATGTACTTATTCAAGCAAGGTGGTCCAACTGAGCTCAAGCTCGTCCTTACCAGGGGTTGAACTGGTCCTCACACATGGACCCCATATGTATCAGGTGGGCCCCATGGATGGGCTTGGGTTACCCACAAAAGAAATCACTTCAATAGTTGTAAGTGTAACGCGTGTGTCACGGTATATTATCATCTTTTGGGGCACATGGCTTACTAATGGTGTTTAGCATTTTCTAACACAACTCATGTAAATCAGTGTTGTTCAAATATAGTTCATGTGAAACAGCACCGTCCAAGTGTAGTTCGTGTAGATCGGCACCGTCCAAACATAAAATTGGCACCGTTCCAATGTAGTTCAGGTAATTTGATGTCGTTCAAATACGGTTCAGCATTGTCCCAAACCTTTTCCAGCATATCAATACCATCCAAACATTGTCCACATAAATCAGCACTGTCCAAACGTTGTCCAGCACCATCCAGCACAGTCTAGACGGTGTGGATGAAATAAATACATCATGGTGATGTGACCGGCTGGGATGGATGGTATTAATAAAACACATACATCATGCATGGACCTACCAAATTTGCTGACGTCATCACAGCTGCTACATGTTGCTGGGGCCCACAAAACTTGGTGACATCAATGCAGCAGCTAAAGCTGCCGGCTGCAATGGGCCCACCATCCAAAGGCTGGACGCTGAGGATTAGAACAGATGATATCGAGGTGGGCGCCACATGCTATTATGATGGATCCACATCTAATGAATTATAAGACCCGTATCCTAGTCCTTACCATTTCTTAGGCTTCTGCGGTCCTCCTGGTCGAATTCCGACAACTCTCGACCCGTATCCGACGTTTGCGCGCAATCCTAAGCCGAGTCCTGCATAATGAAGTCAGCTCAACCCGAAACTTGTACCCTAGCGACCGCGCCGTCGCCGCGATTCCAACGCCGTAACTAGCGCACTGATCCGATACCCAGGCTAGAAGATGTGGGCCCGCGTTCATTTCGAGGAAAACGCCATGCGTTGTGAATTTCAAGAGAATTTCTATAACATGTCCCATCAATCAATCAATCAATCAAGTCAAGTACAGACCTACCACAAGTACAAGCAACCCATCCCTTCCCATTTCCAAAGTCAACTCTCTCTCTCTCTCCACCCATCCCTTTCTTACAACCACATCACTCCACCCATCACCCATCACCTATCATCCCATCCCTTTTCACCCATCACCTCTCTCTCTCTCTCTCTCTCTCTCTCTCTCTCTCTCTCTCTCATTCCTCTCATTCCCTCTCTTCACTCCTAAGCAACAAGAACATCCCACGTCCAAGCCTCCCCAAGCTCTCTTCCGAAAACGACAAGTGTGGTCCACCTTCTCATCTCTCATCCCCACCATCAAAACTCCACCAACCACCATCAAAAGTGAATGTAAGGAGCATAGGAGTCCAAGGGATCAAGGAGGAGTGTAATAGGTGGGTGATCCACCGTTAGTTTCAATTTTTAAGGGCCCACTTATTGTGGGACCCATTATGATGTATGTTTTGTAACCATAAGGGACCCATAGTGGTGGGGCCCCTCCACCGTCTCTCTTGTCTTTCTTTCTCTCTCTCACTTTCCTTGTTTTCTTTTTTTGATGATGTGGCCGTGTGGCCCACCCGGATGTACCCCCATGATGTATGTCTTATCCACACCATTTAGCCATGGGGTGGCCCACCTGAGTAGGGCCCACCTTAAGTATGTGTTATGCCCCAAACTGTCCAGCGTCTAGGGACGCTGGACGTGATATGAAGACAAAAATATCAGCTTGGTTCAAGCCTTGGGGTGGACCGCTCAGGTAGGCCCTACCTTGATGTATGGATTTAATCCACGCCATCCATCTCATCTCCTGACTCATTTTAGGCGTTGAGCCGAAAAATGAAGCGAATCCGACTTTCTAGCGGGCCATAGCATAGAAAACAGTGGTTTTCACCGTTAAAATTCACTTTGATCTCTCTATGCACCGAAACATATCAAATATTAGGCTTGTTTGCTTGTCTTGAGCCATAGAGACAAATGGTTGGGTTGGATTCTACTGACGTGGGTCCCACCTGAGAAATTCATAAAAAAATCATATTTTAAAATAATAATAATAATAATAATAATAATAAAGCATGCAGCAGTGCAGGACGCTGCTACCGTGGACGTGAATGAGGCAGGGAACAGGGGTCCCAGCCATGGGCCCCACCATGATATGTGTTGGACATCAACACCATGCATTGGTGGTCCCTTTAGGGCAATGGGACCCCCTCCAAAAATCAGCCGTATACAACACTTAGGTGACCCACGTCACAAGAAACAGAGGTGATTGAACGTCTGCCATTGAAACCCTTTTGGGTGTCCCAGAAGTTTTGGACCATTATGAAAATTGTTTTTCCTCTGCATCCAGGTCTGCGTGACCTTATTAACAGATTGGATGGAAAGTTAACGTTACGGTGGGCCCCACGTGGGACCCACTGATGTATGTGTTTTACCCACACCGTGGTGGGACGGCTGGAGTACCTCACTCCGGCCATGGCTGCTGGAGTACCTCACTCCGGCCATGGCTGCTGGAGTGGCATCACCAAGTTCCATGGGTCCCACCTGTCTTATCCACTCCATCCATCTATGGGGACCATCAGGATGCATGTGTTGCATCCAAGCCGTCCAACCATTTTGGAAGCTCGTCTTAAGGCTTCAGACTACAAATGAGACAAATCTATGATTCAAGTAGACCCCACCATTTTAAAAAAAAAAATAGTGGGGACACTGACATTCACTGTTCAAAACTTCTTAAGGGCCACTGTAGTTCCGATCAAGCTGATGTTTTTGGTGTCACCTCATCTATCTCCATGTAAATTTATGAATAGGTCGGATCCCAAAACAATACATAACGGTGGGCCCTGTAGGGTTTTTAATGGTGGAAATCATTGTCGCCACTGTTATTTGGAGTGTGGTCCAGTTGATCTTTTGATATGATTCATATATACATAAGGCCATATGATTAGGCCTATCTTGATGTATTTGTGGCCGTCCGTTGAGGCCCACCTTGGTGTGTGTGTATATATATATATATATATATATATATATATATATATATAAGGCCCATGTGATTAGGCCCATCTTTGATGTATTTATGGCCCGTTGTTGAGGCCCACTTTGATATATATGAGGACATGTATTTGGAGCCCTTGGGTCGAGGCCCGACGAGATGTACATAAGGCCCATTGCAATATGTGATTCTACCATGATTTATGTAATGATGTTCATGGCAGGTTGTGCCTTGGGAACAATGATGGTTTGATGTCCACATTGTAAGAGCAATGATAGTTAAATGTCCGCATTATAACTCTCCCTAGGGCCCATTAATAGGCCCATACTTGCATTGTGTAGGTCGTCTAGGCCCATCGTCGTTATGAACAGAGTCCATTACCATATAACATATTTTCATGATTCATGCTCATACGCATATGCCTTTGGGCAAATTGTTTATGGGCTCCCTGATAGGTGAAGTTACCCTACATGAGCACGCAGTATGCGCAAGATTATTGCATGACTGGTAGTGTGATTCATGCACTTCGCATTTATATGACATGATTACTGCACACTCTAGCGACATCAGGGCTGTGGCCTCCACAGGCACATCGTGGATGGCAGGATCGGACACCGAAAATACTGTTTCTAGCAACAGAGCACCATAGATGTCCCTGGGTAAAAATCCTAAACCCGATAATACTAGAGGATGACTCCAACGTCGAGACTGAGTGGATATATGAGCGCACAAGGGCCAAATACCAGGAGGCTGTGTCTCCCACTATGTTGTGGTCGGTTGGAAAGGGGTGTAGCCTTACTCACCAGATGGTAGGGGGCATTACTAGGCTGAGTTTGACCAGCTCGTGAATGGGTCCATTATCGACGTGCTAGATAGATATTGACAGACTATTGGCCAGGCGGATAGTGAGGTTTCTTACGCTCACTTGGACTACGCACCTGGGAAAGGGGCAATACTATTTGGAGTGTACTAAACCCCGGTGATTATCCAAAATGAGAACTGTACTGATATTTTGTAACGCCCCAGATTTTTGTCAACCTGGAGTTAGATGTCCTTAAGCAAGGGGTAGATCCTAACCCCTTATGAACCTCTCAAACCTCAAATCCTTTAGAAATTAGACGAGTTTAACTAAGTGCTAAACTAGATTAGCTATGAAATCCGCTTAATCCACTTTAAATACGATCTGCAAGATCCAAAACTTGTAGAATCATTGTCGCTAGGTTACCCTAAAATCTAGGATAAATCTCATTACCCAGTTGCTCTCGGGAGCACATTGAAACTCTGTATCGGATCTAGACAGCACGTCAAAAGTCCGATGACCACGAGATTAAGCGTTTAGGACTGCCTTGCTGGGCTTGACAACTATCTCGGAAATCAAATCTAGATAGTGTCCCGGGGCTATTCGCTTGAGCCCAGAGTAAAGAGTGTGAGAAAATGTAGTTTTCTTTAGAAATTGAATCTCATTTAAGTAATCTGAGACTTGTCACTTGCAAGTCGAAAATAAGGATTCAGACCATCAGAATCTAACCTAAATACACCTTCGGATCAGGAAAAATTTCATACACAGGTCAGTGTACTTGTGACCCTAATCGAGTTGCGGTGACCGTTGAACTGAAACTGGTCCGCTACGTGTGATCTGGAAATCCGATTGGAATGAAAACTTAACTCGACCTAGATCCATAGTCTGTAAGCTTAAGTCCGATCTTTGGCTCAAGGGGGGCTCCAGAAATACTCCGTTGAGCTGAAACAGATGCCCTTTAGACATAACCTAAGTATACCTTGGCCCTGGGGCCATTTCCATTAGTTTTGGGCCTATATAAGAGCCTTAAGCCCTCACTCTCTCATCCCATACGAATTTGAAAAACCCTAGGAGAGAGAAGTGAGGAAAGTGAGAGTAAAGTTGGAGTCATTCCTGGGAATCGATCCCTGCTATTCTCCGTGCCTATCCATTACCTCTGTATCGCTTTTTCGGCGATTCTGATTTTATTTTTAGGTAAGAAATCCTAACCCTAATCAGTTCTAGAGATCCAACTAGTGTAAGTGATGAAATAGCTAACCTATTTCATGTCATAGGTTGTCGTTCTACCGTTGTTAAAGACTTAGTGCTTAAACTGAGTCCATTACTCATTTCTACGGCATAAGGTGCGGACTATAGACGTATAGGTTAAGGTTTTCAAAGCTTTCAATGTCAGATAATGATAGATTCATGATCTGGGTGTTATTTCACATGCAAAATGTGATGTTCGTTTTGCGATTCAGTTACGTATGCAAATTATGGCGTATAGTATATTCTGTATATTTGTAGAAAATACCGTATACGTACAAATTTTGAAAGTGTGTTTGCCATGATAAATTACTGTATGTACATGCTATATATAAGTGTAATACTTACTCAGCTAAAGATTCGCCCTAATACATGTTTTAGCTAATATACATTATGTATGTTAAATGAGTGTAGTCTAAGTGTTTGTAAAAATGCTTATATGAGTAAGTACTTAGATGATAGTGCTTTAGGTAGGTGTTGAGATAGGATTCTCAACTACCTTAGAGATGTATATGATTTCCTCCATGCAAGTTGTTTAATTTAATCGCTTACTTATGAAATGTATGTGTTTGTATTTTCTGTTCATATTGTGCTTTATAACATGCTTATTCACATGTTTGAATTACTTTGTTAATTCTGCTTTAACTACTATACATGCTTTCTGGTTAAGGATTGAATGTGATTGGGGCTATGATATAGTCCAGGCAATCGGTAACAGGCTTAAAGTCATGGCTGAGATTCATTCGCTACGTAGGACGTGTTTGACAAACCCGTGTCGTATATTGGTCGTCGGCAGTAGTTAGGCCACACGAAGTGCTTATGCACTTCATATTGATCGATGCAATGTGCGCTCATGCTAGTCGAGCCCGTCAAGTAACTCGATGTGTCATTGTATGTTCACCATGTTTGGACACTATTGCTTGAACCTAAGGTACCAAACTCACCAGTGAAATCCCGTTTAACCTTGGTACCTCGATCCGCTAAGACTCATGAGCCGGACATGGTAGTATGGGACACTGTGGTCGAGCTGTCAGCCTACGCTGGGGCGACGAGCCTCCCCGTAGTGACCAGTAAGCAACCTAGACTCGTGAGCCGAATACAGTAGTATAGGACACTGTATTCGAGCTGTCGGCCTACAATGTTTCGATGATGAAGCCGTGATGGGTGATGAGGGAGTGGTGTAATGATTCCGTGCAATAGCCCTGACAGCCCTAGACGTGCCCTCTGTAGTGACCTCGAGCATACTCTGAGACTACGTTGAGGTGACGAGCCTTCCATAGCAAAGAGAGTATAAGCTAGGCCTACCCCATCGCAGCCTAGCTGTGGTCCTCAGTCGGGTCGGTGACGCACCTTCGAAAATAGACTGCCAGTTGGTAGGGCGTTAGTGGTAGTGACCTAGAACCATATCATCATATGAGATTTACTAGGACTGGCGACCCTAAAATGGATCATTGTTTGGGAAATGAAATAAGAGAGGTACCTAAGTTTCCCAATCCTGCTGTATGAAAAGGACTAATAAGAACTTGGTAATCATATGCATGCACCGCATTATGCGTGCGTTCAGGGGTTGCAGGTCAAGCACTGAGGCAGTGTTGTCATGCGTGAACGTAAGATGAAGTCGTTGAGGGAGCGTAGGCGAGGGCATGCATCATACATCCATATTATTCTTGCATTAACAATAGTACTAGGAATGTGTAATTTATTGCTTTATCATTCCTGCTTGACTGAATTGATAACATGTTAACCTCTGCTTTATTGTTCCACTGAGTTGATCACTCACTCCCACATTACAGGACGGTGTGTACATACCAATCAGACCTTGTTTGAGTTTCAGATGATGGCAATGCTTGTGAAGCGGAGCTGAATTTTTATAATGATGAGGAGCGTTTCTCCTTATACAGCTATCATGCGGGTCCATGTAGACCATCTTCTGATCGACGGGGTTACAAAGTTGCTGATTAGATGCCATTACACTTTAGTTTGCTCTTTTGGAACACCCATGTATATTCATTTTATTTATTTTTGGAGTATACATTGATATATTTAACCTAATAACATGTTCACACTCTGGAGACTTACAACAGTTTATATATGTTATATATCTGTCATAGTCTTCCGCTGGCATAATTTAACTATCTTTGGAGTATGATATGCTGTTTTAGTCTAATCTCATTCATGTTTCAATGAACTCATCATAATCATCATTATCTATGTTGCATAAGTGATGCATTGGAACTCGGGAGCTGAGCTTTGCTCGACCCCCGATTTTCAGGGCGTTACATATTTGATAAGTTGTATTGGTATGCTTGAGTTGCATCTCGCATCGCATGGTTTTGGTATGGCTGATAGCATTTATATCTTGCACCGCATAGCCTTGGTACCACTGATTGCATTCATGTACCGATCAGCATGATTCTGCATTACTCTGGCATTGCATTCTGAGCACATTCGTACTACGCACACACTTGCACCACCCTCTAAGCTTTCTATAAGCTTATGCACGATTGATGCATGCAGGTGACGTCAGGACGCAGTCATAGCCTCGTCGCAGTTGGAGTGTGCAGTCGAACTTCTGGAGTTTCTGTTTCTATCTTGTATTTCCCTTTCATACACATTGTACTCAAAGTTTTTGATCATAGTGGATTTATGATGATATTCTTGTGGTTATCGTTCGTGATTTTGCTTTAGTTATTCTCATTACGAATCAAAATCATGTTAGAAATCCTCCTTGTAGAATCCCAGGATTGGAACCTGGTGTATGGGTGCCGGGAGCCGAGAATGGGGTACTACGGAGGCTGTTGACGCCGGATTCAGCGATCGAAAATTTTGTGAGCCTGGTTTCCGAGTTTGGGGTGTGACATGAATGGACGGTGTGTAAAAGACACATACATCAAAGTGGGGGGCCACACCACCATCTTGACAGGTGTAAGGAGTGGATATATAATACACATCCCAAGGTGGGCCCCACACAGAAGGACGGAATGTTTAAAACACACATCCATCAGTGGTGGACTCCCACGTGGTGTGGCCCACATAGAATATAGATATATTATATATTTATATGTAAACATGTACACCTGGTGGGTCCCACGTGGATGTGGCCCACCAAGATATTGTATATATGTATATATGTGTATATATATATATATATTAATATTATATTATATTTACATAAGCATAAAATATTATTTTATTTGTTTTAGAGGGCACGTCCAGGCCTGCTGTCCTTATGGGGCGCCCCACATATGAGTAGCGTACCTACTTTGGGTAAGGCCCACTTGCATTTGTGCAGGGCCCATGGTCAGGGCAACCCACCAGCTTTGGGTGAGGCTCACCTGCATTTGTGCAGGGCCCATGACTAAGGCAGCCCACCTGCTGCCAACGTGAAGATAGCCTTTGCTGCATGTCGTTTTGGAGTCACTTCCGGCCCTGATTTACCCCAAACACGGCCCGTCCCTGGGCCGTTTTTCAACCCAGATCGGCACTCAAACGGAGGCATGGTGGCTGTCGTTTTCCTAGCCAAAGAACGGCCCGAACAAAGCTTGTTTTCATACTGTTTTCAGCCAGATTTTTGGGGCATGTTGCAGCTCAAACAGAGCTTGTTTGCAGGCCGTTTCTGGACTGTGTTTCAGCCCCAAGCTGGGGCCACTTAGATGCTTTTGTTCGACCCAAAGCAGGGCCTAAACTCAGGCCATGTTCGGCCTCAAATAGAGGCATTTTTAGGTTGTATTCAGCCATAAAATAGGGGTTGTATTCAGCCCATTTCAGAGCCAAAAAGAGCTTCATTTGCTGCCATATTTCCGGCTCAGAGATGGCTCGACCAGGTGTGTTTTGAGCCAGGTTTGTGGACTGGTATTATTCATATTTCTGAGGCGTGTAGTAGCTTAGACTGGGGCTCATTTTTAGGCTGATTTTCAGCTCCCTGCTGAGCCATTCACAGACCATTTTTGGCCTTAAGACAAAGCCTATTTTTAGGCCATGTTTGGCCTTAATACAGGGCTTGTTCCTGGGGCCTTATTCGGCCCTAATAGCAGGGTAGCTTTCTACTAGAAATGAAGAAGGAAAAGGAAGAGAGAAACCTGTCTTCTTCCTGGCTGAACCGACGCCCACACTCCCTCCTTTTTGTTTTCTCTCTTTTCTCTCCCTTTCCTTTCTCTCCGTGTGGAAATCAAGAGAGTATTGGTGCCTATTTATAGGTAGGGCAACGCAACCGTCGACAGCTATGCCAGCTTCCTTCAAGCTTTAAATGGAAAGCCTCTACTTTCACCCTTATGTCCCTGCCTAGCCGTTTTTGGCCATGAAGAGACCTTCCCAGCTATGCTTGTGAGAAGCTTGGGTCTACTGGTTAATGGGAGGGTTGGCTTGCAAGGGAAGCCATCAGGTGGTCCTTTCCCTCAGATCTTAGTCACACATCAAGGGAATGGACGGTCCAAACCCATCTCACTTGTTCCTATACACGAGCCCTGTAACATCCTGGATTTTCACTGTTTTAGATTTCCAAAAAAAAATCTTAAAATTTTTTTATAATTAACTTATAATATCACTTATTGACCATTAACACTCAATGTTAATTTAAACATGGGTAGAACCAGTAAAGAACCGCATAAGTCTGTTTAATCAATTGTAGGAAGCCAATGAATCCGCCCGATCATTCGAACATCAAGTTTAGCCCCATGATTTACTCACATAGGGCCCAAATCTAACCGACCCATCATTAACTAATCAAGACAAGCATAACTAAATTAAAGATCTAACCGAAGCCGAGTCAAATAAAGCCCAGATCTTAACTAATAGACTAAATCAACCCCGTTACTCTTTTGGCCTAAAACCGATGGTTTAGAGTAATCATGACCAAATCTCCACTTTTACTAGTTATAAATAGGCCACACTATGAACGTAGTTAACTCAAACCCTAATCATTGCCCACGAGAAATCTCAATACCTAATTCATTTCAGAAATGCCCCGATTTTCTGAACAAGCTCTAGACCGCTCGTTGGTGGGCCACTAGTTCCAAAATTATAGAATAATGTCTATCTTACTAGGCTTGATGTCCACCGCGAGAGTCGGACCTAGGTACTGTCTAGAACTGCTCAACTTGAGCCAAAGAACGAGTGCATAAGAAGTGCAAATACCCTAAAGGAAGAAGCTAAAACTTAAGTAAATTGGGTCGTCCACTCTCATACAAAGTTGAAGATTTCGGACCATCGGTTTGCGACCAAACTTCACACGTGAAGTAAGGATATTTCCCTGCTCATATCTGTATAATCGCGGCCCCGATCGACCATCGGCAATCGTTGAACAAACTTCTCATCATATCTGTCGATTGACGCATCCAAATGGCAGGCTGAACATGTCTATACATAGATCATCATTAGGGCTAACTATCCTACGGTGTATATCAATATGTACACCCTATAGTGAGCCCTATAGGTTAAAAAGACCCTCCGATAGGGCTAGTATAGTAAAAACCTAGCCCTTGGGGCCATTTACACCAAATCTGGCCCTATATAAGGGCTCCTTTTGGGCACCCCTCTCCCCTTACGAATTTGTCCTAGAGAAAGGAAAGAGAGAAGAGAGGAAAGGGAGAAGGAAGAAAAGAAGAAGAGAGGAAGGGACAGTGAAGAAGGGAGAGAAAGTGGGTCATAGTTAAAGTGGAGCCCAAGGGAGCTCAATCTTCCAACTCCCTACCTCTTCTCCAAGAAAACCTCCACCAAACCCGCCCGTGCCAAGAAGCGGAGGTAAGAATGGTATATTTTTCCTTCAATAGAGCAACCTAGTGTAGATTTATAGGCATTAATGTTTTCTTTCTTGATTTTAATTTAGGAATTGGCGGTTTTACCTAAATCCCCAAACCGTAAGATCTCAAAGAATGGAAATCTCTTCTTAAGGTGCGGACTATTATTCTTAGGTGCCTAGCACCAAATTTAGTATGAATCTAATGATTATGATTGTTTGGTGAAGTATTTGGATAATTTAGAGAAACCCTAGCCAAACCCTACATGATAGATTCCCCAAATGATATGAAATGATTATGTTTGCTTTTGTTCATTAACATGATTAGGCATGAATTTGGTGAATGCATGTTCATTTATTGCTTGATTCTTATGTGATGATTCCATATGGCTTGTATGTCCCATTAATCCTTATTGTATAGTATGTGTGCTCGCATAAGTCCTCGATATATTTTATGCTAGCATTACTCCTTGTTGCATGTTGGTGCTTGAAATGATTTATAGCTCTTGATCGCTCCACTAACCCCCACAACACACATGTACATTCATTTAGTAATATTGTTAGGACTTGCATTTATAGAAAAATTCGAATTCCCATGTTGATGTATGAGTGCACGACATTACTTGAGTTTAGATGATAAACCATGAATTGTTGAAGTGTTACTGAATACCATTAAATCCCTAGGTTGGTCAGGAAACTGAGGGAGTGAAGGTAGTCCCATTTGTAGGATTATCCTGAGGATAAACCCGTGGATTTGGGCGGGTACGAATGGGCAACAGTAGTTAGACTACATGGGTCGCTTGTACTCGATGTCGTCTGTCACGTGCTTTCTTGGACTCACGCGGATTAGTCCACTTATTAACCAACCATATTTGTTAACCATGTCTGCTAATGCCTGAATGGAACCTGGAACACCCTTCGCCCACTAAAGCCTATTGATAACCATTTGAAACTGATCCACCGTCTCGAGAGTCGGGCATGGTGGAATGTGACACTGTGTCCGAGCTGTCGGCCTACCTGGGGTGACGAGCCTCTCCGTAGTGACTGCAAGTGATCCCTTTCCCAGCACTCCCCATGTACTTGAAATCGGAGAGGGGAAACCGATGGGATCAAGGATCGTGGGGTCTTGGCCTTACGCGTTGATGGGTCTTGGCCTCGCAACTAGTTAAGAGCATTGATATTATGGAGTGTACTAGTTTCCCCAATCTGCTGGATGAATGGAATTAACTAAATACTCTATTAACATTATTCATGCATCACATTAGCTAAGTTGTGGTGACTCAGCAGTTGAGGTCGCAATGAGAGAATGTTGGTCATGTGCGATTGTTAGACGGAGTCGCTCGAGGGAGTATCGTGGAGAGGTCATACATCATATCATTTATCAGGCATATGCATTAACAAGATTAGTTAAGGTTTTATGAATGTTTGTCTTTCATTAAATTCATAATATAATTGATGTCTGTTGTAACTTAGGATTAATAGCACCCACTGAGTTGATAACTCACACCCACTTTGGGACGGTTTTTAAAACACCAACCAGACTCTCCCGTAGATGCAGGTGACACAGAGTACGAGGAGCTTGGCGGTGCTAGTCTTAATAAGGAGGACAAGTTGTCCTACTTCTAGCTGATGGGCGATTCTACATCGGCCTAGTAGTCGGATCTTGAATCGCTGGGTGTCAGACTCAGTTTATCACTCTTTTTAGACATATTTCTGTAATTTTATTGGGCAACGCCTTGTGCAACTCATTTATATTATTTTGGGACTTGTATATATTTAACCTCTTCATTTCAGTAGACTAGTTATGATTGTGCCTCATATTTTAAGTAATTTCATACTGCGCATTTAAACCTGATTAAACGCAAATTAGTAAAATCAGTTATAAGTGATACCCAAGAACTTGGGAGTCGAGTGTATACACGACCCCCAAATTTCAGGGTGTTATAGGCCCCAACCCATATACGGTTTTAATCAGGGGACCCACGTGAGTGAAATGAATGGTTTAGATCAGTCGGAAAGTGCTTGGTGAGGCTCGCTTTGGGGTTTAAAGTTTTACAGATTCAAATCTTTCGATGGTGGGAGAGATCCCAGCCATTTTGAAATCTTGCTCGGTCAAAGGTTGTTTGACCGAGCAACTCCATCCAGTGCACGTCTCGTGCTTATAGTCCAAGGTGCACACGCACCGTATGTGGACCGTAATGTTTTCGTCGGATCTACCCCGTCCAACTGGTTTGGGGTCCTTATATAGGGGTCCCGGCCCAGTTTGGGGCGCATGTGAGGCCCAGGTGGGCCGCTACACACCCTTTGGGGCTGTATTTGGCCCATATGATGCGATCTGATGGTCAGATGGGTTCGATATTTGTTTTCAACAGTTAAATACGTGTCTAAAATACAGAGATACTCTATTGGTTATCCATTGACTTTCATGGAATGAGTTTTCGGAATATTGCTAACACAAGTTGACTTAGAAGCTAATTGAACTTAAGTTTTTCGTTCATGCTTACCTTCCTGGTTGGTGTGAAGTGCAGCCCGAATTCTTAAGGGTCATGATGGATGACCCCAATGTTGACGGAGGGTCCTATCCTGCATAGATTTTATTTTGGTCGCTTAATCAACCGGTCTCGATTTCCATTGAGATTGTTTTAAGAAGTAACACCTGTGTACCATTGGTATGAGGTGTTACAATTTCAACTGCGGAAGTTCAATCCTCACCTTTTCAGTCCACTAGAGTATTGGATCGGCTCGTTTTTGGCCGCATACCCTAAAAGGAGCTCAAAAAATGGATGGATTGGGTGAATTTCTCACAAATATCAGGGTGGGCCCACCTAAGTTTATAGGGCAGGAACTTCCACAGTGCCTATAGGCTCGAGTCACGACCATAGAACCAGCGATATGGGTGAGACCCTGACTGTTGGGGCCCACCTCAATGTATGCATTCTACAACGGTCCCAAAACTGAAGCAGATAAAAATTTCAGATGAACCACACCACACCACACCACAGGAAATAGTAGTTATTGACCGTTAGGAACCTTTTGTGGACTACAAAAGTTTTGGATCAAGTTGATATTTATTTATTTATTTTTATTTCCTTTCACCTAGTTCTATGTGACCTTATCAACAGGTTGGATGATTAATAAACATTATGGTGGACGTTAGAAAGTTTTTAATGATGGTCATTCAACAACCACTATTTCTTATGGTGTGGTCCACCTGAAATTTTTATCTCCTTCATTTTTGGGATCATATTCTAAAATAAGCTGAAAAAACATATAGACAGAGTAAATATACAATAAATACATCTAGGTAGGTCATTTGGTCGGGGTCTCACCTACATAGTTGGTTATGTGGTTGCAGCCAAGTCGCACTCTACCAACTCAGTAAATGGCTAATTGATATGCATGATTATATGGGCATATTATGTAATAATAAAATGTGCTCCCTTTTTAGAAGGGAGATGTAAAGTCAATCTTTTCATGCCAAAACTTTGTGAGCTTCACCATGATGTATGCCTTGTACCCATATCATTTTTTGAGATCATAGCCCCAAAAATGAGATACATCCAAAGATTAAGTGGACCACACCACAAAAAAAGTTAGGCGTCATTATTTTCCCACTACTTCGCATGGTCCACTTAAGCCTTAACTTGCCCCATTTTTTTTGGCTCATACCCTAAAATGATATGTCAAAGATAGATGGACGACGTCGATAAATCTCATATATCACAGTTGGCCCCATAGAGCTCCTGCTTGGACCAACTCTATCCAGGCAAGGCAATGATGTACTTCGCTAAGAATTTGCATGACACATTTGAAATTGCGTGGACTGTTTATCACGGCATGCGAAAGCTTAGTTATGTATGGATGATTTAAAATTCATAAAGTAAAATAAATTTTAAAATCTTGTTAAATTACCCGTAGGAATAAAGCCAATTGGTTGTGAATTGGTGCTTAAGAACAAACATGACTCCTAATATTGAAAGAAATAAAGATGGACTTGTTGCTAAAAGTTTGAGTCAACGTGAATGCATAAAATTTAAGGAGATTTTCTCATATATTTGTAAAAAATGCTCATTTAGGATCATATTAACTCTTAAGGCTCATATGGATTTAGAGCTACACCAGATAGATGTAAAGACTACCTTTTTCAATGAAGATATAAATAAGAACATATACATGTTATAACTAGAAGATTTGTGGCTAATAGCTCAAACATATGGTTTATAAATTCAAGAATTTTATTTATGGATTGAAATTAATGGGCGTAATAACAGTGGTGCCTAAAATTTCATGAAGTGATTTCTTCATATGGTTTTGTAGATAATACTACAGATGAGTGTATTTACATTAAGATCAGTGAGAGCAGGTTCATCATATTAGTTTTCTATATCGATGACCTTCTATTGAATAATAGTAACATTGGGATGTTGTACAATAATAAGAAATTCATGTCTCAAATATTTAAGATGAAGAATATTGGTGGTGCCTCTTTTGTCATCGGTATTGAGATACATCGTGACAGATCACGTGGACTACTTAGCTTGTCATAGAGGACCTATATTGATAGGGTACTCGAAAGGTACAACATGCAAAATTGTGCTCTTAAACAATCACCTATTGTAAAGGATAATAAATTCGGTCAATTCTAGTATCAACAAATAATTTAGAAAAGAATTATATGATGGATTTTTCATATGCATCAGTAGTAGAGAGTATCATGTATGCTCAAGTTTGTAAAGAAGATGAAATACTAAGAATGTATCTCTCCAATCTGAGAATGAAGCATTGGATAGCTGCAAATGAGGTGTTAAGCTACTTACAAAGGACAAAGGATAAATGACTCACATACAAAAAGTCCAACCATTTGGAGTTGGTTGGATACTTCGATGTAGATTTTGTTGACCGAGTTGATACTAAGAAGTCCACTTAGAGCTATATCTTCATGATGGTTGGTAGTGCTCTGTCTTGAAAGAGTGTGAAATAGTCGACTATAATCTCATTCACTATGGAAGTTGAGTTCATCGCTTATCATAAAGTTTCAAATTAGATAATATAATTACAATATTTTTTCTTAGGTTTGCAGGTATTGGAGTACATCCTGAAACCATTGAGAATCCTTTGTGACAACTTAGCCATGGTTTCCTTCTCAAGCAACGATAGCATTCATCAAAGTTAAGGCATATCGACATCAAATATCTTGTTATAAAAAAAAAGAGTATAGAATCATGCAGTATCTGAAGAGTTCATCAGCAATAAGCAGATGATTGCGAATTCACTCATTAAAGAGTTTCCCGTCACGTTATTTTAGGAACATGTGATATCTTTGGGAGTTAATAACTCTGTAAATGTATTTAATTAGTTGGAGTTGAGTATAATCCATTTTGTATATACATATATAGAGATCTAATTTATAAAGTTTGATGATTCTAATATTAATGTATATTTCTGCTTCTCTTTAAGTATGCACAATTTGTTTTAAATAAGCAAAACTAAAGTCTTGTCTCCTTGGACATTTAAAAGTTTTGAAACCTCTTGAGAATAGGCACATATGATCACACTGGAGCAATATTTATGCCACACTTATATGTCATTAATTTATGTTGTTAAAACTAGTGGTATTTGTGACCGTGCTTAGTCTCACTTATCAAAGATTAAATGTTGTGATGACTACCGTGATCTAATAATAACAGTTTTGATGGACTAGATTGTTGAAGCATTTTCCGTATCATCCAAAAGTTACATTGGTTAACCATTCAGATATGATTTTTAAAAATCATAAAACATGCTTTCAAAATGTTTTAAAATGAATCCTAGACATTGATCAATATGGACCAAGTGGAGGAATGTAAGAGTTTTATAATGTGGGCCTAATTGATCAACAATCTAGATCTACGTTAGGGTTGGATATTGTGATTGAGCATACTGGTTGGCCCCATATAATTGTAATCAATGTTAAATTCGTGTAGGGATGGTACACTTGATTATGTTACATGCTCAATCTCTTAATTGGATTTCGAATGCTAAAATTGTGTAGATCTTTTAAGGAAAGGAATTGTGATGGGTTTCAAAACTCTCTCCTTTGCAACAACTTAAACTTGGTTGGGTCCCGAAACCTACACAGGTTTGAAGTTCTTCTCATCCACATGCTTCTCTAAAAGGTGTAAATTGTGTAAAACTCTGGCAACCAATTTTTTTTGCAATGGCTCTCAATCAGATATGATTTGAATTACAATTATTCGATCTCCATACTTGATGCATAGCACGATCCATTTCAATTCTACAATAAAATTCTACGTCTATATGTCCACACATGTCCACACATGCAGCCCACTGTAAGTGTTTTTTTTTTTTTTTTTTTTTTTTTTTTTTTTTATGTACATTGCCCTGACTCTACTCTAGGGCTAGTGCATTGACTTACCTCATCTCTTTGTTTGGGATAGATATGGAAGATAAACATCTACTTTGGAGGTATAACATAGACAATCCAGCAATATTGGCCAACAATAATTAAAAGGTACATCTAAATGTAAATGTCTTGTTTAATTTTCTATAGAAACTTATCCTTAAAGCATAATCAATTATAAATAGATTTTTAATTTTTAATTTTTTATTATATTTTTAAAATTCTAATAATATGATTATTCTCTTTTGACAAATTAATCTCTCCATGTGCATTGCACATGCCATTCCCTTCAAACCCAAAGAAAGATAAAGGAGATGTAATCCTTGCCTTTCAAGCATGACATGATGGTATGTGGGAGAGTAGGCCCTCCATGTTGCACCAAGCATTGAATGTCATGGAAAAAGACAAGTATCGGCCAGAGAGAGACAGAAGTCTAGTCACCTGGATAACGCCGGGTCTTGAATGGCAAACCATATGCGTAAAGTTTCTAGAAGCTTCTAGAAGTTATTGTTTTCTTTCATTTGGGCTTTATTTATCATATCTTTTATAAATTGAACACGCAAAACCTTTGATGCTCGGCAGAAAGTCATGGTTGATATGCAGCAATTAAAAATTACTTATATATTGCATTAGTGACATGCCAGAAATTCAAACTAAACTCTGCAAATTATAAATCCCTGCTTAGATATAAATGGAAACTTAAGCTTATTCGATTATCTAATTATTAGATTAAGTCGTTTATTGGACGGTTAAATTTGAAAAAGATGTGACAGTCCACTTTCAACAAACATCCACCAATCAGAGGTTAGGATTCTTCTTCTGATCGGATTTCGGTAATTGCTTCACAATTTAGTTGGCTTAATTTAAGCTAACGTATGCCACGTGTAAAATTTTGATTGCCTGCGTATCAAAGTGTAAGCAGTTTGGCTGTTGTACCACTCCAGCGGTATAGCTGGTGTGGGTACGTGTCGTGCCACGCGAGAGGTGGGATTGCGTACTACCCCCGCCTGTCACTAGCTCCGAACGGGCAGTTCTGCGAGGTGATGTATCTGAAAACAGATATGACGTGGAACCAACGATCAACTGTACCACACCATATATAACTCTGGCATTTAACGACATTTAATGTTTTGTGCATTTTAATGCAACCAAGCTTATTACTCGGTGTGGTCCAGGTGAGTGTGGGATCTGTCTCATTTTTGTTTGCATGCCTTAAAATAATTTGAGAAAACAGATAAACGGCTTGGATGTACAGATTCATTACGGTGGGCCCATCCACAGAATTGCCCGGTCGGAGTTAGGGGCCCGAGGGGTAGTACGCAATGGACTTATATTGCGCGTCCTACCGCCCTCGAACAGTAATCCATTCGGGCAGGAATCTGTGGGACCCACTGTAATGTAAATATTTTATCCACACCGTTAATCATTTTTATATGATTATTTTAAAATAAAATCTAAAATTGAGATAATTTAATGGCTTAATTGGACCACAGATTGGGGATTAAACTTCTACAATTAAAAACTTCTTAAGAGCTGGAGAAGTGTTGGATCAAGATGAAATTTGTGTTTTCACTTCATCCAAGTCTGCATAGGTTGGGTGGTAAAAAAAATCCCGGTGACCCCTAAAAATGTTTCAACAGCGGGTGTCATTATCACTGCAGATTCCTTTGATGTGGTTCACTGGATTTGTGTATCCACTTCATTTTTTGTATAATACTTTAAGATGATCTGAGAAAAGCAATTAACGGTGTGGATGAAATACTTACATTACGGTGTGCCCCACAGAGCCCTGCCCGGACGGATTACCGTCCGGGCAGGGTAGGACGCAATCCGCGTCCCAAAGATGAGCGCCGACACTCCTCGAGCTCTGAGTTGTACGGACGGTTAAAAGAAGATCAAAGTTACATGGCCCCCTAGATAATGTATATATTACATCTACACCGTTCATCCATTTGTCAAGATCATTTTAGAGCATAAGGTAAAAAATGAATCATATCCAAAGGTCAATTGGACCACACACAAATAACAGCGGGATAATGATTTTCACCATTAAAATATCCATAGAGCCCACCGTGACGTTTATTTTCTATCCAATCTGTTCATAGGGTCACAAAGAACTGGATAAAGAGTAAAAACAAATATAATATGGATTTAAAACTTTTGTAACTCTCAAAAGGGTTTCAATGGTAGAGGTTCAATACCCCCACTGCTTTTTGTAGTGTGGTCCACTTGATATTTATATCTGGCTTATTTTTCTTATCAATCCTTATGACGAAGTCGCCAAATGAATGGACAGTTTGGATATAACACATATGTCATGATGGGACCCTCGGAACTTGCTGACATCAATACACCGTCTATATCGCTTCCGAAGTAAATGATCTGAATCCGTGGGGGCTATCGTGATTTATGCTTTATACCCACTCCATCCATCCATTTTATTAGATGATTTTAGATTAAGACTTATATTGAAGCATATCTAAAGCTCCGGTGGACCACACCACAGGAAATAGTTTGAATTGAACAACCACCGTTGAAAACTTCTTGAGGTCCACATAAGTTTTGTATTAACCTGATGTTTATGTTTTCCCTTCATCTATGTCCGTGTGATCTCATAAACAGGCTGGATGACAAATAAACTTCACTGTGGGCCCTATAAAGGTTTCGACGGTGGATATCTTTATTCCCACCGTGGTCCAATTGAGCTTTGATCTGCTCCAAACTTTTGTTTCATGCACTATAATTATCTGGGAAAACCAGAAAAGACGCATACATCCATGGTGGGCCCTAAACTCAGCTTGCCATCTTAACCGTCTATTAGATGTCCCAATCCGTCATTCGGGATTATTTGTTGGGAGTTACTATTGGGCTATGGACCCTCTTGTTGGGTCCCACAAGGGACAGTCTAATTCTAGGTACATCCCATGTATACAATTCATCTGTACCTGATTACGGCGCATCGTGCTACGCCAGGGTATCAAAGCCGAGGCTAGCGTCCAATATCTCTTATTTTCAAGTGGGTTTTATGGTTTGGTTATCCATTCCATCCAATTATGGGCCCCACTATATTAAAAAAAATGAAAGAAAAAGACAGAAAGAAAGAACAAACGGATTGACCCACTACTAGATTTTTAACAGTCAGAATCAAGACCTTCACTTACAACACTCAGGTGGGCCCACTGTGGAGGTCCGACATTTGATAGAGAGAAAATGGGGAATTATCTGATTCATACGTTAACTCAAAATTGTGGAAGTCGTCCTTGTCGGTGAGTTGCATTCCCAAAATCAGTTTAGCTGAACGATCTTAATTAACCTTTGATTCGTGGACGCTTGTTTCTTGAAATTTGGATATATTTCATTTTTATTCTTATAATGATTGCACACCAATCCAATAGTTAGATTGTTTTTCCAGTAACAGTACTATGCACTAAATGATGCGCAAAATCTTACTTATGCTCTCCATCATTATTTACACATTTTTTTTTTCTTTTTAAACATGTGCGCACACACATTTCACTACTTATGGGTACTCGAACCCTTGACCCAGTGTTGAAACCTATCATTACTTACACTTGATTTAACTTGTTTATATTAAATGATTTAGAAGACATCACGTGGTAGCCATACCATAAATGGTGTAAATGAATTTAAGAAGAGGAAGTAAAAACATGCACATGACCAGTAAATACTAAAGTTTTATAATAATAAAAAATACTCTCTGCAAAAAGCAAGAATATCATTAAAGTCTCTCCTTAAGTATTAAAGCCCCACCGTGATGTGTTTCAACCATCAACACCGTGCATTTGATGGGTACCCTTTAAATTATGGGATATCCCAAAAATCAGCAGTATACGGAACTCAGGTGGGCCATACCATCTAAAATTATGTAAAGACACCGTTAAAACATATAAAAGCACTTGGTGGGGCTCACCTGAGCTTTTCATGCGCCTGAAACTTGGTTTGAACCCTCATTCAAGTGAGACACACATAATGGATGGGCTGGATTTGCAAACTACATCTCGGTGGGCCCTAAAAAATGGTTATGAATTTTTTAATGGTGCACGGCCCCTCCCCACTTCTGTATGTGGTGTGGCCCACACAAGTCACGGATCGACTTGATTTTTGAGACCTAGGCTCACGATGGAATGGTGCATCTGACTGATGGGGTAGATGTTCGAAACGTATCACGGTGGGGCCCACACAGCTTGACCTCATGGGGCGTTAAAATTAGCTCAAGCGCATTGTACCTTTTCCCATATATATATATATATTATATATATATATATATATATATATATATAGAGAGAGAGAGAGAGAGAGCATTAAATGGCAT
This sequence comes from Magnolia changhungtana, assembly GCA_030180095.1. NCBI lineage: Eukaryota > Viridiplantae > Streptophyta > Magnoliopsida > Magnoliales > Magnoliaceae > Magnolia > Magnolia changhungtana. The sequence goes on from JASAUF010000238.1 coordinate 58,910, forward strand.
AGCCATTCTAAAAGCACTATATACTGATGCTAAAGCTAAGTGACAAAAGGATTATAATAACTTTTTAATGTGAGTCCAAAGACGTGAGGACTTTAGCTGATGCACTTAAGATATATCTGCTGTACACTTGGGCATATGCAATAGGTCACACTAGTATAGAAGAATCAAGGAGATTTTTATTACCAATCATTTAAATCTTATTGTAACACCCTAATTCTCGTAACCCGAGTATACAACTTGTTTTTAAAAAACCCTAGTGTTAACCTTTAAAAATAGCTCAATTTCATATTTTTTTTTCTTTCTTTTTTAAGAGTGGGTATTTTAACGGAAGATAAACAAATCAAGCATAATGAAAATTTGCATACATATTTAGAATATATGAGCGACTGCCCATAAAACTTATATAAACCAATGTCTCAATATTAACGAATACAGGAATAAACAATTCATCATATAAAAAGAATAAAATGCAGCTAGACTTAAGCTGTAAGATCGCACAGCTTCTCTTGTTCTTCATCAGTTTGAGCATAAATATCTTTCAAGTCGCATCTATCATTTGTACAATTATATATTCAAAGAATGAGTAACCAGCTCAGTATGAATTCTCCTCAAGATTATATATCGTCGCATTAGTTAATTATAGTTAAATAAGCATAAATAACGGTTCACATCATACAAAACATACGAGAAGTCTTGTTTAAAGGTATGAATGCATGCATATGCTCACAGACCCAGGGATACACATCCAGCTGGTAAAAAGGTTGTTTAAGGAAAACTAGCCACCTGGAAAAGTACTCAAAGATACGCCTTAAGAAGAACTAGCTACCCGGAAAAGACCATGCAACGAGGACACTCAATGCAAACTAACCTCTAAGAAAAGTATTTTAGTTTATGTCCTAAGGAAAACTAGGTACATATAAAAGTACGCATGCAATGAATACATGATTAGCCTATCCATTATTATCCCAATTACAAACATATGATTTAAGAAAGCTCAAAAGTCACTATGGGGGACTCGTCAGTTAGTATAGGCCGACATCTCAAGCATAATATCACATACTATCATCCCTGACTCATGAGACTCCAACATTAGAATGTTGAATGGTAACCTCCTCAACTAGTGGTCAATCATACTTTAACATGTGGAACTTATTATCATAGGGTTATACAAAAATAATCCATCAAAGTCACAAAGGGCAAATAGTCAATCAAAACCACATAGGGTAAATAGTCCATTCAATGATGCGATAAAAGGGGATTGTTCCCAAAAAGTCACATACGCACGAGCGATCCACAAGATGGTAAGTCCACGAAAAAATTCAATTTAATCAAATACATAAAATGACTACTAGATCAAAGGATCCATTGTAATCACAATCAATCAAGTTACATCTTAATCTAGATATACATATATATGTGGAGTTTTTCACTAATCAACGTAGCAACTCTAGTTTCATAGGCAATTTACAAGCATGAGGAGATATTCAAGTGCCACATATAAGTGTTCATACTAGATAAATGTTGAGCATATGATTTAAGAATCAATTCCAATAATTAACACAAGTGATTATGAAATGGAGATATCAATTATTAGTTGAAATTAAAATAGAAACTATCACTTAAGTTAACATGAAAGCGAAAGCAGAAAGCCCAAGGGGAAAGGTCATCACCTTGTGAGTTGATTTGCCAACTATTATTGTTAGGAAGTGCATGCACCCTTAGAGTTGAATCATTAGTCGACTCGGTAACTCGACTCAGCTGAACTCAGATGAACTTGGTATAAACTCCATGCGAACGAGTCAGAGAGCTTTTCTAATTGGTTACCGTTATCACCAGTGGAATCCCAATATTGTTGGACATGATTAGACCACTCAAGTTGGATCTATCACTAGATTTTGGACGAAGCCCACTAAGTCAACTTTGCAGTGCCTCATAACCTCTTTCTCTTTCTCCTTGCTCTTTTTTCTTCTTCCTCCTCAAATTCACTTACAGGGACATAACAACAAACCCAACTGGGCATAGTTCGGTTCTGAGATAGTCTGACTTAGTTGAGTCGACTTGAAGGCAAACAATGAACCCCCTACTCTCTCTCTCTCTCTCTCTCTCTCTCTCTCTCTCTCTCTCATATCTTCCTCCTACATTTCTTCTAACCCAATCCCTGTCCAGTAGGGTGGTTGGATTAGACCAGACCCACTTGACTCACCACGCACCGAGTCGAGACCAAAACTCGACTCGCCCTCACCTCTCTTTCTTCTTCTTCTTCTTCTTCTGCTTCCCTTCTTCCCTTTCTCATTTTCTCTTTTTTTTTCTTCCAGCTGGAATGTCCAGCAGCTTGCTGGACTCAATAAAACTCGACCCGACTCGCTAAAGACTTAGTGAGTCGACCCATTCCGACATCTTCCTCTCCATGTCTCTTCCTTTCTCCTCCTCCTCTTTCTTTTCTTCCTTATTTCTCTCTTCCTTTCCTTCTTCTTTCTACTCCTCATTTCTTCTCCCTTGAAACCCCACCATATCCAGTGAGTATGGACAGATGAAACCTGAACTAGGCCTGATATGGCTGAGTCAGTGACTCAATAATGACATAGAAGAAAATCAGCCGAGCTAATTCGACAATGATGCAGTAACCACCCCACTCTCTTTATCCTCACCATCTTCTTCTTATATACTTGAACGGATAGGGCCTGGTCTTCACCCAGACTCAGACAAACCAAGCCCGCGACTCGAGCAACAACTCGTTGCGGACTGAGTTCGGATTTGCACCTCTCTCTCTCTCTCTCTCTCTCTCTCTCTCTCTCTCTCTCTCTCTCTCTCTCTCTCCCCTCTCCTCAATTTTCTTCTTTCTTAATTCTTCTCTTAATATTCTTTCTCACGACCAAATGGGGTCTAGATTCAACCCGAACTCGACGTATATGTACAACTCGAACCGAGTCAAATGACTCAGTGCAACAAGGAGGAACAACGCCCTCTAACTCTCTAATAGACTTTCCATTTTTGGAAATGGTTGCCCTAAGTGAACGTATATAGTTGATTTGAAATGCCTAGAAGAATCGACTCCTAATTAGCTGATTAGTTAAGGTTCCCGTGTAATAATCTAAACTAACCAGACAATACAACTGTTAATTCCCTTGGAAGTGATTGCATGGCTAAAATCCAATGTTATAGTTGGGCCTCTAACACCATGGGCCACATGATGGACGAATCTGATTTGAAAATGAGGCCCATATTGCGTAGATGGTTTTTTTTTTTCCATTCGCTTGAGGAAGATGATCCATTTGTTAATGGAAGATCATCTTTGGATGGGTTTTCTTTTGATCGGACACATATGGACAACTTAGATTAGTCCCTAAGAGCTCGTGGGACCCATATTTTGGGCGAACTTGATCTAAATCTCAATGGTTTACGAGATTTTTTTGTTTCGGACGGTATTGCATGAACCGACGATATCTCGCATGAGAACTAAAGGCCATTACAAGTGGGGTGTTGGTTGCCCTAGGATGGATGTTGAGGATCAACTAGAAGGCTTCTAGAAGCAAACTGACGGCTGGGATTGTGCCAGCGAATGAACAACGAAGATTCTTTCCGCCATTTCTAGGGCTTGTCCTAACATGGAAGGCTGGGATTGTCACACATTGGATGATTGAGATTTAAGGAGTAAAGATTGTTCGAATTGCTAGCTCACCTAAGAAACGGGGTTTCCATTTTCAACAAAACAATGCACGCTGCATGGATTTTACCCGTATTTGTGCATGCAAACGTGTGCATCATCATGTGAGTTTGTTGAGTTTTGGTCGGCTTCGGGTGCTCTGTAAGATGAACAGTTTGGATCATTCACATGGATGATCATGGTGGGCCACAAGTAGTGAGAACAAACATTATTAGTTTAAACAATAAGGGCAGGAAAGAGAAAGAGGTTTTTACATCTTTGGGTTTGACCGGTTTGACCCAACTTCCAATTTGGTGCATCGCGGTTGTGCACAGTTTGTGCACACGCACCCTAAGTGTGGGGTCCACAGAGATATTTTAAGAAATTTAATCCATCTAATGGGCTTTACGGTCCATGAGATGACATTCGACCTAAGATGAAGAAAATCATAAACTCAAGTGTGCCATATCAAGGGGATTGTGGTCTTCTGTATTGATTTCCATCGATCTAACGGTAAAATTAACTTTATTTGATTATCAATGGTCCAAGGGATTCTAAATTTTATCTAGGTGAGTTTTTAGTGGTTGATTTCTGAGCTAGGTGGTCACGATTCCTAAAATTATGGTTATCCCACAACCTATCAAAATCTGATAGTCAAATCATTCCATAAAACAAATTACTTGATAATCTAGGGTTCTAAGACTAATTACATGGAATCTAATAGCTAATATTAAATTGAATAGCCAATCTGATACATTCGAGTGTGGATTTTATATGATCAAACATCGTGGACTAATCGACGGTGGATCCGACAACTTGGTTCCCAAAATTGAGTTCGTACGGGTCAGTTACTCTAACAAAGCTTTAGCCGACGTTTTATCCCTATTGGGTCCATAGGAATAGGTCTTTATAGTTCGATGTGGATTATTTGAGGATGTAATAGTCCATCTTATAAATTAACGGTTGGATGACTTAATTTATGGACAAAGATGTTCCTAATAATCAAATTTATGTTCGAATGAAAATGAACACTCAAATGAGTCAAGTCTGTGTTTATATTAAGTTAGATCTTCATGGTAACACCCGAGTGCTGTAAAGTACGAGGTGTTATATTCACAATGCTAAAGACTATGTAAGGCCAACGCCTTGTAAAAGCTTATAAAATGAGTAATCGACGAATAGCTTCAGGCCTCACGCTATTACAACCAAGCATAGCTTTATTTATCCATTCCCCATGGGCATTTATTCTTTTATTAATTTATTTTAGTTTGTCTTCCATTGTTGACCGTAGCGTAGTGGCCTTAATTTTTAATTCTTAATTTAACTCTCTACAAGAAAGATAATTCAGTTTCAAATGAAAGACTATGGAGCTTTTCTGCTAAGTGTTAGGTAATTTCGCCAGCCTTCTTGTCACGAAGTTTGGTTCACATCAGGCAATAAATAGTTGGTCAAGTTACAACTGTCTTGCCACGTGCTTAGTTCATATCAAGACTATAAATAAGCTATCACTTCACTAGCCATCTTACCACTTACCAAGTTCCGATCGAGCAATGAATAAATTGTCGAACATCTGCCCTCCATTGGTTGTCTTGCCACGAAGCGCAGTTTTTAAACGAGCAACGAACAGACAACCATTCCACACATAACAACCATCCTGATATGAAACAACAGAGATTGAACGTCCCCATTGGAACCATTGTAGGGGTTACAGACGGTTTGTACCGTACGACATCTGTCCCAACAGTTTATCTGAGTGGTAATAACCATATGAACGGTCTGGATGGTATATAAACATGGATGGTAAGGTCGAGGAAGGCTTCAATGTTGGACGTTTCTATTTCTACTGTTACGTATGATTTTTGGATCTTACTGATTCTTAGTTGACTGTTCGATTGTAGTCTTTAAAAACTGATGGACGAATTGGATTTGTCACGAGGGCACAGTAACTCTGCGCTTGGTCGTGAACGATTCAATGCGGTGACTTTAATTTTCCTTATCAACACCCAATCTCAAACATGTGCCATGCACTTCCAGGATCCGGACCGCTCATTTAATGGCGTATACCATGGATGGACCGTTCACAATAAAAACACGACACTTGGATGGCGCTAACCACCTTTTTATAATGATTTTCGCCGTTAGAATTAGATAATTACATAAAGTACAACCAACGGTTGAAATTCAGTGGGAATAATTTCTTCAATCAATTACAAGGATCATCAAACTGTTGAGATTATTATGATTATGGCCCATCCTCAAGAGGGCCCAACAGATGAACGGTCCCTACTTGATAACATGAACCTTTCCCTTCTCTAAGATCTCACTCTTAGTCTCATGAATACCGTTGAAAAAAAAAAACACCAGCGTGAAAGACGTGATATGGACGGTCGGGGAAAGAAACGTGGGGCCAGTCAGCTTACCCGGTTAACACCGTAGCGGATGTTTCCCTGATCGTCGGGCCCACTTTGATATATGTGTTGTATATCCTCACCGTCCATTACTTTTTTATCTTATTTTAAATTAAAGTACCAGAAAAAATAAGCAGATCCAAATCTCAAGTGAAGCATACCACTGGAAAAAGTGGTGATTGACCGTTAAAAACTTTTCATGAGCCACTAAAGTTTTGGATCAACCTGATATTTGTGTGATATTATAAAAAGGTTGGATGACAAATAATAATTACGGTGGGGCCTGGGAAGCTTTTAATGGTGGTCATTCAATGACCGCTGTTTCCTATGGTGTGGTCCACTTGATATTTAGATCCACTTTATTTTTTGATCATGCCCTTAAAATGAGTCGTAAAAACTGATGGACAGCGTGGACATACAACACATACATGAAGGTGTGCCCCACAGTTGAGAAACACCCACTGCGGTGTTACCTCATCCGCTCCTCAATCGGAGGCTAAAACATCCTGCAACCATTGTGATTCCTGTACATGCATGCCACGTGTACGGAGATGATGATAACTAACCTAGATACAAGCATTTAGCATGGGACCATTTCCATTCTAAGATGAAGGTTTGCTAGTGAATATATCCCATTGTAATGTAAGAGGGTAGCTTTGGCCATTGTCCTTTTATACGTTTGGTTGGGGATAAAAGTATCTCAACCGTCTGATTATTTAATGCATAGAGTCCATGTCCAAAGCAAATGTGTAAAATTATTAAATGATTAAAATATGTCAATAAAAAAATTATTTTATTTCTACCAAATATAGGGTGAGTCCCATCATAAAATGATTTGGATCATCCAGATGTATTCTTGCGAACCTCTGGAATGTAATACATAATTTCTTGACACTTGGCAAGACAAATGCATGTTAAACCAAATGAAACCGGCTAAACTATGAAGCTAACAATTATTAAATATAATATATATATATATATATATAGAGAGAGAGAGAGAGAGCCGGCTAAACTATGAAGCTAACAATTATTAAATATAAACTATATATATATATATATATATATATATATATATATAGAGAGAGAGAGAGAGAGAGAGAGAGAGAGAGAGAGAGAGAGAGAGAGTGAGAGTCATGCTCGCTTGCACACCTTCTCATGTGAGCACCCAAGCGCACCTTTATACACGTGTCATGAGCACAAAATTCCAACGGTCCATGTAATGCATGCGGAACTCCGTGGAATTGGAAGACCCAACTTTCCACATGATCCAAAACTCTAACGGGTGAGAGAGATAAATTATAGAAGGGAATTGGTCATTTGCCATGGTCCACCAGAGTTTTGGATCAAGATGAAAGTTGTGCATTAAGGTTTCGTGGAATGCTGCATCGCATGGACGGTTCCGAATTTGGGCTCACATCTATTTATTAGAAAGTGCTCATGACTTCCCGTGAGAACCAGTGTGTGTATAAACAAGTAGAACTTTCCTAATATTTGATTGTGGACACTTGTTTTGCTTCTTAAATGTACCGTTGGATATTTTTCATTCTAACCACCCAATGTTGGTCCATCGGGTCTGATATCTTGATAGCCAAATAAGCATAATTTTTGTTCATGGTACATCAAGACGGGTGTCTATAATTTGGACAGTTTACTTTGAATTATCTTTATGGCATGGAAGAAATATCTGAATAATTAGCTGTGTATTAATTATTCATCATACTCTAGAAGAGCATCCAAGTATTTCTCAAATTAATGATATAAGATCCAGTTTCTAGTTTGTACAAGATCCGGCCATGATCCAGACCGGTGATCCCATCCGTGAAGTTGGACCCTGCCAAACTGTAATCCCAGCTGAGAGATCTTAGCAATTGAAAGGATTAGTTTCCTTTTTTAGTGAGGATGGGTTGATGACCATCTTTTTCATCCGTCAAAATGATCATGGTTTTGTTGGATATTTTCAAAATGTATTATTATTTAGAAGTTTTTACTGCTAATTCCTTTAAAATATGTGTTTTACCAAATAGTGCCCTAAGTTACTATTATTTCTGATAATGCTTTTAAAAAGGAGAAATTACATTATTGCTTTCCTTTGTTTTTTCTTTATCAAAAGTTGTGGGGCTCGAATAATGTCTTACATCAATCTTTTTAAACAGATGCAGACCAATGTTACCGTTACGATTCAAAAATAGGGCAAAGTCAATCAAGTCAATCCATAAAAAATAATATACATCATTTAAAATATCTTAATTCAAGCATTGCCGACATGTTGATCTAATTGACCTGATACTTGGTCATTTTATCACCATGGTGTGGTGCATGCCTTCAACGGGTTGGATATTATACACACACTACGTGGCCCCTAGAAGAATTGATTATCACTGCCTACTAAAGAAAAAAGGAAGCAAGAAGGTATTTTTATAATTCCATCATCAAAAGGCATAGAAAAGGCATTATTTGGTAAAATATAGATTTTCTTTAATTTTGCAATAAAATTTTCATTAGTTATGTTTTTTTTATTTTTACGAAAAAAATTGAAAAATATTGCTTTTATATTTAATATTTTGAGGATGCAGTTCTTATATGTAAAAAAAAAATAAAAATAAAAATAAAAAAAAATTAAAGGATTGGTAATCAGAAGAGAGTAAAAATTTTTTTGCCACATGGCATGTTTGCAACAGAATAAGGAGTCTTAGACCAAATTAGTTAGGTTAACCGTTATAATTTAATTAGTGGCTCATCAAGTGCAAGGTTTGCCAAAAGGCCGAAAACTATAAAACACAATAAAATCATCTTATATTTTAATATCAATAATACTATATTTATTGTGTAACGATGGGGATTATTATTGAGATTGACCTTCCAGAACTCCCAGTGGCCAGTTTAACTGCGTGTCTAGAAAACCTATAGTCTCTTGACACTTGGCATGGCAGGACGAAATGCTAGCTGGTGATTATGGAATAGCGTGATATTGGATGTTTATGGTGGTGCATATTAAATTACCAAATGAAACAGGCCAAACTGCGGAACTTAATTATTAGGTCAAAATATAAAAAATCAGGTTGAAGTTGTTTACACCTGTTAATTCTCAGCACCATGATGTGATCCAATAAAAAACTGCCACCTAGTGATACTACATATTTGGTACACATAGTGTTTGGTACACACAGAAGACATACTCGCACCTGAAGAGATAGTCGATTTTTCTTTGGTGTTACGTAGCACAGACTTTTACGTATGGCTTTAAAGGGATGAATCATCGCATGCCATGTGACCATGATCAACATGCCCATTTATGAGGTAATTTACCTGGAATGTTTATAAAAGACCCGTCGAGAAAATCAATCTAATAATAGATATGGTGATGATATTTTCAATAAGGATGCCTCTCACAATATTTCAAAATGGAAATCTTCCAAGAAACATTTGGAGAGTTAGCAGCGCTTGAGAAGGTTGTGAACATCAGGAGATCAGATGTATGTCCAAACCAATCTAACTATGGTTCGGACCCAAGTTAGGAGCAACGAACACATCAGTTCAGTTAGGTTCTCCATTCCGCATATTAATCAGAATTAAGAAAATGGGAGAAATAGATTTGACCTGTCCCGATAATAAATTAGTATTATGTATCAAACCCTACCTCACTCTAAACCATCACCTATTGAATGGTTAAATGTAGGGGTGGTTTGATTTGGACCATCAAACACCTCGAAGTTAACAATGTGGGCCATCAGCAGAGATGTTGACTAACCATGATCAGTCCAGGTATAACCTTTGAGGTTTGCGGATCTTGATTTGGTTGTCTTCATTAAAGAAACTTTGGTGGTTACAGGCCTGATCTTTAGTGGACCATGAACATCTCCGCAATGGATCATCTAAAAGAAGAAGATTTGAGAAGCTAATGAGTCTAAATATTACTAGAGTTATTTTTTCCAATCCAAGTCACCAATTCCGTAGCAATTAAGGAGATTCTCATATCCAGAATTGCAACATGAGCGGAAAGAACCCATAAGTAATAAAGAAGCCCAGCGAAGAATTTCACTACCTTGACAAGTTATAAAAGGAGCACACAAATAAGAGCTTGAGACCCCACACCAAACACATTTATTTACTTTTTTTAATTTATTTATCCTTAGTTTAGCCTAATTTTAATATAGTAACTGCACAGCGGCTCTTGCTACAGTACCTTAGGAGTAGGAATAAATATCATTAACATTAAGTTGTAGGATCATGTTCATTTAATTAGTTCTGATTCAGTTGATCATACCAACCCGGTCACATCTTACAAACCACCTATGTCGATCGTCTGTTTCGATAAACGAATTAGTTATCTATCTTTTGCTTCTTCTTTTTTCATTTATTTATCTAGTTGATTATTACTTTATCGATTGTAATAAATCAAGCAATTTAAATATCAATAAATTTAGCAATGTTTAGCCCTATTTTGTTTATTTATACATTTTTGTTCATCCGAGAGGTATACAAACATAAATACTGGTGAAGGAAAAAATCCTTAAGGCTATATACTCACATCTATTGTCACGAGGTAAAAAGAACTCACTCGGAAGTAATAACTCTTACCCTTTCACAAATCGCTTGAACGGAACACAAATCGATGATTGAGAAGATAATTGAATCCCGGTTCAGTCTCCAATCTATCCATATCAATGTAGGGACAACGATTCAATCAAAACCTCTGAGTTGAGCAAGCTCTGGCACACACATAGATCTTACTCTTACACGAACAACCAATTCAGGCCCTCACTTACACGTATGACCTAATGTAATTGAATTGGCAGCAAGAGAACTATCCTATCCTCTCATTCATGGACACTTATTTTTCTTTTTAAATAAGACCATTGGATATTTCTCATTCAAAACATCCAATAAGTGTCCACTAGTCTAATATTTTGATAACCAAATAAGAATACCTTTTCAATAATCATAGTACATCAAGATGGGTGATCATAATTTGGATAGTTTATTTTCAAATATCTTATGTCATGGAAGCGATTTCTGAATATATTTAACTGCGAGCCAGTGTATCATCCATCTCACTCTGCCAGATCATCGGAGTATTTCTCAATATTTATGTTACACGACTGTGAGTATCCGAGTTTCCAGTTTGGGACGCGGATTGCCTACTGACATGGCCGGTAGCAACTCGCTACAGGACGGTGCTACGTAGGTCCCACCATGATTTAAACGATCTCTGTGCTTTATCCACACCATTCATCTATTTTGCAACTTCATTTTAGGACATGAGATGAAAAAAATGAGATAGATCAAAATCTCAAGTGCACCATATTACAAAAAAGAGTACTAATTGAACATCCACCGTTAAAAACCTCTTGGGGTCACAAAAGTTTTAGATCAAGCTGATAGGTCTCTGTTATCTAATCAACAGGTTGGATGGCGAATAAACATTACAGAAGTGTGTGTGTGTATACACACACACGGAAATGCTCACCTGGGAACCAATTCACACACACACGGAAATGCTCACCTGGGAACCAATTCATACATATTAGGTACTAACTTTTTTGAGAACCCATCATACATGCGTGATGTGGATACAAAATCTGAACCGTTCATGTGAAGCAGCACCTCGTGAAAACCCTCTGGGCCCAAGTTTTATTTTGATCTAAAACTTTGATGGGCCATGAAAAATGAAAACAGTTTCCTCCCTTGATTTATATTTCTCTTTGCTATGGCCCACCAGAATTTTAGATTGGGGTGAAAATTTGTTGCAGAGGGTTTCATGGGATTCCGCATCACATGGATTGTTCAGATTAGACACCCATGACACGTGTGCAAAGGTGCACACATGCGTAGGTGCCTCTCTCTCTCTCTCTCTCTCTCTCTCTCTCTCTCTCTCTCTCTCTCTCTCTCTCTCTCTCTCTCTCTCTCTCTCTATATATATATATATATATATATATATATATATATATATATGGTGAGTACTAAATGACAACATTTTACCTCTGGTATGGAGCACCTTAGATTTGGATCTACCTCATTTTTTATCTCATGTCCTGAAACAATCATTCAAAACAAATGGACAGTGTGGATAAAACACATTCATAAATGTGGGTCCCACATGGCACCGTCCTCAGGTCTCAGCACGCAATCCATGTCCTCCAGTTTGTACAGGTGGGGCCATGGTCCGGCTGTGATCCAACGCCCGCATATGGACGATGCCAAAATATATTCCCAACTGAAACATCATAGTAATTAATAAGCTTGGCCTTTTTCTCCACTTGGATGACTAGGGTTGATGTTGAATATTTTAAAAATATAAAATTATTATTTTTCCATAATAAGAAATATAAAAAAAAAAATTAATTAATTAATTTTATATTTTGAAGATGCTCTTTTTTATGGAAATTTTTTTTTTTTTTTTTAAATGAAAGGTTAACAACTACAAGAGAATAAATAGGATCTTGTCATATGGCACTATTCGCAGTGGAGTAAGGAGTCTTAGACCAACTCAATTAGGTTAACCATTCTAGTTATATTACAATAACAGTCATCAAATGCCTCTTAAGTTTAGGTTCGTAAAGAATTACAAAATATAAGAGAAGCATTTTATTCTCCGAGTGCAATTAAGGAGTTGCTGAAACCCTTCACAGCTGGTTTAAATGGTGCAGAGTGTTTACTGTCTCGGGGAGGATAGTCCATGTCTCAGGCTAAGCAATTTTTATATCTTAATTTATTTTTACTCCCTCCAAGAATGTTGTTCGGCTATAATCTATGAAGGTGGATTGGGTGGTCACCCTAGGTGGTGTTGGGCATTGTAAGGCCCACTGTGATGTACGTGTTTTATCCATGTTCGTCTGTTTTACCAGCTCATGCGCAAAAATTAAGTGGATCAAAAGCTTAGGTGGACCACACTATAGAAAACAGTAGTAACATGAACACTCACCATTAAAACTTCTTTGGAGTCACAAAAGTTTTGGATCAGGCTAATGTTTATGTTTTCCCTTCATCCACTTCTGTGCTACCCTATTAAAAGATTGGATGGCAAATAAACATTAAGGTGGGCCCAGGAAGGTTTTATTGGTGGGTGTCATTGTTCCTATTGTTCTTATGAGGTGATATAGTTGAACTTGGGTCTGATTTAATTTTGTGTTCATAACTTAAAATGAATGGGCAAAACAGATGGATGAAATAGATATAAAACACATACATCACAACGAGATCACCACCAAAATTGAGGCTGTTTGTTTTAATGTAATTACTTGTATTTATATTGTAAAAGTATAGTAATTACGTTAGTCCGCTGTTTGAAAAGAATAAAATTATTTCAGGCAATCTTAAAGTTAATTATTTTGTTATGAAAGCTCTGTGGGCCCCAAAATGATGTATGCATTATATCCACTCCACCCATTCATTTTTACATTGTTTAGTGCATGAGCCTTAAAATAGAGTGAAGCCAAAGCTCAAATGGGCTATACTAAAGAAAACAATGATTTCAATGGTGGCATCATTATTCCGACGGTTTCTTATAATGTGGTCCACTTAATCTTTGGATGTGCCCCATTTTAAAGCTTAGGCTCAGGCCTTAAAATAATTGGAAAAGAATGAATGGACTGCATGCATACAATCTATCTATCTTGTTTTTTGAGCCAAGTTCAATCAAAATGTAAAAATGTTAGCGTCATAAATTTATTACAAATAACATTTAATATTATAATTAATAAATACTAAAATAAGTCAAAATACAAGTAATTATATGCATAGACGCGGATGCACGAACAGTCAGACTCAGCACCAACTGACATCCAACTAAAAATAAAAAATAAAGTCATTGAGGAAGACCTTTGAAAGATGAAAACTTATAATACTCTGGCGGAATGGGATAGTTAATATGCATGCATGAAGAAATAGTGCATGTACGCTGTACATGAATAACAAACCAGAATTTTGAATTATCAATGAAGTACAGATGTGTGACAAATCAGAAATTGCATTCATTTCATTATCTAACAAATAGAATTGGTGGACCTTATTGGACGGTTGAGATGAAAATTTTCACCGGTTGTTTTTTACCAAACAAGTATCCAAAGTCAGGGGTTAGTTGGGTTACGCATTCATTTGGTCTGATTTGAGTTAGAGTATGCCGCGTATGCTATTCAGTGCCTGTGTGTCAAGTATCATAGGCTATCAGAGTACTAACTCCCCCAAACCCATAGGCCATATGGTGTTGGAAAATGACACGGATTAGGTACTGACAGGTTTAGTAGCGAGACTCGCTACCGAAGTGACGTCACCAAGTTATGTGGTCCCACCATGATGAATTTTTTGTATCCACACTGTCCATCCATTTTGAGAGATCATTTTGAAGTATGATCTGAAGAATAAGTTAGATTCAAAGCCCTAATGGACCCCACCATAGAAAACAGTGGAGAGAGTGATGTCCACCATTAAAAAACTTCCAAGGGATACAAAAGTTTTCGTTCAAAATAATGTGTTTTCCCTTATATCATATCATATCTGTGTTAACTTATGAATAGGTTGGATCTCAAATAAACATCGTGGTAGACCTTAGGAAGGTTTCAATGGTGGATATCACTCTCCCAACTGTTTTCTATAGTGGGGTCCACTAAAGCTTTGAATCTGTCTCATTCTTTGGCTCATGCCCTAAACTTATCTCTCCAAATGGATGAACAGTATGGATACAACACATACATCATAGTGGGCCCACAGGTAGCAAGTATGCTACTCAACCTCTCATCAGCTAATCCACGTCCGTTGGTAAAAGGGGCGCGGATTTCCTGCGAAAGCATTTCGCAAGGTATTCCTGTGCTCGAACCCAAGTGGGCTATTGTGATGTTTGTGAGAAAATTTTCCGTTCAGCCATTTTGTGAGTTCATTTTAAAATATGAGGTCAAAAATAAACTGTATGCAATACTCAAGTGGGCCAACAACGGGGTAATTGTATGTCTACAGTTGAAATATTTGTGGGCTGATAGAAGTCTTGAATCATGCCAATCTTTGTTTTTTCAGCTCATCCCAATAATAATCACGTTATTAATGATATGGATGGTATGTAAACATCACTGATGAACCCAATGACGTTTCAAGGGTAGGAATTTCCACAACTATCTTTTTCCTTTAGTACGGCCTACTTAATCTTGAATACTACTCAACTTTAGTCTACTCTCCTTAAATGAGGATGGATAGAGAGGATTCCTCAGTGTGCCCTACCTAAGTTTACAGCAACTTCTGCCAAAGGCTTTTGTACGAAATCCGCGTCCAATAAAAAGCAGGACGCAGATTGCGTATTACCCCCGCCCGTTCCTATCTCCGAAGGGGTAAGTCTGTGGGTGGGCCCACCGTGATGTATCTATACATCCAAACCATTAATTCCTTTTCTCATATTATTTTAAGGCATGAACACAGTAAGGAGGTATATCCAACGCTCAAGTGGACCACACCAAATAATAAGTTTGGTTGCATTAAAATTCACAAAGAATTAAATGTCAGTTGCATCTATGATGTGGTTCATTTTAATAGTTGGATCTGACTCAGTTTTGTCTTGATGCCTCAAAATAATCTGAGAAAAAGGATAAACGGTTTGAATGTACAGATACAACACGGTGGGCCCGCCCACAGAACTCTCCGTTCGGAGATAGGGACGGGCGGGGGCAGTACGCAATCCGCGTCCGAAAAAGCAGTCTATCTATCTGAAGCATGTGCTGATGGGCCCAGCGAGGAAATGTTCCTCGGGCGGTGACAAAAAAGTCCGATTTTGCCTGTGTCGGGATGTATGAACTTGCATGTGTCGCCACCCATTCGGCCCCACATACTGATTGGTCCGACAATCGGAATCGTCCATGTTGTGAATCATAAGAAACTTGTGCTGAAAGATGATGTAACCATCACTTTCTATAAATGAACGGAGAATAATAAATGAAAATTTTTAATAGCTTGCATTCAACTCTAAAACTCGAAGGTTAGGATCATCATTGAAGCGTGATTATAGGAGAATAGGTGTAACGACAGTCAACATTTCAGCGTGTAGGCTCTAGTGGCTGTCCACACGCTGGGGCCCACATGCTTACATATACCAGTAATCAATTTCCAAGCACGTGAGACGTGACGCACTTACCCTCATCTGTATGGATCTCATTGCCAGCCTACAACCGGGTTGTAAGTTAGGGTACAATCCGTGCGTGTGCAGAGACCGGTAGGATTAGATAACCCACCACCGATTGTAAGAAATCATATACTCTTCTCAGTGGACGGATGAGAAGTGCAAATTTCCATGGCATGCTTGAAACTAGCGGCGGTGATCAAATTAGTGGGACCCACAGTAAACTCTGTGGGTCCACTGTGATTTATGTATTTTATGCATTTTGTCCATCCATTTTACCAGTGATCTTAGGGCTTCGGCCAAGAAGTGAAGCACATCAAAAGCTTGGGTGGACCACACTATAGGAAGTAGTGTGAATTGAATGTCATCGGTTGACACATAGGTTTTGGATTAAGCTTATATTTATATTTTAATTTCCTTCATTCATAACCTTATTATTTTATGGACGGGTTGGATAACAAATAAACATCATCATAAATCCTAACAAAGTTTCAATGGTGAAATTCATTATTCTCACTATTTCCTTTCAAGCTCTGGATATGCTTTAATTTTGGGCTCAACCCTTAAAATGAGCTAAAAGATAAACTTAACACTTTCATGGTGGAAGAGGATTGGCTAGAGTACTTCACACACCATCGACCTGGCTGGTGTGGGTATGTGTCATGAGAAATGAGCACCAATGCTACTCAAGCGCCCTCCAGTTGTATGAATAGTTCAAAGGAGATCAAAGTTACGTGGATTCAAAATGATGTATTTATTATATACATACTGTTCTTTCATTTGATGAGATTATTCTAAATCATGAGCCTAAAAAATGAATCGTATCCAAAGCTCAAGTGAACTACACTACAAATAGCAGTAGGATAGTAATTCTCATCATTAAGACATTCATAAGGTCCTATAAGGTTTATTTTCTATTCAATTTGTTTGTAAGGTAACACCAATTTGTAAGAAGAGGAAAAACAAATATCATATTGATCCAAAACTTCTATTATCTCAAAATAAGATTTCAATGCTAGACGTCGAACCCCTCACTTTACTTTTGAATCTGTCTTATTTTCCGGCTCAAGCATTATGACAAGCTCACAAAATGGGCCAACAGTTTGGATATAACACATACCCCATGATGGGACTCATGGAACTTTGTGACGTCAACACACCAGCTACGCCGGTGGTGTGGTACACCCGCCAATCCGCTTCGATTAATGGTGGGCCTAACAGTGTTTACTCAGTATGATGAAAGCTTATTAAGTAACCTAATCCAATTTAGGGCAAGTGCTATTTT
Organism: Magnolia changhungtana; assembly: GCA_030180095.1. Classification (NCBI taxonomy): domain Eukaryota; kingdom Viridiplantae; phylum Streptophyta; class Magnoliopsida; order Magnoliales; family Magnoliaceae; genus Magnolia; species Magnolia changhungtana. The sequence continues at coordinate 76,342 of JASAUF010000238.1, forward strand.
TCTACAACAATTAGAGGGCTAATATGATACTCGGCTTATGACACTTGATACATAGGCACTTAGAAATTGTAATGTAGCATATATAAACTCAAAATACTAAATTGTGCAGACTACTGTCACCAAGACAAAATCCAAAACTAAGATTGGTTAAATAATCATAACATATGATTCTCCGACACTTGTATTTTGCATTTTAACCGTTTGATAGATGTCCACCAATCCAATTGTAAGATATTAAAATAAGTTAATTTTTGTTTTATAATCCATCTACGATAGTTACCATAATTCGGACAGTTTAATTTGACTGATTGTATGCCACGTGCACATTCTCTGTAGGTGCCTGCATATCATCCATTGTGGTGCCAGAGTATCAAAGTTTTTGTTCTAACCAATTACCGAACATTTGAATTTAAAATTCAAGCCTCGTCAGTGGAAACGAGTTACACAACATCCATGAGTACGATTACGCGCTTCACTCTGCTAAGTGCAAAATATAAAAATAAAAAGGTCTCAAGTCCATTCAGTTGAATCATGATTTATTGTCCATCAAGTAAATAACTTCAATCTATTACGTCTGTTCAACATCCAAACCTTCCAATAGGTTGGCTTCACCATGAGGATCACCTTGCAAAAAATAGGCTCACTCAATCATTACGTGGACCACACCATGGAAAATATAAAGCCATTGATAAATAATAAAATGGATGTTTGGTTTATTCATTGAGTGCTGATCCTGTTGATGGGGCCAACCTAGTGGACTGGTTGGATATTGCATGCTTGAATGTTGGAGATCATGAGCTGGGTGCGTACTAACTTAATATTAACTTATGGTCTAACCTAGACACCATACCTTCTCAAATCAAAGAAAAAAAAAAAAAAAACAGTCATGAAGATTGAGGAGATCGGTTAGATATTGCCTGTGTTGGACACATATGGTAGACCCTGTTAAGGGAAATAGTTTAGGTGTTGACGTGTTACAGCAATGTGTTTGGCTTTGATTAGATAGAAAGATTTCTTGATTAGCTTTGATTAGACAGAAAGTTATTTTGCCAGAAAGTCATCACTTGAGAATTGATATGCAAAAGCAATGTCGTAGGATTGGAATAAATGTAAAACATGTTTGATAGTTGTTTGGTTATACATGCACTTAGCACTTGGATGAGATACATCTCCAACCGCTGCTAACAAATGTGACCAGCAACCGTATGGGCCTGCTTGGATAATGTATCATCCAAGTAATATTGTGTAAAACTCACATCATCATTTTAAACTTTCGATTAATAAAAGAGATTACTTACTCTCATATCAAAATAATACTTTAGAATCACCGCATGATACTAATGATGGAAGTATATTAACTTGGCATATTTTCATAAGCTCCATCATAATATATGTGCTATATCCACACCATACAGTCCTCTTGCATGATAATTTAATGAAATGAAATAAAAAACGAGGTAGTTCGAAAGAATACACATCATAAGTAAGGATGAGAATTGAATGCCTGTCAATGAAAACTTCTTAGAGTTATAGATTTGTTTAAACAAGCTCGTTTTTAAAGACAAGCTCTAAATTAATTTTGTAAAATTGGTGGACAGTGTGGATATAACACATATTGACCGGACCACATTCAAATATATCTAGTTAGCGAAATTACTTTACATGTTAGAAGTGGAGATTTGATAGGTATATGGCATGAGGTTGCTACTTGGTTTCCTTTGAACTAACGGAATAATGATAGTAATTACATTTTTACCATAAAGTACAATACATTATTACCATAATGTCTTATTGGTGTTGACCATGTGTTTTACCAGCTTATTTTAAGATAATAGTCCAAAATTAAAGTATATCCAAAGATAAAGTAGACCACACCAAAGGAAGCATAGTAAATTGAGCATCAACTGCCGAAAAATTTATGGGCACCGCACAAGCTTTGAATCAAGTTGATGTCTGTGTTTTCCCTTCATCTCTGTTTATATGGTCATATGAATAAGTTCAATGACAAATAAACATCATTATAGTATCTAAAAAGTTCTAATATTGGACATCATTATCCTATTGCTTCCTGTATAGTGGTCCACTTGAGCTATGGATATTCTTCAATTTTAGGCTCATACTCTAAAATGAGTTGAAAAAAGTGAATGGAGAATGTTAATAACTCCAATATATATCCACAATAAACCTCACTTAATGTACTCATTGACCTATTGCATAACGAGTAACTCAATTGTCTAGTAAACGACGAAACAAACTTTAAAGAGAATCAAATTGCAAGATGACCCACAAATGTATGGATATTTAATTAGTATCGGAAGATGGAGGTATTCCATTGACCATGTCTCTTTTCATTTTCTGCCAACGTACCCATGCAATGACCCAACGTCCAATGAAATTACAAAACCTCGCTCCTCAACTTGCCCTTTTAATGGACGGGGATTGCCTACTAACCCATCCCTAGCTCCGAACGGGCAGGCCTGTGGGTGGGCCTACTGTAATGTATCTGTACATCCAAACTGTCAATCTCTTTTCTCATATTATTTTAAGGCATGAATACAAAAAGGAAGCATATCCAACGCTCAAGTGGACCACACCAAATAATAAGCTTGATTGCATTAAAATGCACAAAGAATAAATGTCAATTGCATTAAATGCAAGAGTCATTTGTAGTGTGGTCCATTTGATCGTTGGATCTACCTCAATTTTGTTCTGATGCCTTAAAATAAGGTGGATCCAAAACTAAAATGGTCCACACGAGAGGAAACATTGAGGATTTTGTGACCACCATTAAAATATTTATATGGCCACATAAGGTTTGTATCAATCCTAAGTTTTTTATTTTTTTCCACTTCATCCCACTAAAAATGATCTTATAAACGGTTTGTATGACATACAAGCATCAAGGGGGAGCCTAAGAAGGTTTCAACAGTAGGAATTCCTTTTCCCACTGTTTCATCTTCTATGGCCAAATTGAGTTTTTGATCCTCGTGATTATTGTTCGCATGTCCAGAAATAAGCTTCAAAAATAGATGGACGGATTAAATTTCTCGTAAACATCCCGGTGGAACCCAGCTTCATCCCTGCGAAGGAGCCTTTCGCAGGAAATCCGCGTCTGCCATTTAATCACATCCCTACGTTCTTACATTCCCGATGTGTTGTGTCCGTGCCTATCTTGATAATGGCAGCACCCAATCTGCGTCTCATACTCCACCGCACATGATACTGGATGAACTGGACACGTATCATTTACATGGTAGGCTCCACACGGAAGTGGATTAGCTGGTGTACCTCATACCCGCTATATAGCTGCTGTAGGTACGCTCCTCGAGCTCGGGTTGTACGAACGGTTCAAAGGAGATCAAAGTTACATGGCCTACAGTGATGTATTTATTATATCTACCCTTTTCATCTATTTTTAGAGTTCATTTTAGAACATTATTCAAAAAATAAATCATATCCAAAGATCATTTGAACCACATCATAAATAGCAGTGGAGATAATGATCTTCACCGTTAAACAATTTGTAGGGCCCAAAATAACGTTTATTTTACATCTAATTTGTTCATAAGGTCACAAATACCTGAATTAAAAGAAAAAATAAATTTCATATTAATCCAAAACTTTTGTGACCCTAAAAAAGGTTTAAATGGTAGACGTTTAATCCTCCACTGGTTTTTTCAGCGTAGTCTACTTGATAGTTACATCTATCTTATTTTTCTTCTAAAGCCTTAATACGAATTTGGATATAACAAATAACTCATGGTCAAACCCACAAAACTTGCTGGCTTAAATACAGCAGCTATATAGGTGATGTGAGGTACACCAGCCAATCCGCTTCCGCTCCGCACGAAGAGCGGATTGGACCGTTCGTAGGGCTTCCAAGTTGCATAAATGACGTCGTTGTCGTCGTTCATCATGTATGGCCCATCAGAGACATTGGATCATACGAGTCATGTGCACCGTGCGAGCGCATGCTATCACACGTGCCATTTTGATTTTTCTCTTCATGATTGCACTGGTAATGCCACTTATCAGTTAGTTAATGGTTTTGATTGGCCGATATTTCAATATGAGACTGGTTCCTCCGTACAAGGTTGGAAGAATATAGTCATGCTACAACGTCATGTGTGGGGCCCACCGTGATATGTGCATGGCATCAATCCATCCAAGACGTGAGGTCCTTCAACTTCATCCCATATACCAAAGATCAGCCTGATTGGAAACAAAAGTGATTCACACTACAAGAAAATTTTAGGATAGGGGTGCCCACCATTAAAATCTTTCAGATTGTGTGTAGGGCCGACCGTGTTTTGTACGTGTCATCCAATCCGTTCAGAAGATGTGACTCTACAGGATGAATGGATATCTCAAACATTAGACCATTCCAAAACTCAAGTGGACCACTCCACCTGATTTTAGGGCTTTAAGGTATGATTTTACATAGCACGGCCCAGCTTAGTTTTAGATCAGATGGGTCCAAGGAAACATAAGGGGCACACATAATGGACGGATTGGATTTTAAGTACACATGGTGGTGGGCCCCACACACGAAGTTGTAGATTAAGCTTATTATACAAAAGTTGTATTGATTTGCAAGGAAATTTATACACATTTGATTCCATTGGCCCATCTATTTCTCTCTTTCTCCAACGTCATCTGACAGAAAAGAAAAGGAAAAAGAGAAAGAGAGCGCCCTTTTGTCCCATGATGGCCCACCATCTCAAAAGATGATAGATGATAATTATTGCATGAAAACTGTACAATCCTCGATCCGAGGATACGGTTAGGTTATCCTAGGGTTTTGATTTCGTACGAGTAGGGACTATGAAGAGGGAATCCAGACCGTTGACTTTACAGGGCCATCATGTATGTATGATTGATCATGTACTGAAGCTCTGCCAGATTGGAAGATCCTAGCCGTCTGTACTTGTCATCTTATGGTTAAATATGGACCGTTAGTTTATTTTCTTCGTATTGTGTGGTGCGGGCGACCAATATAAGGTTCATGATTAGAGAAATGCTTTTGATACTCTGACAGAATATGATGGATGATAAGCAGCCACTAAAACTTGCATACGTGGCATACAGTTAGTCAAGCTAATCTGTTCACATTATGGACCCCAATTTAGATATGTCATGAACCAAAAGTTACACTTATTTGATTATCTTACTATCAGATGCGTTGATCTTTATTAGACGGTGGAAAATAAAAACATCCAATGGTCCTTTTTCAACAAACAAGTGTCCAGGGATCAGAGGGCCAGATTGTTCAGCTAATCTGATTTTGATTTTGGATTATAATTTAGCAACGGTACATTTTCAAAATTTATAACTGGGTGCGTATCAAGAACCACATGCTGCCAGTGTATTAAATAATTGCTCTCCTTATGATGAGGGGCATGGCCATCCATGTGGGGATCATCACCCCAAAAGTATATATGCGTACTCCACTTGAGTGGAAATCCATGTGACTCACACAAGTCATAGGAAACGGATTGGCTACTCCCCCTGACACCAGCCCCGGAGCTGGTGGTCGGTGCTCTGTGGGCCCACCATGATGTATGTGTTTCATCCATTCCGTCCATCTATTTTTGTAGATCAAATTATGGTATTGCAAAAAAAAATGAGGTATATCCCAATCTCAAGCAGACCACATGACAGGAAACAGTGTTTAATGAACTTCGACCGTTAAAAACTTTTTTGGGGCCATAACAGTATTGGATCAAGCTGATATTTGTTTTATCCCTTCATCTGGGTTTTTATGACCTAATCAACGGATTGGATGTCAAATAAACAGTACATCGGGCCTTAGGAGGATTTAAATGATTGATATCCAATCACTATTTTTTTCCTGTGGTGTGATCTACTTGAGATTTATATCCCTCCCATTTTTTAGATAAAAACATAAAATGATATTTAAAAATGGATGAACGGAATGGATGAAACACATACATCATGGTGGGGCCCACAGAGCACCGACCACTAGCTCCGGGGCTGGTGTCAGGGGGAGTAGCCAATCCGTTTCCCAAGTCATACACCCTGCCGTACATCCTTTTAAAGAGTTCCAGGCCATTCATGAGGTGTGGATCATCCAAATTCTCAGGCCTCCAAAAAATCCAATCCGTTCATCAGGTGGGCCACAAATGTGCATTAAATGTGGATGATCGTTTTCTCTAATTATCCATTTTTCAAATATGAGTGCGTCCTACCTAATGAATGGCCTGTATCTCAACACAAGTATGGACAAGGCCCTCTTGAACGTGGTATGCACGCAAGTCCCCTTCACATGGCCCTTGAATATGACAATTTGCAAGTGGGATGTACGTGCGTCGCACATCACCCAAGAGCTACGGATGAGATGCGTCTACCGAAAGCAGTTTCAGTTTAAATTCGAAGACTTTCCTACTCCAAAGTAGTTATGATGTCTGATAAGATGGGTCACCATCCATCAAACGGCTCACATCACATCCACCCCTAAAAGAAGCAAGAGAGATGGGGAGCTATTGACTTTGTTCTCCTAAGGTGGCTTATTTCATACGCTGGGGTAGTCTGATGGTTGATAGATAGGTACCTAAAAATTGTATGTGTCATCCATTAACTCATGTTAAACTGTCCAGAGTGTGGTACCTGTGGGACCACTGGACACAGGTTATCAATGCAAATTGAGATCGGTTGGATAATCCATCGATGATGTATTAAATAGGCAGCTCATTGCCATTGATGAGATGTCTTAGAAGGGTGATAGATGTCATTTGAAAAATATGAAAATCTTATGTTAGTTATTAGACACTTTGTGATATCCTACTTATGTCATCAAAGGAGTTCGATGTAAGATATTATCAAAAAAATCTAAAAAATTCATGTTTTATTGCTGAAACGTTTCGATGTTTTCTTGATGTCATCGAAGGAATTCGATGCCATCAACGGTATGTTAATGCCATCCAGAGCGCACATAGAATTGCGTAAGTACGAGATTTGTTTCCGATTTCGATTATAATTCTCATAGACACTATATATGGGTGTAATCGGGATTTGGGAGAGATAATAGAGGCATAAAAATCTTTCTAATTTGTTCCTAGGGTTTTAAGAGCATAGCTTAGCTTGTAAGGGAGATTTGATGCTTGTTTGAATTGTATAATATCTATATCTGGTAATTTTCTACTTTCATAGTGTATTACTGTCACTTTATGTCATAGTTTTTTATCCCAAGGGTTTTTTCACATTAAATTCCAAGTGTTTGTGATTGGACTTGAATGTACGATTGAGATACTTTACTTGATTCATCACCGTATGCTTTCACGGTTCCCCAACATCATCTATGTCAAATTTCAACGATTGGCCATTTTCATCTAACCATCGAAGAACCGACCATAACTTCACAAGCTAAGTAATAGAAGTGGTGTAACTTCTGCTTTATAGTCTATGCAAAGTAGGGGGGTGGTTCACAAATTACGATTTACTTACATCTTGGTATTGTAGACACTGAAAAATCGGCGTCCACGTTGTTGTGAAAAATGTCTTGTTGTGGTTGTCCTGGGGGTGATTAAGCTGATTTATGATTGTTGGAGTCGCCACTAGCCGAATAATCTCAGAATCCCGCGGTCGGCTAGAACCACGGAATACGTAAGGTTGGAAAAATCCGAAGATTCTCCGACCTTAGATTGACTCCTGGTCTACGATCCGGGATTCCGGGTAAGGGACCTCGGTTACAAAGAGGGAAGGTGTTAGGCACCCTCTCTGCCCGTACAAGTGTACGGTCTCGACTTAGTGTGGTAAAATAATCTCAAGGGATGATGATGATGCTACGGTCATGATGGGACTAGTCACACGTGGATTTCTGATGTAGCAAGATCCGAGTATTTCGGCAGGCTACAGAGCATACGTCCGACAATGTGTCTAGAGGGCGGATGTGATGATGCTTATGCAAAGAGATAAGAAAAGTGGACTAGATCACTAGGAATTTCGATGTGACAGGATCCGATGTACGGCAAGTCACGAGCATACGTCCACTAGAGATATAGAGAAACAAGGGGGTTGAGAAGGAGTAGATGTCATGATGAATGCTTGTAGGATGATGGATCTTTGGCTTGATTCTTGAGCATGCTAAGACATGAACTGAACCATGATCATTTTGGGCTAGGCTTGTAGGTTGGAAGGGTTGAGGTGAAGGCTAGGAGGTGGCTGAAAATTTGGGAGCTTGAAGGCTTGGGAGCTCCTTCCCTTCCTTCACTCTCCTCCTCACTCTCTCTCTCTCTCTCTCTCTCTCTCTCTCTCTCTCTTTTCCTCTCTTTTCCTCTCACTCTTTCTCTCTCACTCTCTCCCTCTCTTGGTGGCTCTCATCCATGGGTGAAAATGAAAGGGAAGAGGGCTATTTATAGCCCTTTCCAATGGTTTTTTGGTAAATAGAGGACAAGAGGAGGGTAAAGGTGATGTGGCACATGGTGATTGGTGGAGAGGAGAGGGATGCCACGTGGCATGCTCCCATTGGCTAAAGGGGCTGGTAAAACAGTAAATAGTGAGGATGAGGAGGGTAAATATATAGGAAAGTTGACTTTGGACGCTGGGACAGCTGTCCCTGCTCAGACCGCACGCGGCGGAATTCCGATTACCGCCGGCGGTAATCCGATTACCGCCGGCGGTAATCCGACTACCGCCCGGACCTGGTTGAGTCCGGAACTTGTGTGACTGGCTCCGTGTGCACTTTCTGGGAGGAAGCGGTAATTTGACTACCGCCGGCGGTAATCCGATTACCACCTCGGATGACGGTTTTTCTTGAAATTCATCTGGTGAGTCCTTTTTGGGTCCTTAGAGTGAAACAAAGTTCCTTTTGGATATTTGGCTCTAAATGGCTTGAAGTTGGCTTGATGGTTACCCGAAAATGATTCGAGAAATAGGTCGATTTTGGACATGGTTTGGATTGAATGATGATTCATGATAGCTCAGGTTAGGATTAGGGGTAGGTTTAGGATATGATCATGGTTCTCAGATTTGTCTTAACAAAATCAAGATATTAGCCTGGGTGGGGTGTCTACAGATGCCCCTCTTTGACCGAGGTTGCGGGCAACCGAAGGTCAAAGCAAGTGGACACCCCACCCTTCTGGTCGGAATGAAGGGTAGCGATTCAAATCTATTGCTTACCATTATATCATTATCAGTCGACTGTTTGGAAAAAGAGGACTTGCACATACCACGAGGGTTGAGGAAAACGTTGTGATTGTCTCCTGCGCATTTGTCGCGGCTTTACGGATCACCAATCACAACCTCTTCACATCGGATTGTTTTGACATTGGAGGGTAAGTCCGAAAGTAAGGGCCTCGCGCATTCGTTGCGCTTTACGAGGATTCCCGCACTCGTTAGGTCTGTCGTTCCTTTGCTATGTAATCACCCTAGGAGTGTTCGTTCCATTTGATCGTCAAAGTGGTTAGCTGCCCTGCGCGTTGGTGCGGCCTTACGGGAACTCACTACGCCGACTTGGACTCGATCAAATTTTGCGAACATTCCGGCTAGGTATGTGCGGTAATCTGTTTGCCATGCAATCTCTGAGTCCGACACTTTGGTTACAATGGATTGTCTTCACTTCGAGTTTGATTATTCTTTCCAGAGATAGATCCACTCATCTTACTAGCATTTGTACGACTACTGATTATAGAGATCTGCCAATCGTACATATATCATGTACTGGACTCGATCGTCCTTCGGGGAAACCGGAAGAGATCGGGTCTTATTTAACTGTTTGCACTGTACGCAACTGGAGAATATGGAAGATTCCTCAGTGTACTGCGTGACGCGTGCGTGTTTTAAAACTATCCTCTTTGGAGATAGGCTCCTTGAGAATTTTATCTGAACTCTTTTTTTTTTTTTTTTTTTTGGAAAATATCCGTTCGATCTCGCGGGTGGGCGTCGTCGTTCGGTTTTTATTTTTGCAATTTAAGTAAACAGTCGCATTGCCTCCACTAATGAGTTGGCGGGGCTAATGGTTTTTATTTGGAAGTCAGATGGCCTCCACTAATAAATTAATGGGGCTAATTTTTTTTATTTGCAAAAAGTCAGATGGCCTCCACTAATAAATTAATGGGGCTAATGTTTTTAGAAGAAGCACACCTTTTGGGCCTATACTTACTGGGGATTTATTTTAGAGTTACTTGGTATTTTTTTGAGATTTTTGGAAAATTCGGAGGTTTTATGGAATTTTTGAAAACTTTTGAGAAATTTTGGGATTTTTGGGATCTTTTGGGATTTTTGGGATTTTTTGGGATTTTGGGATTTTTGGAATTTTGGGATTTTTTTTGGAATTTTTTTTGGGAATTTTTTGGGAATTTTGAGATTTTTTGGAAAATTTGGGATTTTTTGGAATTTTGGAATTTTTTTGGAATTTTTGAAAATGGGCCTTGGAAGATGGGCCTGGACTTTTGAAATGGGCTTGGGCCTTGAGATGGTTTTTTTGAAGTGAGCCTGGGAAATGGATTTTTTTTTTTTTTTTTTGGAAATGGGCCTTGAAAGATGGGCCCTGTCCGAGTTTTGCCTGAAAGTGGGCCCGGTCCGAGTTTTGTCTGAATGTGGGCCCGGGAAATGGTTTTTTTTTTTTTTTAGAAATGGGCCTTGGAAGATGGGCCCTGTCCGAGTTTTGCCTGAAAGTGGGCCCGGTCCGAGTTTTGTCTGAAAGTGGGCCCGGGCGGTAGTCCGACTACCGCCGGCGGATTCGGAGTACCGCCTCAGATTGACATTTGCCATTCTCGCTCCTTCGTCAGTGCCGCAAAGTTGATTGATGATGACACCGAAACGGTATTCGAGTACCGCTAGCGGTAATCCGATTACGCCTCCATTGATCTTTTCTTCCAGAAGCCATGTTCTTCTCTGCTCATTCTCCTTGGCTCTCCTCTGATATTCTCGTCCGTCCTCTTCTTTGATAATTTGTTTTGTCCTTATTTCCTTTTGTTCCTTTCATCTTTTGTCTTCTTCTTTTCCCTTTTTTTTTTGGAGTTGTTATGGTTGTTCCTGATGAAGGGTTGATGGGTTTATGAGTGAGGTTGGTGGGTCCATAAATGATGGAGGGGATCCGTTTATGGATGGGTCGATGGAGGTAGGTGGAGGAGGGATGTCTCCCTTTGAAGAGGTAAATGTTATTTATGGCTTGAATTCTTCTTCCTTCAATGGGGAACATGGGATTGGGTTAGATGGGTTGGATGGACTTGATGAGTCTATTTCGGGTGGGCCACCGGGTATTGTGGATGTTAACATGGTGATAGATGGTTTGAATGGTGAGGATGGTGTGATGGGGGCGGCCGATGGCTTGATTGGAGGATGACGATGGATGGTGTGGATGGTTTGATTGATAGAGGGATGACTATGGATGGTGTGGATGCTTTGATTGATGGGAGGATGGCTATAGGTGGTGTGGATGCCTTGATGGATGGGAGGATGGCTATGGATGGCGTGGGTGGCTTGGTGGATGAGAAGATGGCTATGGATGGTGTGGATGGCTTGGTGGATGAGAAGATGGCTATGGATGGTGTGGATGGGAGGATGGCTATGGATAGCGTGGATGGGAGGATGGCTATGGATAGTGTGGATGGGAGGATGGCTATGGATGGTGGGATGGCTATGGATCAAATTTGGGTGGGTGGCACTGCTTCGTCTTCCTCTTGTGTTATCGATTCTTTTGAGGCCTTTGGGAGCGCCCTTTCGTCGATCCATCCTTCTTGCTGACCACACATGGTCACCTGATCTCCAAGATCACTGTTCTTTGCCATACTTGTGAGGATATGGCTCGTCGCCTTGTAATGGGACGGTGGTATGATGATAGCATGTTCACGGCACACCGTCTGGAGAAGGATGAGATCTTCTACCTGCGCATGAAGGTAGAGGGGCTCAGGCAGAGATTATCGCTATATGAAAGGTTGGGCTTACCTGTAGTTCCCGATGTTGATCATCTGCTTGTCCCGTATGCATGAGAAAATTTTATTTTGTTTTTGTTTTTATGAAGAAAGAAAACAAAGTACTTGTAAAAGGATTTTTACAGAAAATAAAATTTTGTTTGTGCCAAATTGACCAGTGTTTGCTTTTGGATTTATGCTTTGGATGATTGGGATCAGAATCTTGGGCTCAGCCCACGTTGTGTACATTATTCTAGACCGTGCTCCTTGGGGTCTTGGTTTCTTGAGACGGTGTCCGGGATTGCTTCCCCTGGATTTGAACAGCATCTGATGGAGTACTGATCTGAAGTTGATCCTTCTTTATATCTTGTTGTGTCATTTGCTGCCTCGGCTTCTTCTGTTCCTACACTTTTATTCTTTTTTTTTTTTTTTTCTTGTCATTTTTACCCGTAGCGCCCTTTCGTGTTTTCACTACGTCCGCTCTCCTCGTCATTTTTGCCGTAGTGTCCTCTCGGATCTTCACTACGTCCCGGGTTTTGATCTTTACGCCCTTGGCGACTTGTGCTATTTTTACCCTTGGCGCCCTTTCGAGTTTTCACCAAGTCCGCTACATGCCTGCTTTGTTTTTACTCGAGCCGCCTTTTCGTGTTTTCAACTCGCCCCTTTCGCTTAGGCATGCCTTTATTATTTTTTTTGTTGGTTTTGTCGAAGTGCTAGGAGTGACAGGGGAACTTCCTTCATAGCCTGGTCGATTACTACACCGCTGTCCTTGTCTCTGATCATAATCATAAGCTGCTTGAAATTATTTGGGGTACAGGATAGATTACTAGGGATGCGAGATGGGTTTCCTTATGGGTCTTCTTTTTGTCTTTTCCTCTTTTTCTTTCTTTTTTGTTTTGTTTTCTTTGAGATTTCTCTTTGTCTTTTCTTCTTTTTTTTTGCTTTCTTTTTGTTTTCTTTTTTTGAGACATGATGGGTATTTTCGAAAAGGGTAATTGGTGGATATATACAGCTTTTATTTTCTCGATAAGGAGGTGAGAGATATCTGACCTTTCGATTGTAATCATTGACAAGGTTAGGTAGGGTTACCCGTGATAGATTTTCACATTGTCGGCGTTGATGGGCTCGGGAAGATCCTCGCCTTTCAGATTGGTGAGCCGAAGAGCACCTCCTGGGAGTACTTCCCGAATGACCAATGGTCCGTCCCACAATGGTTTGAATTTTCCTCTGGGATCTGGCAAATGCGGCGGCAGGATACGTTTCATGATCATGTCACCGACTTTGAAACTTCTCTTCCGGACTCTCTTGTTGTAAGCTCGAGCGATCCTTCTTTGATAGCATTGGGAGTGGTTTAACGCCCGCATGCGCTTCTCATCTGCCAGATGCAGTTGATCGTACCTCGCTTGTTGCCACTCGCCTTCCTCGACTTCACTTTCCAGTAGTATCCGCAGTGATGGGATTTCAATTTCGACTGGTAGTACTGCTTCCATTCCGTAAACGAGCCCATATGGAGTTGCGCCTGTAGCAGACCGTACAGACGTGCGATAAGCCCAGAGTGCATAAGGAAGCATTTCTGACCAGTCACGGTATGTCTTCACCATCTTTTCGAGTATGCGGATGATAGTTTTGTTTGCGGCTTCTACCCCACCATTCATCTGAGGGCGGTAGGGGCTCGATCGATGGCGTTGAATTTTAAACTTGTCGAGGAAATCGCCCATCCTTTTATTGACGAACGGAGTTCCGTTATCAGTGATAATGGCTTGAGGGACCCCATATCGGCTAATGATGTTGTTCTTCATGAATTTGACCACATGAGATGCTGTGATAGTGGTGTAGGATGCTGCTTCTATCCATTTAGTGAAGTAATCTACTGCCACCAGGATGTATTCATGCCCGTTTGAGGCTTTAGGGCTGATCTTACCTATGATGTCGAGCCCCCATACAGAAAAGGGCCATGGTGCCGTCAAGTTGTAGAGTTCGGAGGCAGGCGCATGGATTTGGTTCGCATGCTCGACAGTTGAAGCATCTCCTGACGTGCTTGCAATACCCCTGTCTCATTGTAAGCCGCAGTAACCGAGTCGTAGGATCTTCTTTGCCATCATGTGCCCGTTCATATGCGGGCCGCATAGTCCTTCGTGGATTTTCGACATAATCGTGGTACGCTTCGTCTCGTCGAGACACGGAGGAGGACTTGGTTGAAGGATCGCTTGTAGAGGATACCCCAATGATCACGAACCGAGCCGCTAATCAGATTGTACGTCGATCGCCGAGTCGCTCCTTCCGGTACTTCGATGTTCGAGGTATTTTTGATGTCTGCGTACCATGGTCGATCATTTGGGGCAGGTGCTCGGCTTCTTCGATTTGCAGTGTACGTGTGTTCCTCTTGGAGTTCGACAAGTAAGTTCCCATTCAAAGCAACTCCTTTTGGGATTTCCAACATTGAAGCGAGGGTAGCCGAGAGCGTCCGCAAACTGATTCTTGACCCGAGGCATGTAAGAGAATGTGATCTCCTCAAATTCCTCGATCAAATTCTCCAGATAGACGTGATATGGAATCAGCTTCTCATCCTTGGTCTTCCAATCGCCATTTATCTGGTTGATGATGAGTTGCGAATCTCCGAAGACTCGTAACCTCTTTATGTTGAGGATGATGGCTTCTCTTAGACCGGCGATGCATGCCTCATATTCACCACATTGTTGGTGCACCTGGAATGCTAGTCTTGGATATAGGAACTGGGACGTCTTCGGGGAGTAGAGTATGGCGCCTACTCCACTCCCCTTCGCGTTTGCAGCTCCGTCGAAGAAGAGTGTCCATTCTTCTGCCTTTCTTTCTTCTTCTCCCTCGATCTGGAGGATGTCCTCGTCGGGGAAGAAGGTCTTCAGAGGTTGGTAGCTGGGCAGGGAGTGTGCTGCTAAATGATCGGCCAGTGCTTGCCCTTTGATTGCCTTCTGAGTGACATATGTGATGTCAAACTCAGAAAGCAGTAGCTGCCATTTTGCGATCCTGCCTGTCAGTGCTGGTTTTTCGAACAAGTACTTCAACGGATCCATACGGGCGAGCAGAAGTATCGGGTGAGCGATCATGTATTGCCTTAGCCGTTGTGTTGCCCAAACTAGGGCGAGGCATGTTTTTTCTAAGCTGGAATATTTGGCTTCGTAGCTTGTAAACTGTCGGCTTAGATAGTAGATCGCTTGCTCCTTTCTTCCCGTATCATCGTGTTGGCCGAGGACGCATCCGATTGCTTCCGCTGCGACAGAGATATACAACAGAAGTGGCCTACCTGGAGTAGGCGGCACGAGCACTGGAGGACTTAGCAAATATCTTTTGATTTTATCGAAGGCCGCTTGGCAGTCGTCATTCCATTCTTTTGGAGAGTTCTTTCATAATAACTTGAATATGGGTTCGCAGACCGGAGTGAGTTGTGCGATGAATCGGCCGATATATTGGATTCGCCCGAGGAAGCCCCGAATTTCTTTCTCGCCTTGGGTGGTGGCATCTTGATGATAGCTTTGGTTTTGTTTTCATCCACCCCGATACCGTCTTCACCGACAATGAAGCCTAAAGCTTGCCTCGGTTGCACCGAAGACACATTTTTGTGGATTGAGGCTGAGCTTGAACTTTTCCAACTGTCGAAGAGCTTTTGAGATCTTCAAAGTGTCCTTCGATCGTGCGAGATTTGACAATCATGTCGTCCACATAAACTTCCATTTCCTTGTTTATCATGTCATGAAACAAGGAGTCATGGCTTTCACTGATATGTAGCTCCTGCATTTTTCAATCCGAAGGGCATGACCCGATAATGAAAGTTCCCATGGCGTGATGAAGGAGGTCTTCTCACGGTCTTCGACGGCCATCTTGATCGATTATAACCGAGAAACCGTCCATGAAGGAGAAGATCTTGTGTCCAGCAGTATTATCTACCAGTGTGTCGATATGAGGCAAAGGGAAGTCATCTTTAGGGCTTGCTCTGTTGAGGTCCCTAAAGTCGATGCACATTCTGACTTTCCCATCTTTTTTGGGAACTGGTACGATATTTGCAAGCCATTCCGGATAGTTGGAGACTACCAGAAATCCCGCATTGTATTGCTTGATGATTTCATCACGGATTTTCAGGGCCCATTCTGGCTTCATCCTTCGCAGCTTTTGTTTGACTGGCTTCATTTCTGGCTTGGTCGGCAGATGATGTACTACCAACTTTTCATCGAGCCCTGGCATGTCCTCGTAGGAGAAGGCAAAGTTGGACAACCTCGGCTTCAGAAATTCCATCATCTTCTGCTTGTATTCTGGGGGAAGCGATTTCCCGATACGTACTTCCTTGGGGGAGTCCATTGACCCTAAGTTCACAATTTCGAAGTCATCTGCTACAACATTGGCCTTTGTTTCGAATTTTTCGAGGGAATCCTCGAATTCGAGAGCGGTATCATCATTTCCCTCATCCGGAGCTTCATCCAAACCCATGAGTTCGAAGTCCAACTCTAGATCGAAATCATATGAGTCGACTTCAAACTCGTGCTTGTCATGAGAATTGTTTGGCACAGTGATTTTTGGAAAGTTTTCTATTGTTTTTGTATTTTGGAAGTTTTTTGATGTTTTGTGATTTTGAGAAAATATGTCTTTGTTTTTGTATTTGAAAGGTTTTTTGATGTTTTTGTGTTTAAAAATTTTTTTATTTTTTTTGTGTCGCCAAGATATCCTGAACAGGACGGTGTCGCAAACCATGATTGGTCTTGTCCTGGTTCGGGATACCAATTGTTATCTACATTGGCGTTTTTTTTTTGAAGCTGATGCTAGCGAGTGGTTTGCTAGCTGATTCAATTGTTTGGGGGATGGCTGACCATCCTGGCTCTTTTCCCCTGTCGATCTTGCTGATCTGCCCCATTTGTTTCTGTGGGTCACCTGTCTCGATGACCATGATGTCTGCTGGGCTGGGCTCAGAGTCCGAATCTGTTTCGACCTCCGTGCCTAGGAGTTGAAGTTCTTCTTGTTCCTCGGATTTCTGGGACGGGATTTGAACATTCGTCCAATCCAGAGCAAGCCACTTACCTTTGTCAACCCAGTGGATGGGTTGCTTCTGTCCTGTATTCCCTCGAATGGGTGTCTCCCTGTTCTGGTCTACATTGCCTGCAAAGGATATTCTCGATTTTGAGTCACTTGCTGATGGACTCGTTTCCATGCCCCTAGTTTCATGCGATGGATCTGGGGGTTCTGCCCCTGGCCTTGTGTGCTCCTCTGGCATCCTAAGGATCCGATCCCACCTTATTGGTGGCCAGATAGACTCTTGTCTAGTCTGTTTTGTGAGTCTAAGTACTTGAAATTGGTCCTCAAGAGGTATCATTTTGTCCTCATGAACTGTCCCAGCTTTAACAAACTCGATGGGTGTGCATTTAAATAGTTGACCCCTTTTTGGCTTTTTAGCCTGATCTTCCGGTGTCGGTTGATATCCCAGTCCCTGTCTCTGTACATTGGCAGGTGCTGGTCTTACTACCATACCTTTTTCATGGAACTCTGTACGGTAATTTAGGATCAATCGCTCAAGCGGGGGGAATGACATATCAGCCAGCCTAGAGGGCAGGGTTAGCGATAGTGTTCACTTTTTCGAATTCAAAACCGTGATATGGAATATCGCCTTCTATATGCCGAATGTCAATCACCGGAATGTCGGGCTTCTGAATACCGACCGTCATAGGAGGATGGTTTCTGGCTCAGCCAGTATTGAAATGATCCGATTTCCCGAAGGGAATTTAACCCTTTGGTGGAGGGTAGATGGGATGGCTCCAACAGCATGGAGCCATGGCCGCCCCAAGAGAAGGTTAAATGAGGCAGGAATATCGATGACCTGGAATGTGACAAGGGTCATGTCTGGTCCAATTTGTAATTCTAGATCAATTTCTGCCTCTACTTGCCTTCGGGAATTATCGAAGGCTCTGACACTCATGGTGCTGGGTCTGAAGGAGGATGGTTCTATCCCTAACCGTTCAACAGTCCTTGAAGGGCAAACGTTGAGACTTGATCCATTATCAATGAGCACTAGTGGGATCTTGAAATTCTTGTGGTGGGCCACTATGTTTAGTGATCGCCTATGTTCGCGACCCTCAGGTGGTAGCTCATCATCAGAGAAGGTGATGGCTTGTGGTGCGAGAAGTTGGCCAATCATGTTTGCCACCATTTCAGGAGGTACATCAGGAGAGATATGAGCATCATTCAAGGTCTTCGCAAAGATCTCTCGATGCGACCTTGACGTACATAGGAGTTCCCAGATGGATATTTGTGCAGGAATGGTTTTGAGTTGGGCTGCTATATCATAAGCAGTGTCAGTTTTGCTGATGGTTCCTGATAAAATTCTCCGAGTTTCTTTTGGGTTATGATTATCTCTCCTGAGGTATCTCCCATTGTTACCTACCTCATCACATTCTGGATAATGCCATGGGACTGCTTTCGGGTTATAGGAAGGAACCGTTCTTCCTTCCAAGTATGCCAATGGTTCTTGAAGCTGAGGGGTCATTACTGGAGCAGTTTGTGGTAGACTCAGTGATATCTCTTGAGGTGCCGCCAAGTTCTGATTAGTTGTGGCCATGGATCTTTCCTCTTTCCTTTGATGTGGGGGAGGGATTCTTTGGGTATGTGCCAGTTGGTGAGGCATCAGGAATTGCGGGGTGTGAACTGAGGGTGCCCCTTGCAAGGTTAGCAGGGTTAGGTCAGGGAGGCCTATCGGGAGGATGACAGGTTCAGAATTCAACCTCTTTGGATATGCCGAGGATGGGGTTGAATGTGCCCCTTGGAGGGCGAGGTTCTGAGGGTATGACCTGTCGAGTGTTGTTTCCAAAGTCTCGAGAGACTGAAGTGCTGGCGCTGCTTCAAGAAATATGAGAGGTTGAATAGCTGGTGCTGCTTCAAGGGACACCTGTGGCCCAGGCGATGGTGCTTGCTGGTGTCCCCATGTCCGATTGGCTGTGTCGGGCATGATTGCTTGGATGGAATGATGTGGATAAGCATGTGTGGGTTGACCCCCTTCAATGTGATTGACGGTAGAGGTGCTGGATGTGCTAGGTCCTGCCTGATGCGAGGGCAGGGGATTTTGGAGAATATTGGCTTGAACTGTATTGCTGGCCTGTGGGGTGATCGCAATCTTCGGCTGACAAATCTTGGACCGCATGTTTCAAAGCGAAAGGCGGTCCGTTAGATGACCAGGAGCCTGATGATATGCACAGTACTGATTTTCATTGTAACCAGGAGGCAAGGGATTTGGTGGAAGTCGGGGCTGGAGGGGTGTTAGCAGTTGCTTTTGCATGAGCATTGTTAGCACTTGACTGTATGATTGCGCCAACGGAGTGAACTTCCTCCCTAACATTCCTTGCTTGTATGGTCCTTGCGTATTCCCCCTAGGCTGTTGTGATGACTGTTGAGATGACTGTGCCTGATATCCTTGTTGGGTTTGCTGGGGTTGGTACTGCCTATTCTGTTGTGGCTGGTACTGCCTGTCCTGCCGTGGCTCTAGTGGTGGAGCATACTGGTTGCCTTGAGTGTTAGCGATGATGTTGTTAACTTCAGTAGCGCGCTGCATGGGAGCAGGGCTGTTTCCATTCCCGTGCCCAACAGGTTTTCCCTCGACTTTGTTTCTTTTAATTGAGGGGGTCTGATGTGGCCATGGGGAAATAGTTCCAGCTCTGATCCCGGCTTCTACTTGTTCTCCGGCTCGGATGAGTTGGGAGAAGTTTACGTACGGATACGAGATCAGATATCCTGAAATGCTGGGATGTGCTGAATGCACAATCATGGATATCTGCTCTTCGTCATCGATGGGGTTTCTCATTCGAGCTGCCATAGCTCGCCATCGTCCTACGTATGCTGATAAAGATTCATCACTTTTTTGTCTCAGGGCAGCCAAGTCGGCTCTCCTTGGAGCCATGTTCAGGTTATATGAGAACCTGTCAATGAATGCTTGGGAAAGTTTTTCCCAGGTTCGATTTGGTGGCTATCTAGTGAGGTGTACCAATCCAGAAGCGTCACCCTTTAAGGATTTCTGAAAAAGTCTTATTAAAGCCCCATCATTTCCTGCTATCGCATTGAGCTCCCCACAAAAGGCTTTTAGATGTGCTGTGGGGCACCCACTACCGTCATACCTTTTGAACTTTGGTATTTCAAAATTTGGAGGTACCCGAGCGTCTGGGAAGGGACAGAGGTCCCTGAACTTAGTGGATGGGTGATCCACTCCTTGTTGTCTTTGAAGCTGGCTTTGCATCATTTGTAATTGCTCTCGTAACTCCTCGATCTCTGACTTACTTTGCTGCGGGTATCTTGCCCCTTGCTGTAGGGCTTGTGCCGCTTCTTCTTCATATGGATCCAAAATGGGGGTTTGATGGAAAGAAGGTGGACTTCCGGTGGCGGGAGGTAGCTGGAATTGAACACCACTCCCTTTCGGAGGAGGGTGGGATGTTCGGAAATGGCTCCCTCCTGAGGTATCTGCCAATTCCGGGATGTTACTCCCGTTAGGGGGAGTGGGTGGACTCGAAACTGGCCCCCTTCATGGGCATCCGCCAGTTCTTGTCTGTGATTTGCATGTACTGTGACCGGATTGTTGTGTTGTGTTGAGTAGAGATGTGGGGGAGGGTTGCTCCCGATTGCTTGCTGTTGTTGATCTTGTGCTGATTCTTCTGGGGGAGGGAGCATGATTTGTTGGAGGAATGAGAGAGAAGGCAAAAGGAGTTTGAGGGAGTGAGTTGTTTTGCACACTAGGCTGGGTTATCTGTGTATTCAGTGTGGCACTCGGCACTAGGCGAAGTAGTAGCTCTTGCATTGTTCGAAGTAGTAGCTCTTGTGTGGTGACATTAGCTAGCAACTCTGTGGGAGCTATTGGTGAGGGTATGGGTGTAGATATGGGTGTGGGTGCGGGTGCGGGTGCAGGTGCGGATATTTCAGGAGCTGGTTGGGGTGCCGGCTCTTCTTCATGGGTTGCTTGAGAAGTCATGGCTGCACGGGATCGAGTGGTCATGGTTCGGATCTTTACCTAAGCAAGTGTAAGCCAAAGAGATTTTTTTTTTTTATGAATGCGCTGATGAATATCCCTTGAGATTAGTATACCACACGTTGTCGAGTCGGGTCTCAGCTAGTACGTTCTAGACTCATCCCCAGTGGAGTCGCCATTCTGTAGACACTGAAAAATCGGCGTCCACGTTGTTGTGAAAAATGTCTTGTTGTGGTGGTCCTGGGGGTGATTAAGCTGATTTATGATTGTTGGAGTCGCCACTAGCCGAATAATCTCAGAATCCCGCGGTCGGCTAGAACCACGGAATACGTAAGGTTGGAAAAATCCGAAGATTCTCCGACCTTAGATTGACTCCTGGTCTACGATCCGGGATTCCGGGTAAGGGACCTCGGTTACAAAGAGGGAAGGTGTTAGGCACCCTCTCTGCCCGTACAAGTGTACGGTCTCGACTTAGTGTGGTAAAATAATCTCAAGGGATGATGATGATGCTACGGTCATGATGGGACTAGTCACACGTGGATTTCTGATGTAGCAAGATCCGAGTATTTCGGCAGGCTACAGAGCATACGTCCGACAATGTGTCTAGAGGGCGGATGTGATGATGCTTATGCAAAGAGATAAGAAAAGTGGACTAGATCACTAGGAATTTCTGATGTGACAGGATCCGATGTACGGCAAGTCACAGAGCATACGTCCACTAGAGATATAGAGAAGCAAGGGGGTTGAGAAGGGAGTAGATGTCATGATGAATGCTTGTAGGATGATGGATCTTTGGCTTGATTCTTGAGCAGGCTAAGACATGAACTGAACCATGATCATTTTGGGCTAGGCTTGTAGGTTGGAAGGGTTGAGGTGAAGGCTAGGAGGTGGCTGAAAATTTGGGAGCTTGAAGGCTTGGGAGCTCCTTCCCTTCCTTCACTCTCCTCCTCACTCTCTCTCTCTCTCTCTCTCTCTCTCTCTCTCTCTCTCTCTTTTCCTCTCTTTTCCTCTCACTCTTTCTCTCTCACTCTCTCCCTCTCTTGGTGGCTCTCATCCATGGGTGAAAATGAAAGGGAAGAGGGCTATTTATAGCCCTTTCCAATGGTTTTTTGGTAAATAGAGGACAAGAGGAGGGTAAAGGTGATGTGGCACATGGTGATTGGTGGAGAGGAGAGGGATGCCACGTGGCATGCTCCCATTGGCTAAAGGGGCTGGTAAAACAGTAAATAGTGAGGATGAGGAGGGTAAATATATAGGAAAGTTGACTTTGGACGCTGGGACAGCTGTCCCTGCTCAGACCGCACGTGGTGGAATTCCGATTACCGCCGGCGGTAATCCGATTACCGCCGGCGGTAGTCCGACTACCGCCCGGACCTGGTTGAGTCCGGAACTTGTGTGACTGGCTCCGTGTGCACTTTCTGGGAGGAAGCGGTAATTTGACTACCGCCGGCGGTAATCCGATTACCACCTCGGTACGGTTTTTCTTGAAATTCATCTGGTGAGTCCTTTTTTGGGTCCTTAGAGTGAAACAAAGTTCCTTTTGGATATTTGGCTCTAAATGGCTTGAAGTTGGCTTGATGGTTACCCGAAAATGAATCGAGAAATAGGTCGATTTTGGACATGGTTTGGATTGAATGATGATTCATGATAGCTCAGGTTAGGATTAAGGGTAGGTTTAGGATATGATCATGGTTCTCGGATTTGTCTTAACAAAATCAAGATATTAGCCTGGGTGGGGTGTCTACAGGTATCTTTTAGGAAAATGTTTTCAACGAGAGTTAAGTTTTATCATATGGGTATACCTCGAGTGAGCCACACTATGATGTTTACATGAAATCTATTCCAACCACCATGTGTGTCACCCTATGTTAGGCCCAATGCTAAAAAATCAGCCCCATCCATGATTCGGGTGGACCACATGATTGGAAATAATGCACATGGCAACACTCATCCTCCAAACCATTTCCCTTGGTGTAGCCCACTAGAATCACGAATATGTCTAATGTTTGGGTTCGATGCCTAAATTTTCGTTTAGAATTTAATGGTTGGAGTGGATTTCATATAATTATCACAATGGGCCCGATAAAAACTAAGGGTGGACGTCTCTCTCTCCAACTGGTTCCTTTTTTGTGATCCACCTAAAATCACATGTAACTGGAATATTTTTTTTTTATCCTAGGCTAAAAGTGGAATTATATATTGAATGGTCCGAGTGTATTTTACATATATATATATATATATATATATATTAGTGGGTACTGTACCCTAATTTTGACAATTTTGGAAAAACCAATAGGGGAATGGCATGTGGCATTGTACAAGGAATAGGAAGTGGATAAAGAAAAGATATTCAAATATTTAGAGCGCTTTTGTGGGTTACAACTGGTATAAGTTTACTTTTACATGCCAATGGATGATCGACGGAGTGTTGCGGTCGATATACAAGAAGCATAGTCGAGTTGTTTAACGACATGAAGGGAGACCAAGGATAACCAAAACAAAATCTTGACCGACGAGAAGTGTTTAAAAGAGCAAAGGTTGCAAAGGTGGAAAATAATAGAAAGAATGATCTAGATAGAGGCTTTTCAACTGTTGAAACCGTTGCAATGATGGTAAAAAGATATAGAAGAATAACCTACAATAGAAATCTATAAATATAAAAGAATGTGAGAGAGCAAGATATCCCAATCAAATCTCAAAACCAACACAATTAACAATCAAATTTATCTTATCAAACTCCTTTATTTTAGCTTATCCTAGGAGTAGCGATAATCCAGTAGTGGTAATTCTTAGCTATAATTTTTAGTTGTAATCTAACTCTATTTCTAAGTTTTTCCTTTTGTTTGATTTACACTAGTATTCTAAAAGTCTTTCTTATAGAAGGTACAAAGTAACCCATCTTCGAAGGAAGAACCTCATTCTCCAATTATCACTTGATCGTTATCAAATTCTAAAAGTGGTTGAGTAAGCGACCGATCTTCTCATAATCTTATCATATACGTTCATATTGGACATATATGTTTATTTTGGCACTTAGGGTAAAAGTTGATCGATTTGGATCAAGCCATTGTATCGATTCTAGCATGCCTACATGATTAAAAACAAACCAAGTAGCCAACAGTGGGCCCCTTAGAAAATCAATGGAAAAATATCACCTCTAACTGTTTGTAAATTTTCGCTAGTATAATGGAAAAAGAGGAGGTTGCACACCTAACTAGTTGGACCACAAATTATGGTCCATTGAAAAGATACCTTCCAACTTCTTATTTGTGTGCAACATCCGACCAATCCAATGAGTTGTAATCACCATGATGATTTCTTCATTTAAAAATCACTCACATCTATTCATTTACTAGATCTCACTTACATTTTACAATTTATCAATGGTTAAAGTTGTTTTTTAAAGTCTGCCAAACCAAATGATTAGAAGGGGCTGATTTTTCATTAAACGATTCTTCTTCTTCTTTTTTTACACGAGCACACACACCCACACACATGCTATAGTGGGATTTCACTGCCTATGGGTACTTACACCCTTGACTAGAGGTGCACACGAACCGAGTTAGCTCGGTTAGCTCGCTCGACTCGACTCGAAAAAGCTCGATTCGACTCAGTTCGAAGATGAGTTCGAGCCAAGTCGAGCTGATTTTTTGAGCTCGAAAATGAGTTCGAGCTAGCCCCAGCTCGACTCGACTCGGATCGAACCCAACTCGAATTGAACTTGGATCGAACTAGTTCGGTGACTCGGTTACTTTTATATTGATGTTGCTCACCAAGTGTTTGATGAAATGACTCAAATAAGTGTGGCCGGTGGCAAGGAAGGTATGTATATAAAACCAACACCCTTTTTTTCTGGATTTTTATGTTGCTTAGAAGGTGTTTGATAAAATACATGTAAATCCATTGCTGTTGTCTCAAATACAATGAGATTTTGAAGGTATAGTCCAGGCATTTGTGAAAATGTTGCAATGACGAACTCGGCTCGATCTTGGCTCGATCTTGGCTCGAACTTGCTTGTGTGAGCTGTTGACCAAACCGAGCCGAGCTGGCCAGTCAGGCTCAAGGACCGAGCCGAGCTGAGTTCGAGCTAAGGTCAGCTAGTAGCCAAGCTGAGTTGAGCTGAGGCCAGTTCGACTCGGTTTGACTGGATGTACACCCCTACCCTTGACCTGTTGTTGAAACTTATGTGAGTCTACCACTATGACAAGAGTAAGGACCTATTACTAGAAGTGAGTGACATTGATTTGATCCATAGGTTGGAAGTTATCCAATTGGTGGACCATAACTCGTGGTCCAACCAATTGGACTTGACACTTTCTCTCTTTAAAAGAAAATAATACCCCTACCACCCTTGATTTTTTATTGGCCCACCAAGACATGTATGTTATTTCCATGGAATAAAAAAAAAGGTTAAAGATATGTGATTCACGTTGGCACACTAAAGGAAATAGTTGGGAGAGAGATGTTCACCCTTGGTTTTTACAAGCACATCATAATAATTATATGAAATCCACTCCAACAGTTAGATTCCAAACCTTCTAGCCATCCAACCTTGCTCACATGGGTGAAACCCAACTTCCTTAAGAAAGAAAAAGCTAACGGAAGGTACTGTGATGATTGCTTGAATTAACAGGTAGCTTATTGAAAATATTTCTTAAAAAAATGGTACCATGATTTAATGGGTAGCTTATTGACTTTCGGAAAAAAATGTATTGAGATGTAAATACCTAATTATTGAGGTACTGGTTTGTTAATTTTTTTTTATTTTTATTTTTTTTGCCTAACTATTCTTGGCTCACTCCAATTATCAAATTTTCTCATCCACATGATGGCAAAGGGAGAGAATATAGAGGCTTTAAAATAATAATAAAAAAATTAAAACTTTGATTTTAACCGGTAGGCATACAAGTAAAAGTAAATTACTAATTTTACTAATATTAGGAGAAGTGGCAAAACAAAAGGAGAGAGAAATCCAGGGAGATTTTTGAATGGGATAATGCAGAAGGACAGGAGAGAATCAGATAAAATCCAAGCTATATGTTTACCTAGATAATTTCAAGTGATTAGTTTATAACCATGCAAGATTTCAACATTCTCAAAATTTTACTTAAAAAAGTGATTTGTGAGACCCATGTTGTATATGTATGACGTCCAACACGTCTAATAGATGAATCCTATCACAAAAATAAGACGAATGATGTTGGAGTAAACCAACTCTATAACACACAACAACGATGGTGAACACGAGCCATAACAAACTCAGATCAACCATAGACGTGTTGGACTACTGTTAATCTGTGTGCTTTCTGGAAGCACAATAAATGAAAATAAAATAATCTAATAAAGCAGATAATCAAATCAAAAGCAAACAGCCACAAACACACGATATTTTACATGGAAAACTGTTGCAGGAAAAAACCACAGCACAAAGCAACAAAGATCCACTATAATCAAAATCTTAGAGTTTTATAGACTCACCTTCTTCGATTACATATGTATCCAATCTCTCTTTTTTAAGCACAACCCCTTGAAAAATCCTTCCCAAGCTTTTATATGTGTTAGAAACCCCTCTTACCTCGGAAACCCTTGCCCTTTGAGAGAATACTTATAATCGGATACATGCCCCGATCACGAATTAGGCTTAAATAGCTTGATTTGTGCAACTTTGCGTAACATATTTGGACGGACCGAGTCGAGTCTATGAGTTTTTCGGTCGAACCAAAATCCATTAAAACTTCATAATGAGCAACCAAAGAATTCGCCCAATTTTCAGTCGGATCGAATCAAACCATGGTCGAACAGAAAATTGCAATCTCTGCACAACAGATTGGTAGAATCCAAGGCACCCTGCACAATAATCTCCACCTTGACTTATATTCTGCCAAGTCACCACAAAGACCTCCTATTGCAACCTTCACCTTGAGCGTAGACCACTTCCTGCATTCTCTACCAGGAATACAGCTCCATATGTAACCCTGTGTAAGGGTGCCCAATCTCATCAATAGTTAGTGAGATTGATCAAGCCCAAGTAATGCTTGAACTTCTTTGTGGTCACCGACTTTGTCAACATGCCCGCGGCATTCTCGTTCATATAAATCTTTTGAAATAGAATCTCACCTGTCTGAAGTAACGAGCTCTAGTATCTTATAGAACCTCGCGTCGATGTGCTTAGTTCACGCATGATACACTTTATTCATCACCAGATAGATATCATTCTGATTATCGCAATACAATCGAATTGCCTCTTACTTCAACTCGAGTTCTCCTATAAGACCTTTCAACCATAATGCCTTATTTGACACCAATGTCCCAGCCATATATTCTGCCTGCGTTGTAGACAACAATAATGTACATTGTAACATAGATTTTCAACATACCATTCTGCCCGTTAATGTGAAAATATATCCCGTAGTGGACCTCCTGTTATCTAAATCACCTGCATAGTCCAAATCCATGTAGCCTACAACTCCACTTAAAGCTCCATGTCCCCCGAACATGATCTTAGTATCGAATGTGCCCCTGAGATATCTGGGAATCCACTTAATAACATTCTAATGCTCCTTCCCTAGATTCACCATATATCTTTTAACTACATTGACTGCATGTGATATATTTTGCCTCATGCAAAATATTGCATACATCAGACTCCCCATTGCACTGGCGTAAAACCCCGTGACATTTTTGAAATCTCATATTCTGTACTTGAACACGACCTAGCTGACAACTTAAAATAACTTGCTAAAGGTGTGCTAATTAGCTTAGTACTTTTCATGTGGAACCTCTCTAGCACCTTCTGTACATAACCCTTCTGAGAAACCACAACTTCTCAGACTTTCTGTTTATGTTTATTTTCATACCTAGGATCTTCTTCGCAGCACCCATATCCTTCATATCTAACGCTTTGCTCAACTGAGACTTAAGCAATAGTATTTTATTCTTGTCCTTTGTAGCAATCGGTATATCATTGGACGCTACTGCTTGAATGTAAGGTACCACTTACCAATGTAAAGCTTGTTTAACCTTGGTACCACGATCCGCTAAGACTCATGAGCCAAGCATGGTGGTATGGGACACTGTGATTGAGATGTCGGCTTACGCTGGGGTGACGAGCCTCCCCGTAGTGACCAGTGAGCAACCCAAACTCGTGAGCCAAATACGGTGGTATGGGACATTTTATTTGAGCTGTCGGCCTATGATCAGGTGACGAGCCTCTCGTAGTGACCTCGAGTATAAAATTGGCCTACGCGGATGGTGAAGAGCATCCCGTAGTGACCTCAAGTGAAAACTCACGAACTTGCCTATCCACTGCTTTTCAAATCAGGGGTGATGTTGTCCTATAACTTGCCTATCATATGTGATTAACTAGGATTGACGACCATAGATGAATCATTGTTTGGGTATATGATATAAAGGGAGGTACCTTAGCTTCCCGAATCTGCTATATAAATAAGCCTAATCAAGAACTCGACTAACACGTGCATGCACCGTATTGCATGTGCTTTAGCGATGAAGTCACGGTGGGAGTAGCATGTGCGATCGTGAGATGGTGTCGCTGAGGGAGTGCAGGCGAGGGCATGCATCATTATAGCATATCATCCTTGCATTAACAAGAGTACTTAGGACATGAATGTTGTACTGCTTTATCATTACTGCTTGATTGACTTGATAACATGTTAACCTTTACCTTATAGTACCACTAAGTTGATCACTCACTCCCACTCTGGACGGTGTTTTAAAACACCAACCAGACTCTATTTTAGCTGTAAATGATGGCGAGGCTTACGAAACAGAGCCTGACTTATACGACGATGAGGAGTTCTCCTATATGCAGCTATCAGGCAGGTCTATGTAGACCATGTACTAATTGACGGGATTACAGGGATACGAATTAGTTAGACATTACGCTTTGTCATTTTGTATATTTTAGAACAAAACACTTGTATATATTCAGCCTGGAACAAATTCATACTCCAGATGGTGAAACACTTTCTTATTATTATACCAGTACTTAAGTCTCCTACTTGCTAAAATCCATTGTACCTGGAGTATGATACGTTATTTTAGTATAATCTTACTCATGTTAATACACTAATACGGATAACATTAAACCATCATTATCTATATTGCATAAGTGATGTGTTAGAACTCAGGAGTTGAGCTTTGCTCAACCCCCGATTTTCAGGGCATTACACCTTTCGACCCCCATTTTCTCGAATGCCTCCGAATAGATAACGTCAGCTGAGCTTCCCATGTCGACCAAAATGCAGTAAACCTTATGGTTGGCTATGATCATAGTCATCATGAGGGCATCGTCGTGCGGATGCTGGATTCCACGCACATCATCCTCTGTGAAAGTTAGACTGCAAGGGTTGATTCGGAGTTCTTTCCTCGGCCTTTCGACCAGATGAACGTAGTGCTCGGGGTCTGAACTGCGAGAGTGGGCTTTTGCAAGCCCTGTTTGAGTCACCTCCACTGGATGAGTGTTCACTCCCCAAGTATAGGGTTGTGATGTAGTAATAAACTCAGTGAGACCGAGGTCGAATCCACAGGGACTGAAACCTGTACGTAATCTGAAAGTAACTAGAACTAGAACTAGAATAAGATGAAATCTAAATCAAATAATTTTGAGGAATAATGGTGAAATATTAATCTAAACTTAAAGAATTTAAGGAAAGAAAACTAGGGATTCAGAGGATCCACTTGTAGAGATCAGGGAGATCTTATGCCTGCTTCATGGATATTAAACTGAACTCACTTGATGTAGTTTCAAGAGATGAAAGGTATATGAATTAGAATGGATTCCATCACCAAACCATGCCTAGGAGATAAAGTAAATAACAGAATTAAACTAATTACCAACCAATCAATATATTATGAAGGTTAGGAAGGGTACCAACATCCAACCATGCCCAGGAGACGATGGTGAACAACAGGGCTTCCTGACGTCATAAAACATAAAAGGAGAAGGAAATACTCAAAGCCATCGCAGACCCAATGTAATTTCAGTCACAACAGACCATTAAAAACTAAAAACATTCCCTTAAATCAAACTATAATCAACGTATCTCAAATAATATAAATCAAAGCCATAAAACCCCTCCCATCACACTATAAGCTTCACCTCTTAGCCCTAGCTAAGAGGTCTAGCCTAGCATGATTTAGACAGATCTCTCCAAACCAAATTTAAAATAGAAAAATAATAATAATAATAATAAAAGGAAAAGCACCGAACAACTTGCTCCCTCGTTTGCTTCCACGTTTTCGGCCCCCAAAACTTCGATTCCTGCCCAAAAAATGAATCGTTGAGCTCTCTCTCTCTCTCTTTCCTTTTATATGCAGCAAGGAGATCGGCCGGTTTGCTGGAGACCTTTCTGGAGTCGGAGAAGACTCTTTTTACGCAGCCCTTGCGTAAGGCTATTTACGCAGCCAAGAAAACAGGACGAAACTTTCCCACTTCCCTCATATTTTTTCCAAAACATTAATGTCCCTTGGAGAATTTCTGGGCAAGCTTCACGATGGACGGTTTGGATCTTCCATTCGATCCAAGGTAGTGGCCTACAGCCGCCCGAAAATACCAGATTTTTCGGATGCAAACAGAGTATGCGTAAACTGGTTACGCTGCGACGATGGTGGGGTCCACAATCGGTTTCAAATGAGAAATCCAAGCCGTCCACCGGATTCCTATCGGAATTTCGGTCGGGAAAGGGTGATTTTTTTACCGTCCGTTGATGCGGCCCATAGAATTATCACCCGACCGTTCCTTCTACGTCCGAACGGCTGAAATCTGCTCCATGCTTCTTCTAGGAAAAATTCTACCTAGGTGAGGGTCACGCCCTCCCTTTAGATTCAATGGACGGTTCAGATGGATGATCCGATCACGTTTTGGGTCCCACAACTCCACGGAAGATCCGGACTTCCAGACGCGTGATCTTGGCTCCAAACCTGCGCTGACGTGTTCGGTGGGGCCCACTTCGCTTCTTTTCTTGAAAATCCACACCGTCCAGTAGATTCAACTCGAAAAACTGTTTTAATATGGTCCGCTTTGGAGTGCTGCTGACGTGGCCCACTTGTTTTTCCATTTTGCACCGTCGATCTTCCGTTTGGACTATCGAAACCCGATATGTGCTGTCGTTCGCAATTCCGTCACCTTAGCTTCAAGTATACATACCGTGGCCTTCTAATGGACGGTCCTGATTTCTCATTCGGATGAAGGTGGTGGGCCACAACTCGTCACAGTGGATGATCGTCCGCTCGCGCAACAGAGAGGAGAGAGAAACTCTCTCCTGGAATTGGAAAGTCGGGTCAACCGACTTTGACCGGTCTTTCCAGTCCGGTGCACCGCGGTTGTGTGCCTTCTGTGCACACATACCCATGATCATGGGGCCCAGCTTGATGTTTATGAGAAATCTATTCCATCCATCTGCTTTCTCTTCATACTTTAGGGGTTGAGACCAAAATTGAAGCATATCCAGATATCCGGTGGACCCCAGGCTGACGATTTATGGGCTGATCTGTCTGTTGGACCACTTCCACAGGGATCCAATGGCTGAAATTCGATGTGTACAGTTAGTTTATGGTCCTTAGGCCATATATATTTTCAAGCCAATCGAATGGCGGGAACCCTGTGATCTTGAATTCTGGACGACTTTCAGGCCACTTGAACTTCAGTTTCTTGATTTTTTCGGATCTCTAGCATTGATCTTGGTCCCCTGGAGTCTGTCCCTTGTCTTGGTGATTTCTGAATGTTAAATCCATGCTTTTAGTATCTTTTTCAGTCTTATGCTTGCAAATATACCCTGCATCACAAACACAGTTAAAGTTTGGCGTTAAACCGTATCATGCTCGCAAATCCAGGTAATAAATGGGGTCTAATATGCAATATTTGACCCTCAACACCACCCCCAACCAGCATCTTGCTAGTCCCGAGCAAAGTATACGAAAAAATAAGTTGAGAATTACAAGGCAATTTCTATGCAACCGAGTGAAATCTTGAAAAACGATTCAGATACGAGAAATCTACGATTCATGAATGTTAGGTATTATTCTCTCCTAGACTCAAGCACATGGTAAACTTCATAATCAGGTTAAAAGTATTAATCCATCAATCAGACAAATTCTAAGCATTAAGTACCATGAGTGTATAGTGAAATCTCGTCTTATCATCAAGGTTCACTTCTCTATGACATGATGTCCTTGGCACTTAACAAGAGCATTTATGACAACCCAAAACAAAACATGCCTCATAAATCATCCTACTAACTTTGATTTGATTTTTATATTCTTTTATTATTATTATTATTATTAAAAGAATGTCAAGAGGGGAATCAAATTATCACCTATAGGGAGCAAACCTATGGTGAAATTAGTCGCCCAACTCTTTTCAACTGTTAACCATAGGAAATCGAATCCACACCTATAGGGAGCAAACCTATGGTGCAGATTAATTACCCAACCTTTTCAATTCTTTTTTTTTTTTATACCCTGCTGGCAAAATATTTTAGGCCTGTTCCTTTCAAGCTTAGTGATTACCAAGTTAATCCTTCAATATGGAACTGAAACCTTAATGTGTAAGTGAGATGTGATATGTGAAATCATGATTCAATCAATATTTAAAACTTCTAATCATGGATTGATAAGTCGAGCTCAACTGTGAAATCTAATAGATAATTAAATCCGAGAGTCATAGATTACCAACATCACGTATCTTGAAATTCTAAGTGTCCTAGATGGCTGTTAAAATCACTTCGAATGCACAAGAAATGCCAGAAAAATTTAAAAATTTTCATAATTTTTGCTCAAGACCAAGAAAACACTGATTAGGTAACCTAATCTCTCACCCCCAACCTAAAATCTACATTGTCCTCAATATAAAAGATATGAGAATGCGATACACATGGGACAACGAAAGTACAAGAGGAGTGATGGAAAGATAGTACCTGGACGAAAGAATCAAGAGGCTGTCCAAAGATATCTATGTAAGAGCGGGTCAGCACAAGACAGAAATCAACAAAAGCAAAATAATAAAAATAAAATCACAAAAAGAAGATCCTACCTATACCCATTTCGCAGGTTCTCTCGATTGCATTTAGCGTATGCAACAAGCCTTTAAACCCCTATGTTTCCCTAGTGGATGAGTTGTAGTCTCGTGAGGGTTTGCAGCAATGTTACCCACAAACATTGAACTAACTAACTAAAAAAATGGAATGAAAAGTTGGGTTGCCTCCCAGGAGCGCTACGTTTACCGTCTTCAGCCAGACAAATAAAGCAACTACCCTAGTCCTATGAAAGCAGGGAAAAACTACTAACTCATGCCTAAGGTTCCTCTTCCGACCAATATCGTGATAAATTTCTCAGTAGGTTTCTTAACAGGATCATCCAAAAGCCCTTTTTGCAATAGGCTTTGATGCCCTGAAGTATGATTTTCCAGAGAAACTTATGTACCTCATAAGAAATTTTTCGTTGAAGTGCTTGAGGTATCCATGGTATATACATTTCACCTGTAACAGAAGAAGTTTCAACGTTAGTATCCCATGGTGAATCAGAGACTACACATAGATGAAATTCAGAAAAATTCTCAGAAAGTGATGTAGTCTCAACACATTCCGAAGTAGCAGACTTCGGTTTAATTTTCAGCTCCTCCTCCCTTAATGGTAAATAGTGAGGATCTGGGGAGGAAGGGGCTTCAGAGTAGGGGTTCTCTCAGTCAGTGATGACTACCGAGATGTCATGTAAGGAATCCACCTTTTCTTGTATCATGAGGTCGTTGGGATCCACAAGGTGTGCCAAGCATGAGTTCAAAGATGTGGGAAAGTCAGCTGGGAGTGACTCGTCTCCTGTATCGAAAGCTGTGATGATGAGCCCAAGGATTCCATCGTCTTTTGAAGTAGATGGACGCATGCTTGCTTGCTCTTGCCCTTCACAAACAGATGGACAATCAATAGGTAAAGAATTGATGTGAAGACTCTGGTCATTGAAGCTTCTCAGTGGAGGCATTGAATTGTCAAAAGTATGTAGCTCAGATTGTGGCCTCAACTGGGTAGTTTCAAATTCCAGAGTCATATCAAGCAAATCGTCCATTGCCCGAATCATATCATCATTCAATTCAGGGCAGTGGTACAAACATGCATCACGATGGTTGGAAGGTTTAGGTGGAAGCGGTCCATTCTTCACGTTTAAATTGGTCATGTCAGATTGGTGGAGTAGATCACTATGGTTGACAACCTCCTGAACCTCTTGATTATTGGCAAGGGCCACACTACAGATTGAATCCCAATACTCATCGTCGTCCAGTTCCGTGCAGTGTGCACTTGGGATGGGATCACATTCCTCACATTCTATTCCTATATTGGGTTGAAGTTCGAATAAACTAACATCAACCTCATCAGTGTAATCATGTGTGTCATGTGAATGAAGTGTGCCACTATCATTATATTTGAAAGACACCCACGTCTCTTGATCATTTCTTTGGACAGTCATTGAGATCGACTCATCAGGAAATTGAACCATCTGCTCATTAATTGAATCCAATTCCTCATTCGTAATTTCGGTTTCTGCTACAAGCGAGTTATGATCACTTTCTTCATATTGTGCTTCTAGATTGAGATGAGACTGGGATAACCTAGCTTTTTCCTTCTCCATAAGATGTGACTGAATGATTGGAATTGAGGATTTGAGCAATTCGCATGATTGTATGACAAGTTGATTAGCTTCTGAAGTGAATCTTCTTGGATTATTTCTGATTAGGTGTCAAAGGTAGAGGACCCAAGAGAATTATCACTATGATATATAGCTGGTTCAGCTTCCTGACATTGATGTTTCCATTGATTATAGTCATACGGATCATAGGTGAGACAATCTGATGGTTAGTAATACTTATTATCACTCATAATATAATCACGCATTGTTTTCTTTTTCTCAGATGGGTGATAATAATTCTCACTCCCATAGTTATGATAACCCCAACACTCACGTACTGTCCATGAGGTGGAATTGTTCTCCCGTATATGATCGCGTAAGGACTTCTTAACCGATGGAGTGTTATGCTCAGGTTGGTTCTCGATGATTGGTTTAGGAAAATTCTGAGACATAGGTTGATATTGGTCATAATCATCATACATCCCATCGCACTATTTCGCATGCTCAAAAGCTATCTTAGCATATTGACGCTCCCACTCGTGCATATACATGGTGAAACCCTTAATCTAAATCTAATCCTAAAAAAATAGAAGAAAAGATCCTACAGCGGTATGGAAAGTAAGAGGAAGAGAAGTTAGAAGGAAGGTACTAAATGAGAAGTTCCTATGTTAAGATCCTGCGAAAGAAAACAAAAGAGATTAGTTTCTAAATAAAAAGTCTAAAGTTAGAAAGTTCCTACAATTGAAATAGAAAATTAGTTTCTAAAAAAAGAAAGCTCCCTAACCTAGAATTGGAAAGTTCTAAATTAGAAATCTTAATCCTAAAGTAATGTTAGTTTTTAAAAAGGGAAGAATTCCTAAAAATAGAAAATTTCTAAATTAGAAAACCTAAACCTAAATTAAAAAGTTTCTAAAAATTAGTTAATTCCTAAAAAGGAAAGTTTCTAAAATTAAAAGAAATCCTAGGAGAAATTCTAAAAATAGAAAATACAACCCTAAACCTAAAAGTAGAGAAATTGGAAACGAATTACCAAATTAGCAGCTTATGTCATGATCCTACAAAACATGAAAACAAGTTAGTTTCTAGAAATCAAACAGAAAATATCTAACCTAAAATTAAAGGCTCCTAATCTTAAAAAAATCCTAAAACCAGTTAATTTCAGAAAACATAACCGTCAATCCCCGGCAACGGCGCCAAAAACTTGTTCACTCCCCAAGTATAGGGTTGTGATGTAGTAATAAACTCAGTGAGACCGAGGTCGAATCCACAGGGACTGAAACCTGTACGTAATCTGAAAGTAACTAGAACTAGAACTAGAATAAGATGAAATCTAAATCAAATAATTTTGAGGAATAATGGTGAAATATTAATCTAAACTTAAAGAATTCAAGGAAAGAAAACTAGGGATTCAGAGGATCCACTTGTAGAGATCAGAGAGATCTTATGCTTGCTTCATGGATATTAAACTGGACTCACTTGATGTGATTTCAAGAGATGAAAGGTTTATGAATTAGAATGGATTCCATCACTAAACCATGCCTAGGAGACAAAGTAAATAACAGAATTAAACTAATTACCAACCAATCAATATATTATGAAGGTTAGGAAGGGTATCGACATCCAACCATGCCCAGGAGACGATGGTGAACAACAGGGCTTCCTGACGTCATAAAACATAAAAGGAGAAGGAAATACTCAAAGCCATCGCAGACCCATTGTAATTTCAGTCACAACAGACCATTAAAAACTAAAAACATTCCCTTAAATCAAACTATAATCAACATATCTCAAATAATATAAATCAAAGCCATAAAACCCCTCCCATCACACTACAAGCTTCACCTCTTAGCCCTAGCTAAGAGGTCTAGCCTAGCATGATTTAGACAGATCTCTCCAAACAAAATTTAAAATAAACAAAAAATAATAATAATAATAAAAGGAAAAGCACCGAACAACTTGCTCCCTCATTTGCTTCCACGTTTCCGGCCCCCAAAACTTCGATTCCTGCCCAAAAAATGAATCATCGAGCTCTCTCTCTCTTTCTTTTTATATGCAACAAGGAGATCGGCCGGTTTGCTGGAGACCTTGCTAGAGTCGGAGAACAGACTCTTTTTACGCAGCCCTTGCGTAAGGCTGTTTACGCAGCCAAGAAAACAGGACGAAACTTTCCCACTTCCCTCATATTTTTTTCCAAAACATTAATGTCCCTTGGAGAATTTCTGGGCAAGCTTCACGATGGACGGTTTGGATCTTCCATTTGATCCAAGATAGTGGCCCACAGCCACCTGAAAATACCGGATTTTTCGGACGCAAACAGAGTATGCGTAAACTGGTTACGCTGCGACGATGGTGGGATCCACAATCGATTTCAAATGAGAAATCCAAGCCATCCACCGGATTCCTATCGGAATTTCGGTCGGGAAAGAGCGGTTTTTTTACCGTCCGTTGATGCGGCCCATAGAATTATCACCCGACCGTTCGTTCTACGTCCGAACGGCTGAAATATGCTCCATGCTTCTTCTAGGAAAAATTCTACCTATGTGAGGGTCACGCCCTCCCTTTAAATTCAATGGACGGTTCAGATGGATGATCCGATCACGTTCTGGGTCCCACAACTCCACGGAAGATCCGGACTTCCGGACGCGCGATCTTGGCTCCAAACCTGCGTTGACGTGTTCGGTGGGGCCCACTTCGCTTTTCTTGAAAATCCACATCGTCCAGTAGATTCAACTCGAAAAACCGTTTTAATATGGTCCGCTTTGGAGTGCTGCTGACGTGGCCCACTTGTTTTTCCATTTTGCACCGTCGGTCTTCCGTTTGGACTATCGAAACCCGATATGTGCTGTCGCTCGCAATTCCGTCACCTTGGCTTCAAGTATACATACCGTGGCCTTCTAATGGACGGTCCTGATTTCTCATTCGGATGAAGGTGGTGGGCCACAACTCGTCACAGTGGATGATCGTCCGCTCGCGCAACAGAGAGGAGAGAGAAACTCTCTCCTGGAATTGGAAAGTCGGGTCAATCGACTTTGACCGGTCTTTCCAGTCCGGTGCACCGCGGTTGTGTGCCTTCTGTGCACACATACCCATGATCATGGGGCCCAGCTTGATGTTTATGAGAAATCTATTCCATCCATCTGCTTTCTCTTCATACTTTAGGGGTTGAGACCCAAATTGAAGCATATCCAAATATCCGGTGGACCCCAGGCTGACGATTTATGGGCTGATCTGTCTGTTGGACCACTTCCACAGGGATCCAATGGCTGAAATTCGATGTGTACGGTTAGTTTATGGTCCTTAGGCTATATATATATTTTCAAGCCAATCGGATGGCGGGAACCCTGTGATCTTGAATTCTGGACGACTTTCAGGCCACTTGAACTTCAGTTTCTTGATTTTTTCGGATCCCTGGCATTGATCTTGGTCCCCTGGAGTCTGTTCCTTGTCTTGGTGATTTCTGAATGTTAAATCCATACTTTTAGTATCTTTTTCAGTCTTATGCTCGCAAATACACCCTGCAACACAAACACAGTTAAAGTTTGGTGTTAAACCGTATCATGCTCGCAAATCCAGGTAATAAATGGGGTCTAATATGCAATATTTGACCCTCAACACCACC
The DNA here is from genome assembly GCA_030180095.1 of Magnolia changhungtana. NCBI lineage: Eukaryota > Viridiplantae > Streptophyta > Magnoliopsida > Magnoliales > Magnoliaceae > Magnolia > Magnolia changhungtana. The sequence goes on from JASAUF010000238.1 coordinate 114,431, forward strand.
CCCAACCAGCATCTTGCTAGTCTCGAGCAAAGTATGCGAAAAAATAAGTTGAGAATTACAAGGCAATTTCTATGCAACCGAGTGAAATCTTGAAAAACGATTCAGGTACGAGAAATCTACGATTCATGAATGTTAGGTATTATTCTCTCCTAGACTCAAGCACACGGTAAACTTCATAATCAGGTTCAAAGTATTAATCCATCAATCAAACAAATTCTAAGCATTAAGTACCATGAGTGTATAGTGAAATCTCGTCTTATCATCAAGGTTCACTTCTCTATGACATGATGTCCTTGGCACTTAACAAGAGCATTTATGACAACCCAAAACAAAACATGCCTTGAGGGTAAACAGATGGCTAGTCTGCTTCCGACTCTTCTTAGTAGAGATGAACTGGGTAAGGAACAGTTTACTGAGCTCGATGAAGGAGCCGATCGATTTTGGTTTAAGTTGTCGATACCAACTCTGAGCAGATCCGAAGAGGGTTATCGAGAAGGCTCTACACATCATTGCATCCGTGGCTGAATGTATCTGCATCCACGAACGATACGACTCTACATGCTCCGACGGGTCTCCAGACCCAGAGAATTGGATGACGGGAGGCATCCTGAACCTCGGCGACATCACCTCACTCATGATTTCTGAAGTGAAAGGAGGCTCGGTCTCTTCCATTATCACCTGGACTGCAGTTGGGATGGATGCAGATCGTCGATTCTTCTGAAATGTCTCAAACTGGTCATGGAGTTCCTTAAGTTGAGCTTCCTAAGGATTCTGATTCTCTACTACCGTCTCCTAGGGGCCCTCCATCATCGTAGGTGCTCAGCCCTGTCTTCTCCTCTCCAATCGATGGCGGAGGTCAGAGGGCTCCAGAGCCGAAGTGATGGATACATAAGATGGCTCCGCATTTTCAACAGGTTCTGGGGCTCAGGTGGATCGATTCTGGGACACTGCATTGTGTGCAGGGTCGGGAACTCATGCGAACTATGCATGGGATCCTCGGGCCCGGCAACTAACTTGCTGTCGTCGTTCCTAGGGCACCGGGGTGGCCTCTACTAAGTTAAGAGGCGGTTGTTGACCCTGTTGCGCTTTCATCCGGCTGATTTCATCCTTTAACATCTGGACTTCACTTTACAGCGCCTTGTACTTTCCTCCTCGGCTCCGAGTTCGTTGGGACGTATGCAGGAGCGATGAAGACTGATGTTGTTCTCTAGGTTTAGGTTCCACCACTGTCACCTTTTTCTTTCCTCTCGCTATATCTTATAAGCTTCTCGGCTTTTTGTTGTTGATTCCCACAGACGGTGCCAAAAAATGTTGTGGTCAAAATCTGGACCACCCTCCACTCAATGCCGTCAACCTCCGATGAACCTTGGTCCTTCACAAAAGGGTAAGTAAAAGAAACCCTAGCTTAGCCGGGGACCCTTCGATGCCTAAGTCAGGCTAGGGAATTTGGGTCTAAGTTGAATATAGAGAGAGGGTACGAGATATTGCATACCTATAGCAATGGGGTCCCCTAGTATTTATACATGAGGGTTGAACGACCCACGTCCGCTAATCTCGGCACGATTTACTCAATCAGGAAGATATTGTGATCGTGGAGATTTTATCCATAATCTTTAGGTTGTGCAGAGTATTGTGTCTTAAGGGCACGTATCCTCGAGCGAGATCTTCGGTCACGTCCAAATTTATGTTAGTCTCTAGGCTCGGGACACGGAGTATCCTCACCCTGGCTCGGCCTCGGCCTCGATATACGGCGTATCTGCACCTGAGCTCGGCCTTAGACCGTATAATCCCGAGACCGAGCACTAATAGTCGGAGCTTGCCAGTAGATTACCGAGGTCGGAGTTCGATGAATGAAGCTGAGGACGAAGATCAGGGTTCGGCTCAACCACCCTTCTTCGGATGAGGGCGAGGGTTCGGATCGACCTATCAGGACTAGTTCTGAGTTGTGACTCATTAGTGGAGAGCTTGTCTCAGCTAACCTATGGTTGTGACTTAGGGGTCGGCTCATACTTGATGTTGTATCCACCTTCCGAGGCGTTGTTATCTGACTCCAGTAGCTCAGGTTGACCCCATTATCCTTGTTCAGATTTCTCTATAACATGTTGTATTATGTAATGTAGGAGACATTTAAAAAAAAAAATAAAAAAATCAATCATATTACTCCAATGAACATTGAAATCACTTGTTCAATGAAAAATCTAAAGGTGTGCGTGATTGCTACCCATTTTACATTTTCCATTAAATCTATGAGCATAGAGCCGCGAAGCAATTAAGCTCCCCACTCCTTTTCTTTCTAAATGTGGCCATTGAGGCGTTGATGTTTCTTTAGACACGTGTTCATATGTGCTGCATGTTGGAGAATCTACTGTCCATCAAACTTACCATCACAAAAACCACACCCATTGAAATTTTGGTCTGTTTTATATATAGGTCAGCACAATTGTACGTTCATCTTAGCTGTTGGTAAGCTTTCAAATTTCAACAAGCATCGACACTACTGTCTACATCTACCAGGAGAAAAAAATGTTAAAAAAATATTCCCAATGGCACCCAAATATGCCTTAAAAGTAGAAATTATTATGGATATATAGACGACGGCTCCTCAACCGTTTTTTATAGAATTATCTTATTCTACAAGGGTTGTGCATGGCTCACAATGTTACGCTTATAGCATCTAACCTATTCAACAATGTTAGGCATTCTTAAAAGTCAAACGCCAAAAAATCAAGCTGATTTGCCCATCTCAATTAATTTCCATGGTATAGCCTACATAATAATTGAATAAGCTTGAATTTTAAGGAATTCCATCATCACGGTGGACTGTTAATGTATGGATATATACTATACCAATACATTTGAATTACTTTACTAAAACAATGTATAAATATAAGCTTATTCTATAGACATCATATATGACCTTCGATGGTACGAGAGTTCACTTGATTTGGGAATTACGAGGGAATTAATTTTTAAGCATGGCTTAGAATTTTTCTTGTCATTTATTTAATTTCAAAAGGTATATAGATTCATGTCAATAGGATATGTATATTTCATTCCATTTCTCCTTCTAGCTGACAGTTGACCAATCTGTTTTTTAGAGGGGCCCACAAATAGGAGATCCTAAGGCTGTCTATTAGGGAAGTAATGACTCCTCATTTGTCTAGGAATGCATGAGTTCGTTTCGCATTTATTTAACGGTTAACAAGATGACCACAAATTAGGAACGTTGATATACATATTTGTGCCATCTATTTTTGGCTAGACGGGCCCACCTTAGAACACACATGCATCAGTGAGAACTTTAAGATTTCAAGAGATGTTTGTGGGATTGTTTTATTTTCAAATAAACAAAGATATATAAATTGATGTGCCCATATATTAATTAGTTATTCAATATTTTCTACTTAAAATTTTTAATTATTATAATGATGTAGTATTATTTATTTTAATAATTAAATTATAAAAGTTTTACCTTCCACGTGCGGTTGACAGTTAATTAAAAAAAGATTCATGTCCGGCCAGCAGTTGTACAGGTGGGGTCACCATGAAAAAATCCAGACCGGTCATCTGATTAGTCCTATTACGGATGTAACGAATCTCGAAACTAAATAATAATGGATGGTCTAGCCAGTGGGTCCGCAATCAACCTTTTTTATTTTTATTTTTTTAAAAAGTGGACGCTTTGAAAACTCATCAACTGGACCCTTCTGTAACGGGGAGCAGGTTAGGTGAGGCCCCGGCCTCACCCAAATGGTGCGGCCATTACAGAGGGGCCCACGTTGATGTATGTATTGTATATACATAACGTACATCCATTTGTCCGGATCATCTTAGAGCATGATCCAAAAAATGAAGCAGATCGAAATTTCTGGCGGACCCTACTATAAGAAATAGCGGTGGTTCAACACTCCACCGTTGAAAACTTCCCAAGGCCCACGTAATGTTTATTTGTCATTCAACCTGTTGATAATAAGGTCACAAAAACCGGGATGCAGGAAAATAAATAAATAATATATATATATACAGCCTGATCCAAAACTTTGTTTGCCATAAGGTCTTGATGGTCAATCACCATGTTTCCTATAGTATGGTCCACCTGAGATTTAGATCTACTTCATTTTTTGGGCCAATGCTCTAAAATGATACATAAAAACGGATGAACGGCATGGATACACAATACATACATCAAGGTGGTCCCCACGGTAAGGAACGCACCGTCCTGAGTAAGGCCGCGGCTGCACCTGATTCGCTCCCCTCTGTAATAGGAAATCGGAGTACGCTCTCATCGTACTGAGTAAACTCTGTTGGGCCCACCATGAATGTATCTAGTCTATCCACTCCGTCCATTCGTTTTTCCATCTTATTTTAGGGTTTGAGATCAAAATTTAAGCATACCCAAAGATCAAGTGGACCATACCATAGGAAACAGTTGGAATAATGATCTCCACCGTTGAAACCTTTATAGGGCCTACAGTGATGTTTATTTATCATCCAACCTATTCATAACATCACACAAACATGGATGAAGGTAAAACACAAATACAATCTTGATCCAAAACTTCAGTGGCGTACTGAGTTACTCAGTACGCTTCCCTGTAATAGGCTAATATCTGTTGTACGGTCAGGCGATAATACCCAAGCTCTGTGCGACCTCCCTTGGGTACACACAACATCCACTACGTCCACTAGGTGTTTTTTTTTGTTTTTTGTTTTACTCATCTTAGCGGATACAGCACGAAAATAAGCTCGACCCAATACTCGGATGGGCTTTTTCCATTTTTCCTGACACACGGAACCGACACACACCCACGCTACACCAACCAATAGGTTCATGGAGTGTGGCCCGCATGAGTTTTGGATCAGGTTGAATTTGGAACGTCCATTCATCCTTGTGAGGCGCCCATGATGGACGGTTTCGGTGAAATATAGAAAAAAAACATGGATTAGGTGCCCCCAGCCATGAACGTGAGGCCCATCTTGATGTGTACGTGTAGTATATCCACTCCGTCCAGCCGTTTTTCCAAATCATTTTATAGCAAAAGACAAAAAATGAAGTAGATCCAAACTTCAGATGCACCACACTACAGGAAACAGTGATCCAAAAATTTTCTGGCCAACAGGAAGTTTTTACTGGTCAATCATCACTGTTTCCTGTAACGTGGTCCATTTGAAGTTTGAATCTGCTTCATTTTTAGTTTCTTGCTCTAAAATGATCAGAAAAAAAATGGATGGACCGCATGAATATACTCCACATACATCAAGGTTCGCCCACGGTAAGGGCTGCACTGTGTTCAGTGTGGCCGGGGTTGCACCTAAGCCCTTCCCACGTCATGCCCTCGCAGTTTATTTACCAGAGAGATGCCACAAGTAGGATCTTGGCTGAAGTAAGTGAAACATGGCATACTTGTGCTAGATCCGGTCCATTCATCATGCAGTGAAGAACGAGAAGATGCCTTTTGCTATAGAAAAAGTGCTCATTCACCCAGTCGTCATTCAACATACACGTGCGGCATTACTTAGGGGTAAACTAGCCTGATTCTTTTGGGCCAGGGATGAACGTGCCCCACCTGACGAATGGCCCAGAAACCACACATATTTACAATGTTGGCACGTGTGCCTCATTAAAAACAAGTTCAATGGCACGTGATTCACCCTATTAAAACTATGTGACGGCCGTCCATCACGATGCCCATTTTTAAAGCGATTTTGTCACTATCCTAGTTATTGAAAATGCTTACAAGTAAAACAAACGCTTCAAGCGTAATCACCAGTATCTGTCGACCGATTGGAGCCTACATGCATGCTGAGATGGCCCGATGACCGTTCATCTTCTTGGTACTTCCATAAATAAGCCATTGGCATATAATCACGCTTTAGTAATGATCCTATCCTTCAGTTTTTGTTTTTATTTTTTTATTTGAATGTGGGCCGTTGAAATCTTCATTTTAATATTTGAAGTCATCTGCACATGGTTAAGATCACAATCAGTTTCATACATAGCATAGAATCCATAATATGGGTGGTTCCGATCATAGGACCATCTTAGTATGGGGCCCAAATGGGGAGACACATGTTGGGCTCGTCAGTCGCTACAGAAGCAGATTTCCTCGTTGTGCAACTGCATGCTTTGAAAAGTCGTGGACGGGAATCCTCTGCAACAGCTGTTGTAGACAGCCCGAGATATTATGTAAAATCTATTCCGTTCATCAGGTTAATTTACTAATTCTCACCGTACAGAAAATTATTTAATTAGCTCGATTTAATAGTCAGGTGGGCTACACCACGGGAGAAAATGTGAAATCACACCTGAGACCTCTAAATTCACTCGGTATGGTACCGACGAGTTTTGGATAGGGAGAAATTTTGGGTTGGATCTTCTTCCTTATTATTATGTATAGCGGGTCACGGATAATTTTATGGCCAAGGTGGGTCAAAAAAGGCCCGATTGGAGGATTGGAGAGGGAGGTGATCTGGACCGTCAAAACTTAAAACAGACATATCTCACAAACCGAAAAGATTTATCATATGTACCATATATGATTTGGGGTACAACGAGCTACTTTATCCATTCAACCTGCTATGCCGGGTTGCCCACACCGAATTTTTGAGATTCCATCATATGATGGTTGAAACTTGAATCCTTGTTTTATTTCCATTTTTACTATTTTTAGTAAGTTTTAAGTTGATTATAATTCTTCATCAATTAGGTTTTAGGAGTTGTGTCCAATATGAAAAGTGCTTAGAATAATTAGGAGAACGTTATGGTTCACCCAAAGAAGGCACTATTTTTGGTCGAAAATCATGCACACAAGTAGAATCACAGCCATATATAAATCATAAGTTTACTACTTATAGTAAGTCGCGATTTCTAAGAGTTTTTATAGTTTAATTTCAAAACTTTTTCCATGGCTTAGTATCACTATTTAAAGGGTTGTAAACTCGTTTATTTAGATATCAATTAATTTACAAACTTTCTATAATATTATTCCTATTTTCTTGATTTTTTTCTCCTGAATTTGAGAAATTTCTGTGAAGAATCTAGATAAGTTTTGTGGATTCAAAGTAATTATCCTTGAGAAAGACGGTGATCAACCTCATCACATTCATCCCTGCGTCACCTTGTGAGTTATACATAATGAACAAGTTGGATGGAATATAAATACCCTGGTGGACTCAAAGATAGACTTATGATATGTTTCTCATCCCATCATTACCTACAACGTGGCATGCAAGCATTGTGGGTCAGGCTGATTATTGGCCCCATAGTTTGGCATCGATTGGTGCACTTGATGGACAGAGTGGATTTCATACAAAATAAGGTAGGCCACACAAATGAGCATCGTGTTATCCCTGTTGTATACAACTGCATGCAACAATCGACTTAACCCTACCTGATTCTTTCGGGTTGGGTACCTCCCTTGTGTGCCCCACCTCATGAATGGCTTTTAAACAAGACGTTTTTTCATGTTGGCATGCGTACCACCGAGCCCTCTCTCTATCTCAACCCAGTAATAATGTGTTATTTTTCTGATCTTACGGAAATAAAGATAAAGATGAAAATAGTTAAATGTTGATGTATCTAGAAGATAAGTAAAGAAATTTACAATTATTTTATTATTTCCGTAACATTATTATAAAAATCTCAAATTCAATAGATAACATTAGTATATTTTAATAATAATTTAATATAAATGTAAAAATATGATCATTGTGATTTAAATATAATTATTGTGATTTTACTGTCAATTAATCAAACACGTGAATCAACGATCAAATACAAATGGTGACAGTAGATAGTTAAAATAATTTATAATTATTTCATATTTTATTTACATTACCATACTAATTGGTAAAATAAGCAAACCCACGACAAATAAAAAAATATTAAATTAAAAAGCAGGCCCTTAATAAAATAAGAAATGCCATATCATTGTCACAAGTCTTGTTTATTTGTATTAGTCCCTACTTTAAAAAAAATAAAATAAAAATAAAAATAAAAATAAAAATCAACCGCATGTGATCAATGGCCCACGTATGCATGCCGCACATATCCCATCACCATTACGTGACAACCGTAGATCCTGGTCTCTATTTTTAAATAGCAGTCTTGTCAGCGGTCATGGCACGAGTATTAACTGCCCCTGGAATAACTGCACCCAAGTCAGCGTAAAAATGAGTGAGTCTTAAGTGTAACCGCCTGGACAATGAGTTACAGTCCACCCCAGTCAATAACTTCTAACCTTTCATGTGTGTACAACATCCAACCCATCTAATAAGTTGACCCCATCACGAGAATCACCTCATACACAGATCTACTTATCAGCTCATATGAGTGGACCACACTTTTATTTTTCTATTTATAACGGCTACATATTATTTATATAGCATCACCCACCTGACAAGTCCATGGGCTCATTTCTGCACCCGGTGTTCCTGATGGTGGTGCCAACCTATCGGACGGTTTGGATTTCACGTGTACTTAACAGGTTGGAATTTCTCTGGGTGAACCGTACCTTGTAGTCGAACCGGTTAGATTTGCGATCTTCTCATTGAAAAAAAAGAAAAAAGAAAAAAAAGAACAATGTAAATAACAATAAGACCTATGCTAATTGAAGTACGTGTGCCATAAAGCTCATATACAAGCCACAACCCACAAATGTTCCACCTGGCACATAGATCCAAGATCCAAGCCATCCATCATATTGGTTCGACCATTTACATGTTTTCCAAAAATTAATTAGGTCCACTTAGCATTTAAACCCCAACATTGGAAACAGGTGGATGGATTAGAAAACTTCATCCAATTGTGGAATAACCTGATTAAAAAGCATCATATAGTGGTTCCTTTCTTATGGATGGATTGGATGTCTGACCTATCATGCCATGCTGGCACACGCATGATGCGTACATGAGCTATATTGCACACGCGTGTGCTCTTGGCAAATATCCACTAATAATAATAATAATCCTAAAACGGTGACTATAGTCGACACTTCCTTGTTTTGTATCTTTAATTAATTTGGACTTCACACGCGTTAACATTCTACACGCATCTTCTCATTAAAAGTGAATTTTTTAAAAAATGCTTATTTCATTTGTAAATTGTTACATCATAGGATTAATAACAGTTTCCAAAATATGCATGACATGGAACGCTTTTTATCACATTAATTTCATAATTTTTGTCAATGTGGACCGTTTATTTTATAGTTACTCACATGCCAAAGATTAATAAATTATAAACGAGATTACTAACTTTTACCTTAAGCAAATGTCGTGGCACATCCCTCCTTGGCATGTTTCTGGCCATTGTGGTTTTCTTGGACGTAACAATGATGTCGTATTACGCATCAATTTCATATTTTTCCAAGTCATCAGTGGCGGCGGACCAGCTCAGAAATGTGAATACGTGCATCTTCTACCACCATAAGGGAAAGATTTTGTTTTGAATGAAGGGAAAGATTATGTGTTCAAACATGTGGTAGTTACCATAGTTTCAAGCAATGTGGGACCCACCATGATGTGTGAGCACTGTCTAACCTGTTCATTAGCTTTGCCCCATGTTAGGCCTTAGATCTCAAAATCCAGATTGACCCATCACCCAGCTAGGCTGCACCAAAGGGAATAATGGGAGTCATTTGGTGTTAGCAGTTAGCCACATGAGCCCCACTTTTGGCAACCACTAGATCATGGACCCACTTGCCTCACTATCATGCATGCATGCATTATTCACATGGTTCATCTATCGTTTTATTCTTTTTGCTAGATCATTTAAATGCATGAGACATTAAATAAGTAAATTCCAAAGCTCAAGTGAACTACAGTACCATAGAAAACAGTGGGGATTAAATACCCAAATTGAAAACTTCCTCGTGGGCATAAAAGTTTTGATCAAGCTGGTGTTTGTGTTTTCCTTTCACATGGGTCTATGTGGAGGTGTACACGAACTGGTCTAGCTCGGTTAGCTCGCTTGACTCGACTCAAAAAAGCTCGATTCGACTCGGATCAAAGCTGAGTTCGAGCTTAGTCAAGTTGATTTTTTTAGCTTGAAAATGAGCTCGAGCCGAGTTCAAGCTGGCCCCAACTCGACTCGACTCAGATCGAACCCAACTCGAATTGAACTCGAATCGAACCAGTTCGGTGACTCGCTTAATTACTTTTGATATCAATGTTGCTTATCAAGTGTTTGATGAAATGACTCAACGAAGTATGGCTGGTGGCAAAGACGGTATGTATATGAAACCAATACTGTTTTTTTTCTTAATTTTTACGTTGCTTAGAAGGTGTTTGATAAAATACATTAAAACTATTGCTAGTGTGTTAAATACACTGAGATTTTGAAGGTGCACTCTAGGTGTTTGACTCGATGTACATCCCTACGCCTACGTGACCTTATGAGTAGGTTGTATGGCAAACGAAGACGATCTGGCAAAATTGATGGACAATGTATATATAAGACATACATCATAGTGGGCCTATAGAACTTTGCCATGTCAACACACCACCAAGGTGGATGGTGTGAGTCTCATATTTCAAAAATCCTATTAATGAGATGTCACATGGATATGCACGAATGCATTGGAAAATGAATAGGCCATATGGGGAAATGAAAAATCACCATGGGAGAAGGGATTTTTCTTTTAATGGCTCATGGAAGAATGGGCCATGCATTTAATGGGCTGTTTATAAGTTAGCTCTCCCAATCCATTTGAGTGGTCCGTCTCTCCTTATTCATTCCTATGGGGAAATTTCTTCCTTGGTCTTCTTTTTAAGTCTTTCTTTGATTACAGACTCCCTTTCCATTCTACCATCTCAGCCGGATTAAAGTCCACTTGATGTAATAGAGCCATGTAGATATATCTCGACCATTAATCGCTTCCACATGTGTGGCCCATTTTATCTTTCATTTGAAAAGTTGATGCTCAGTACCGTAGAAACTTCCAAATGGACTCTGAAGTCCTAGGTGTTGTTCATTTTCCATCCAACCCATTAATCAAGTGTGCCTCTACCAAGATGAAGGGTGAGCGATACTTAGCTATTCAAAAACTCAGGTAAATAAACAATACAAGTATATGAGTTTTAAGTGTGATTGTGCATTTCTTTTTTTGGTCTGTGGCACCGAAGTTTTTTTTTATCTAGATGATGATTACTAGGATGTATGGTAAACACGAGGAGCCTCACCGGATGAATGAATTGGATTTCTCGTGAACTTCAAAGGTGGACTCCACGCTGATGAATGTATGGTAATTACTCATGTGTCAGACGTGTTTATGATCGTTCCGGGTAACATATGTCTTGCGACCTTTATGACTCTGTAAATATGACCTTTGGGACGTTGGGGGACGCATGATAAGGTGGACTGAAAGTTGGGCAGGTTCAACCCGGCCGACTGACCGGTGACCGACCCGACATTGGGTTGGGCTTGGGCAACATGTATTGAGTCCGGTCGCGGGCCTAGGCTATACAATCACCAACCTGATAAAACTTTGGTCGGGCTTGGGTTGCCCAACATAACCCGAACCCGATCAATATATAAGTTACTGATAAATTATAATTGAGTGTGAATAGTCTGTGTTGAAGGAATAGGAAATTTCAGTGCTGTCAGCTTTCGTTGGTCCACATCATTTTTTTTTACTCAAGCTAACAAGATATGCCGGATTTCTGTCTCTCAAATAAATTGCGTGCTACACAACACAACTTTAATAGGAGTAGTTGTCCTATATTTTAGCTTGTTTGTTTAGAAAATAAAATAAAATAAATTTTTTTACTATAAATAACTACATATATAATTAATAAAATCTTAGATACAAAAAATAAGATGTGTATTGAAATATAATAGACTAATGTAATAATCAAAATATTAGCATGTATCCACCAGGCCAACCCAACCTAGCTCGCTTGGGTTAGGCTTGGGTTGAGAATTCCCAATCCAAGGTTGGATTGGGTTGGGTTAGGGTTGAGGTATAGTAACCTTGAGTTGGGCTATGGTTGAGCACCAACCCGACCCCAACCCACCCGACTTTCAGCCCTACGTGGATGGTCCCTGTCTCGGAAATGAAGGGTGGTAGACATCTAATCAGTGAACTGGAAAAGGGACTGTTAGGTCAAGGCAGATATGGTCCACGTTCAACTCTGAGAAAGCACATTAACTGAATGCTCAGAGTCCTCCATTTACTGTAATTTTAGGTATGTAGCGAATCAATGATGGCCCACCCGTTCAACAGTCGAAATTTCAGCACTTACTTGTCACGTGAAAGGTGAGAACAGAAATGCATTCTTGACAGCCTACACGAACCCAACCCACGACCAAATGACGTTGTTCCTAGACCTACTCCCATAAAATTCATCAAGCCCAAGCCCAAGCCCAACCTGTCCTGCCCCAACCCATTTATTAGTACCGAGTGAAGTTGAATCAACCCAATCCGACTTGACCCATTGCCACTCCTCTAAGGGTCAGTTTGGGCAGTGGGATTAGAAGGGATTTGGTGGGGATGGGATTCATCTGGTCCTGTGCCAATTCCACTCTTTGTTTGGGAATAATGGAAATGCTTGGAGTTACATTAAATGAAATTGCATTTGTCCCTGTGCCAATTTCACTCAATGTTTGGAAAGTTGTGTAGGTCCCAACATTGTGCTATATCTATTTATCGAGATTATTTTTGAGCATTAAATCTAATGCTCAAGTGGACCCCACCATAGAAACATAGGGATTGAATACTTACCGTTGAAAAGAACATAAGTTTTGGATCTATCTCATTTTTAGGTATGCCATAAAACGAGGTTACGAGACCATTTAAATATAAACATGTCTCAATAATTTCAAATGATGGTGGGCATCATTCCATTCAAGGCGTATCAACAAAGCAGGGCATTAATTTTATCCCATGGTAACAGGGGACAACCCCTGCAATGAGCAATAATGATGTTTTTTTGAATCTCATCCCACCTAATCCCTTCTAATTCCACCGCCCAAACTGACCCTAAGTAGATTGTTTTTGTTGGTGTGGCCTACCTGAGTAATTTAATATTTGTATCTATGGTGGTTGCACTTGAAAACCACGACATGGTGAGCCCCAAAGAACTTTGCTTTCTACCCACCATATAAATCAAGTGTCTTGTTCTCATGGGCTTATTACTAAGGCGTGAGTAGGGGTGGCAATGTGTCTAATTTGTATACCTATCAACTGGCCTGTACTGCTTCTGAGTGTGTGGGCTAAAGCTAAGTGGATGTTTGGTGGGCTTAGTTAGGTCCTCGATCAGACGGGTGATCTTCTCGCTCACTACAGATTCTATACTACATCCTGAATTCAAATTTCATAACCCCAATTGAAATGGGAATACTGTTTATTTGACCTATGCCTACTTGAACAGTCTTAGCTATCATTGTTTTTCTTTGATATTGGTATAGAACGTATCATAGATACATTCCTAGCATGGTTGGGCCAAAAGAAGGTGGAATGTAAATTGACAGTAACTTTTGATCCAGGTATTGTTACGGGGTGCACAACCTATTAATCTTATTGAAATAGGCCATTCGAGGTGAACTAACCTACAAAGTGGGTGGCATTTGTCCGTTTCGTTAGAAAATGCACGCTTTTAGCTAGAAACTGAAATTGCGGTTTTCACCGTACTAGTAGAAGTATGGAACTGTTCTCATAGTCCAAATAAAAACTTATATTACCTAACTTAAATGATTTACAAATAAACTTAGCAAAGCAATATAACTCTAGTGGCTTTCAAGCCAGTTAGAGGGTTTGGATTTTGAAGTTGGTAAAGATCCACCCCTTGTTTCAGAATAGGACTTTACAATTGATTGTACCAAATAAAAACTTATATTGCGTAACTTAAATAATTTACAAATAATCTTGGTAAGGCAATGTAACTCTAATGGCTTCCAAGCCAGTTAGAGGGTCTAATCACATAGGCAGCTTAAGATATGCCGATAAAGAGACTAGCCTATATCATAGCGAGCCCTTGTGTGGGAAGTGCTTCCTATCAATCAAATAACATTCATTCAATCATGTATAAGAACTTAAATATTTAAGCATATATAAGCATGATTAAACAGATGTGCAAATGACAATCCCACAACACAAGCATTTATAGTGGTTTGGCTACATGCCTACTCCACTCCCGACATTCACACTCAATCCCAAAGTGCAGCGGATTTCACTATTGATGGTTTTAAATCAAGTTCACCAACAACTTTTACGGTCCTACACTAAGGACACAGGTTTAGCCCCACCGGCCAAGGTTCCACAATTGGCACCTACCATTTAGGCCCACCGGCTAAGGTCCCACACAAGGCACCTACGTTTAAGCCTACAAACTAAAGTCTCACACAAGACACCTACGTTTAGGCCCATGGACCAAGGTCCCACAGTAGGAACCTAACGAGTTTGTAGATAGCAAACTCTTAGCCTCAATCCTACACTAGGAAAGAGACTAAACTTTAAACTCTTAACTATGACACTTACTTGTTGGATTGAGTTCTCATTTTTATCTTCTTAGATTGCTTGGTCTATGCGCTTTCGTGCTTGAATCAGCTCCCCAATGCTCCCCCGATTGCGTCACTTGGATTTACTTGTTGTCTCAGCTTCATGATGTAGAAAAACCTTCCATATAATATACCTATAAAGGTGACCAAGGTTATGAGAGTTGATTGAATCTCTAACAAAAATTATGAATGAGTTTCCGAAGAGATTTAACTGATAGATACACTAGAGTATGATTGAGATCAAGGATATACCTATAGGCAGTGTTCTAGTTGTCGTTATCGCTACAAGTTTTGCTGGCCGGAGATAAAGATATAATATCGTTATCGCCGATAACTGAAAATGTATGGAAAAATGGGAAAACATGGAGAAAATGGTAAAACTTTTCGGTGAAACTTCAGGACATACCTAAATAAACATATTTACATTTTTAGGAATGAAAAAGTTGCAAAAATAATGCATTTAATAATAAGTTTCCATTTAATGGGAGCGAGGCGGAGGCTCTGAGCGCCGCCACCGTGATGTATGAACTTTATCCACACCGTCCATCCTTTTTTCATATCATTTTATAATATTATCTCGAAAATAAAGAAGATCGAAATCTTAAATGGGCCACACAGTGGTGATTAAATATATACCGTTGAAAATTTTCTTAGGGACCACAGAAGTTTTAGATCAAGATGATATTTGTTTTTTCATTTCATCCATGTGTATATGACAGTATCAAGGGGTTGGATGGAAAATAAATGGCGCAGTAGGCCTTATGAAGGTTTCAACGGTGGACGTCCTTAGCACCACTACTTCCTATGGTGTGGTCCACTTGAGCCTTAGATATTCCTTATGTTTGGTCAATTACTCTAAAATGATATGAAAAAAAGTGATGGACGATGTTGATAAGATTCATACATCACGGTGGCCGCTCAGTGGCCCTCGGAGCCTCCGCCTGTCTCGAGCTTCAAATAGCCGAGGTAGTACCTAATCCGCACCCCTGCTAAAGCGAGACATCCTATTGATGTGACGTTACCGGGTTATGTGGGCCCCACTATGGTGTATGTCTTGTATCCACACCATCCAACCATTTGGAGATATCGTTTTATGACATGAGATAAATAATGAGTCAGATCCAAAGCTCTAGTAGACCCCACCACAGAAAACAATGGGGAGAGTGACACCTGCCATTAAAAAGTTATAAATAGAGCCACAATGGGGAGAGTGACGCACGGGATGCTATGTGGGGTCCACCGTGATGTTTTTAAAAAATCCACCCCGTCCATCCGTTATTTTAGATCATTTTAGGACATTAGAAAAGAAATCATGTGGATCCAAAACTTAGGGCAGCGGCACGAGAGGAAATAGTGGAGATTCAGTGACCACCGTTTAAGCATTTGTCTGGCCACAAAAGTTTAGTACAAGGCTACTAATTTTGTGTTTTCACTTTATCCGAGTGCAAATGAACTTATAAACAGTTTAGATGGCATATAAACATCAAGATGGTGCCCAGAGAGGTTTCAACGGCGGAAAAATCTTTATCGAGTTTTCATTCTCGTATGGCCACCTTGAGTTTTGGATCCACTTGATTGTTGGTCTCATCCCCTAAAATGATCTAAAAAAATGGATGAACGAGGTGAATTTTTCATCAACATCATGGTGGGCCCCACGTAGTATCCCAATGAAGGTACTTCACGCCAAAGGCTTGGCAGGAAATCCCCGTCCACAAATGAAGTGGGTACTCCCCTGACGTTATCCAGACATGAAACATTGGTCTACGTGGATGCCTACATGATGTATGTGTCTCATCCATGCCGTGTAATCCATTTTTCCAGATAATTTTTTGTATGAACTCAAAACTAAGTTAGATTAAAATCTCAAGTGGGCCACACAGTGTTAATTGAACTCTCACCGTTAAAAACTTCTTGGGGCTACAAAAGTTTTAGATCAAGTTGATATTTGTTTTTTGACTTCATCCAAGTCTGTATGAGCTAACCTACAGGTTGGATGTCAAATAAATGTTACAGTGGGCCATAACCCACATTCAATATTTATTATTTTCCCATGGTGTGGTCCACATAAGATTTTGATATGTCTCATTTATGGAAAAAATGATTAAAATGATGTGTAAGCATGAATGGATGATGTGGATAAAAGAAATAGATCATGCTGGGGCCCACATAGCACCGACCACTAGCCTCTAATTAGTGGCAGCGTCATTAGCCAAACCACGCCCTTGTATATCGGAAGCGGATTGCGTAGTGAGTAACTCACTACGGTTAGCGTACTCAATGAACTCCGTGAGGTCCACCATGATTTATATATTTTATCCACTCCGTTCATCCATTTTCCCAGATAATTTTATGGCTTAAGCCCAAAAATGAAACATATGCAATGTTCAAATGGACCACACCACATGAAACAGTTGAATTGAACATTTATCGTTGAAAATTTCTTAGGGGCCATAGAAGTTTTGGATCAAGTTTATATTTGTGTTTTCCATTCATCCATATCTTTATGATCTTATGAACAGGTTGGATAATAAATAAACATCATTGTGGGGCCTAGCAAGGTTTCAACGGTGTAAATCATTATCTCCACTATTTCCTGTGCTATGATCCACCTGATCTTTGGATATGATTCGAATTTAGGCTCAACCCCTTAAATTAGATGGAAAAAGGGATGGACGCCGTGGATAGACACATTCATTCAAGGTGGGCCCAAATTGGTTTACTCAGTACGATAAAAGCATACCAAGTAACTCGTACACAATCAGATTTCTTCCATATCTTTAAAGTCTCGAAGTTAAAAAACAAAAAAACAATCCTAAAATTTCGTTGAAGAGGCAATCCCGCCGAAGAAAGGAGGTTTTTCAGGAAGTGTTGTTGCTGAAGAAAGATGAAGTTTTCTTACTTGCAAATCAGAATGAAATCTTTGAAGATCGGCTGCAATGCTCGAAGATTGGCGCTGTTGATGGAGGTGTTCTTCCGAGCTTCGAGTTTTTATTAACTAAGTACGATATCTTCTCGGTTCCGATATTTTTTCAAATTTTTTTACCTATTTATTGAAAATATAGGTTGTTGGCTACAATTTTCCCATAATAGGTAGCGTAGTTGGTCGCCATAATCGATATTGTCAGCAATATTCCAAAATTTTTAGCGATAATGCAAAATTATAGGTCATAATCTAAAATTATCGGCGATAATCCAAAATTATCAGTGATATTTCGCTGATAATCCCAAGAGAAACGAAAAAATGGGGTTTCGTTGTCGCTAGACTAGCGATACCGATATTATCGATGATAATATCGACATTTCGTTGACAATGGAAACACTGCCTATAGGTTTAGTGTCAATACTCTAATGAAGGCTTGAGATCATGTTCTTCATAAGTTCGAGCTTTGAATGCTCTTAAGATGATGAATCACAATGAAGAGAACATGAATCTTATATGGATAGAGTCTAGGTAGGTTAAGATAAGCTTGAGTTGCACTAAGGACTCTCAACAGCCTTAATCCATCATTTTACAAGTTTATACAAGTCATTTTTATAGATAAAAGCTTCCATCGGATAGAAAACGGCTATAAAACGACTAGTTTACGTTGTTACCGAAGTGACCTTCGGTACAACCGTACTTGCTTCGATAGTATCGAATTGTCTATCGGCAGTACCGAATTAAATTCTTAAGTTGCTGGATGATTTTTATTCCTTTCTATAGCACCGAAATTTGTACGTCGGTAGGAGTCGGTGGTACCGAAATTCCAGTCGGTGGAACTGATTTTTCTTTGAAAGTTGCTGGAACGTTTTGGGCACTTTCGATGGTATCTTTATCCTACCGACAGTGGACAAAGTTTCCTATTTTTGTCCAATAAATCATTCAATCAACTTGAAATATGCAAAAGCCAAGTTTATAGGATATAAAATATGAACTTGATATCGGCTTAAAATAGATGACCTAAGTAGGTATTCCTATTTGGGTTGGGTTCTTCGTCTTCACTGTAGCTTTTCTTACTTTAGCTTCAGTTGCGTCGCCGGTCTTCTTTCGTCAAGAACTCATCCAACTATAAGATGCAACTCAAGACTTGACATATAATACAAAATTATGCTTCCAACAATCTCCCCCTTATTTGTAACGCCCCGAAAAATCGGGGGTCGTGCATAGACTCGACTCCCGAGTTCCCGAGTGTCACTTATCATGCATTTATAGTTTTTTTAATGATTAATCAAATTTAACTGCGCAATTTGGAATTACCTGAGGCACGAAGCACAATCACACTAGTCTACTGAAATGAAGGATATCCCACATATATACAGGTCCAAAATAATAAAGGGTCGCCCAGGCGTTGCCCAACAGAACAACAAAAGAAGGCTATGTCCAAAAAGACTAAAGCTGAGCCCGCGGCTCAGCAAATCCAAATTCAGCCCGATCAAGCCGGTGGAGAGCCGCCCATCAGCGGCAAGTAAGAGAGTCCGTCCTCCTCGTCTAAGCTCGCCTCGCCAGGCTCCTCATGCCCTGAGTCACCTGCATCTATGAATGGGTCTGGTTGGTGTTTTAAAATACCATGCCAGAGTGGGAGTGAGTGATTAACTCAGTGTGAACTATTGGTCTCAAGTTATGACAGGCATCAATTGTAATATGAACTTAATAAAAAGCAGACGATCATCAACACCTAATAACTCTTATTTAAAATGCATGCATGCGGGATGATATGATGCATGCCCTCGCCACAACACTCCCTCAAGCGACTCCATCTAACAATCGCATATGACAACACTCCCTCAGAGCGATCTCGACTTTCGAGTCGCCACCTTAACTAATGCGTGCAATGCGATCGTGTTAGCCGAGTTATTAGTTAAGTCCATTCATCCAGCAAATTGGAGAATCTGATACACCCCACGTATCAATGCCCTAAGCTGGTTGCGAGGCCAAGGCCCCATCAATGCGTGAGGCCGAGTCCCCGCGGTCCGTGATCCCGTCAGGGTCCTCATCCCCGACTCCAAGCACATGAGGAGTGCCGATAGGGAGGGATCACTCGCGGTCACTACGGGGAGGCGCGGTACCCCAGCGTAGGCCGACAACTTGGACACAGTGTCCCATTCTACCATGCCCGGCTCACGAGACTGTGGACCTGTTACAGTCTAAGTATTAATGGGCCACAATGGTTGTAAGGTGTTCTAGGTTTCATACATAAGTGAGCAAACAGGGTTGACAAACAAGGTTGGTCAGACAATAGTCTAGACCGCACGGGCCAGGCGAGCGTGAGACGAGTGACCTCGGGCACAAGGGACCCATGTAGTCGAACTACAGCCAACCAAACACACCTACCCAAACCTATGGGTATAACCCTAGCATAGTCCTACCGATGGGACTACCATCTCTCATCATGTTCCTGACCAACCCAAGGGTGTGAGGAGATCCGTAACATGCCAATTCTACAGATTATCAACTAGCATAGTGACCACATGTTCTCATGCATCTCATATACCATTCAGATTCTCATAACAAGCAAGACTAACCATAACATGAAATAAGTGCATGTGAGTTATGTGTGTGTGTGTAAAAGTTAAGCACTTCCTCCAATTCCAGAAATCATGTGCACACGGATAATAAATCATACACGCATTGAAACATCACATATGAGGAAAAATGATAGAGCAATCATGAACAAACTATCACCCATACATAATATCATGTGAGAGGCAAGATCAACACAAATATGAAAGCTAAGCATACAATCCATACAATTCCAACAATATACAACTCCTAGGGTTTCTCTAGATTATTCAATCATGGCATCCAAGCAATCAAAATCATTAAACCCACACTAAAATTGGTGCAAGGCCACCTAAGAACAATAGTCTGCACCTTGGATTCGATGGAGGCTTGGAAACGACCTTAGAGATGTGGATTTCGGGGTAGATCGGCCGGAATCCCTAAAGGCGACCACTTGCTTGTTAGAATCCCAAGTAAATCTCCCTCATCACAAGGGTTTTAAAGAAAATAGGAAATGGAGCTTACCTAGTTACTCAACGGACGGAATAGCGGTTGTGAGGTGAGGTTTCTTCTTAGAGAAGAGGTGGGAAGATGCAAGATTGGCTTCCTTGGGCCCCACCTCGATCTAGGGTCCACACTCCTCCTTCTTCACTCTCTCTTTCTTCTCATTTCCCCTCTTTCTCTTCTCCCTTTTCTCTCTTCTCTCTTTCCCCCTTTTCTCTTAGGGCAAAATCGTATGGGAGAGGGGTGCCCAAAAGAAACCCCTTTTTATAATTCCAAATTTGGTACAAATGGCCCCAAGCTTCCACAATTTCCTAAAATAGACCACTAGGACTCCCTATTGGTGTTGGAGTGGCCCTAACACTCCTCTGACCACCAAATTTGGTGTGTAGGTGCCTTATGGCCTGACTAGGATCCATGCAAAAATTGAGGACGAACGGATATATGATCTAAGAAAGCATTTTTGTCCCATAAATGGCCCCATGGGGGCCGATCTGGTGATTGGGGCAGTTCTGGTGGCCCTCTGGCCATGAAACTTGTAGGGTAGGTGCTCAATGGCCCGATGAAGGGTCTTGCAAAATTTGGGAATGAACGGATGCGGGTTTGGTCGTACGGGTCTGATTTGCGATCAACGGTCACCGTTCCACGATCAGGTCCCAGATTTGGTGGACGGGTGTAGATAAATATATTAAACCGTCACCACAAATTTGGAAGGAATCTGACGGCTAGAACACCTGGTATCCCGATTTCATTTGTAAGTGTCAGATTCCAATTTTTGGCATTGGCGGGCTACATTCAGCTAGTGCCAGATCCCAGTTCTGGGTGTCCACTGGGTCCGCTGTCGCGATGGACCACAAGCCCAGTGAGATCGATGATTTCCTAAATTTTTAGATTTTTCTGATTCTCTTCGGCCGTTGAGTGGCCCACACGAGCTGTTGTTAAGTGTAAACAGGTCATTTAGCTTGGCGGCCCGCACTTGGTCCCATCATAACTAGACTGGTCCACCCCAGTATAATCTAACATTGAGTGTTAATGGTCATTAAGCGATATTATAAGTTAATTAAAAAGAAATTTTTAAGAATTTTTTGGAAATTCAAAACAGTGAAAATCCAGGATGTTACATTATTGTTTACCAAGAATAACCTATAATAAGAGAAACAAACACTTTTTGCAAGAACATCATTGTTGTCAGTTATTGGGAAAGGATTGATCAAGAAATAAATTAGTAACATAAAGATGATAATTCAGAGGGCAAACAGGATATATAATTATATAAGCATAAAGATGATCATCCAAGTAAGGAAATATATCATCATAAGCAATCAAATCATATGTTAGATAGAAAAGATAACTAGAAAGAGAGTATCTAACATGAGCAGAAAAGATATCACCATAAATTCATCAAAATTACTACCCTAAACTTGGGTAGAGGCATCCATCATCATCCTAAACATTTAAAATTCAAGCCCTTAAGGGCATACTAAAACCAACATCTCAAAAGAAATTATCCAGATTTAACAACAATGCAGCAATAACACTTCATCAAGAAGTCCACCCTCATATGGAGGAACATGAGTACGACGAGACAAAAGTAGCTTGGTAATGTGCTCCCCGATGTGTTGAAGAGCGTCAAGACATAATTTAATCCCGGAGAATCGACATTCACACTGCGGAAGGCGAGCTTCTAAATTGGATTGTCCATCATGAAGAAGATGGATCGGATGGTTCTGACAAAGCAAGCGCCCAGTGCTGACAGAAATTGGACTTGGTGCTAGCACAGGTGTGCAGTAAGAGTCCCAGCCAGTGGCCATTGGAGTGTTTTGAGCTTCTTCATCGCTCTTGCATTCATGATGTTTCTTAAGTGTATGCGTAGTTACATTCAATTGAATTAGAGTCTGCTTGGTAAAGCACACGACAGGATATATCGTATCATGAGTAGGTGGCAAAACAAGGGATTTTGAGAGTTTGCAGATAACACTTGGAAAGGTTAAAAAGTCTTATTCACCCCCCTCTAGGACAAATTGGCATATTCTCACTTCAACTAAAGCAGTCATTACCGCAATTTCAAAGGTGGGCCATACGAGTTGATTCCTAGCTCTAATAGTGGCTTTCTGTTGATCTAACAGTCGAATAACTCTGCATCTGAATACCAGCGGTTAAAAGGGTCCTAATGATCCATTTGTAAAGCTTTCATCATATATTACTGACCAATACTAATATTAATATAAATTTTATTACTTATTGTATATTACTTATAATTACAATGGTTAAAATCTCATACACATATATAAATATAATTTAAATATTAACATACTACTATATACATACTATTGATCACATATTTATTAATATCTAATTCATAATATACAATATCATATTATACATATATACAAATTGTACAATAACATATTTAAAATCACATTGTTAAATAATATACAATTTTATTAAAATATCTAATAATTTTTGTATACGTCTTCATAAAAGATATTTAATACTACATTAATATTTATAATTCAATTATATTTTGTAAAATTATTATTCATTATGTTTAGTTAATATAATGTTATCTTCATAATATTTTATATACATTAAATATATACGTATCACTCTATTACAATACATTTTCATACATTTCTATATAAATTATCAAAATACATCTATAATTTTTTTGATCTATGTTTGTTTAAAATTTAAATAAAAAAGAATATAATATATTTATTAACTATTACTAGATTGTTTGATTCATCTATCGAGGCGACCAAAGTCCTAACAACGGGTTGTGCTAATGGTGTGATAGTTCGTTTCTAACGTCAACAGATGGATGGGCCAACATATGGACGGTGACTGTTTTGAAATGATCGGATTTAAACCGAAATGAACGTGAATATTTAAGTAGGTTAGGTTTATATCCATACTGAATGGTAACACTCGAGTACTGGAGAGTACGGGGTGTTACAAACTACCCCCCTTAAAGAGAATTTCTCCCCTGAAATTCCACACTTTTCCTATGAACGTGAACAACAATCTATCTTATGGTGTTCGCGTGCATCCGCTAGTTCTCCACACTAAGTTTATTTGTATAAGTAAGCGCTCATGACTCACTATTAGGACATGGCTTGTCTCATCTACCCCCCTTTAAAGAAAGTTTTACCATTGGGATCTAATAATGTTCATCCTAGTTATTAACGTAAGAGAATTATCCTAGTGGCGTGTCGTATTCTCAATATGTCCAAGTGTGAAAACCCAACAAGTTGTATATAGACCTACCACAACCCGTAAGTCTTTAGCCTAGAAGGACAACCATGGTGTTTAGGTTCCACTAAGGTTAAAAATCATTCTAGTATTAACCAAAATTATCAAATCATTTAAATTTCTACCAACATCAGGATTTCCTATAGTATTTACTGAGATTACAAGTCCATCTAAGTGGGGACTAATAATATTGTATCTTTCTCTTTATTTTCTTTTACATCTAATGATAGTTCCCCATTGTCTAAGGTACGTTATAATTTTTCATTTTCAACGTTTGAGCTAACACGGACAGATGGTTATAATAGGTTTGAGCCCAATACATCGATCCTTTGCCGACGTATAGCAGAAGATTTGAGTTTCAATTCATAATCCTGTTAAATCTCAATCATTTGCTTGATCAGGGCATCGAAACCATTGAGACTTGTTAGGACTTAGAATTTAGGTCAAACCGCGTACTCATCGCATAAACATGATTTCATCAATATGTGATCCCGATTACCCTAGACTCATGGGAAATATCATGTGATCTTCAAATTTTTAAATGAGAGTGCCCGAAATTTACATGAATAGACGTGAACGACCATCACGCGCACTCTAATCACCTAATGCACTACTAAAAATAAATTTCACGACCAAAATTTCTACGTGAAATCTGAGTTTGAAATTTGTTGAATTCACCTAGGATTTCAAATCTAGTCTCGCCATGCTCAGACTATCGTTGAACATTTGCCTAAGATTTTATAAGTGCACCTCTAATTAATCTTTACATGCTGAAACTTGTGAGAAATATTATATCTAAGTAAGGAGATGTATTAGGGGATTCAAACTATAATTTCCAGTGCGATCCTTAAGTTTAGAGAGCACTTGTGTCCAATCAAATGTACAATCCGGTGACTAAGGGTAATTACATTCCACTTATAAGTGTTGTAATAATGTTATCTCTAACTAAGGGAATTTATAGAAAGAGTTTGGATCCTAAATTTATAAAATGAGAGGTTTATTGTTAGAGGTCTTTCAAACAGTCGACCCGTTTAAGTAAGATAGTGTGGGCCTTTTAAACAGTCGGCTCACATAAGCAGTGAATGGGCTTTTCAAACAGTCAGCTCATTCACGCTAAGGGATGGGCCTTTCAAACAGTCAGCTCATCCCTAATAAAGGAATGAACTTTTCAAACAGTTAGTCCATTCGAAAATAGGAGTGCCTTGTATGCATAATTATTATTATTCAAAATTTGTAAGTAGCTAGTTTAGGTAGACATTCAAATAAGTGTCATGGTTCAAGGTTTATAACCATGCATTACATACTTATCCTTTAAGCAAAAATTGGCATACTACATATATAAGTTTTCACAAAATAGGTATTGGGCATGTAATTAAATTTAATAACCATCACAAATAGTCATGAAAGCGGAGTCATTAATTATTAGATAAAAATTAGAGTTGAACTAACACATGAGTTAACATGGAAGAGGAAAGCTCAAGGGGTAGAATCCTCACCTTGGGAGTTATCGATCTCAACGGTGTTGCTTAGTGTGTGTGATACTTAAGGTTGGGCCCTATCTACTTTCCTTACGTTTATAGTGAAGTGGTTGATTTTGTAAGACTTATACCCTAGTCCGTACTGTTCTGTAGGCTTCCGCGATCCTACCGGTCAAATTTCGGCAATCCTTGACCCATTTCTAATGTTGCACACGATCCTAAGCCGAGTCTTGCATACCAAAGTCGGCAAGAACCGAAACTTATATCCTACCTATTGCGCCGTCGCCGCGGTTCTAACGCCGCGACTCGCGCACCGAACCGATACCTAGGTGGGAAGATGTCGGTCTGCGTTCATTTTGAAGAAACGCCGCACGTTGCGAACTCCAAGAGAATCTCTACAAAATGTCAATCAATCAATCAATTCATGTCAAGTACACACTTACCCAAGTACAACAACCCATATCTTTCTCTTCCACAAGCAAGCCTAAAGTCAACCCTCACATCACTTCACCTCTCTCTCCACCCATCCCTTCTTACAACACATCAATCCACCCATCATCCCATCCATATCAATCCATCCCCTCACTCTTTCTCTCTCATTTCCCCAAGCAACTCTCAAGCTCCATACGTCCCAACATTCCAAGCAAATCTCAAAGGCCAAGTGTGGCCCACTCTCACATCTCCCATCTTAACCATTGGATCATCATCAACCACCATTGAAAGAGGAGGCTAGGAGCTAAGGAGGCTAAGGGAGCAAGAAGGAGCACAAGAGGTGGGTGATCCACCGTTGATTTCCATTTAAGAGCCCACTTGTTGGTGGGACCCATTTTGATCTATGTATTGTATCAATGGAGGGCCCATAGTGGCGGGGTCCCTCCCCTTTATCACCGTCTCTCTCTCTCTATATATGATGGTGATGATGATGAAGGGTGATGAGGCCCACCATGAATCCTATAGTTCATGTGGGACCCATTGGATGAATGGGTTGAATCTACACCATCCAGCCTATTAGCGGGCCAAGATGGAGGAAACCATAAATATCAAGTGGGCCATGTCCATGTGGGACCCACCTTGGTGATCGTGGGCCACCTATGCGTGGGGCCCAGCCATGATGCCTGTGTTGAGTCCATGCCGTCCAGCGTCCAGGGATGCTGGACGTGCTGGTAACATGGAGTGCGTGCGCTGACATGGGCGTGTACTTCCAAGCTTTTAAAAAAAAAATTTACTTTTTGGGTGGGCTGCTCATGCAGGCCCCACCTTGATGTATGGGGTTGATCCACGCCGTCCATTCCGTTCTCTAGCTTATTTTAGACATTGAGCCAAAAAATGAAGCTGATCTCATTTTCTGGCGGGCCGTGGCGTTCAGAATGCTGGTATTTTTCGTTAGATTTTAGGAAAATGGTTGTTGGGGTCCATAAGGAGCTTGGACCCATCTGAAACTTGATTTGGACTCCTAATATTGTGGGACACATGCAATGGACAAAGTAGATTCGATAAGCGTGGGTCTCATCTATAAAAAAAAATGACAGCAGCAGGACGTTGGCGGATGGGTGAACCGGCTAGCCCTCACGGCTCTAGCCATGGACCCCACCATGGTGCGTTTCGACCATCAGCACCGTGCATTTGATGGTTTCCCTCTAAATTATGGGGTATCCCAAAAATCAGCCGTATACGGATCTCAGGTGAGCCATACCATCTTAAACCATGTGAAGACATGCCTAAAACATATAAAACCACTTGGTGGGGCCTACTCGAAGTTCGGAGAAGGCTGAAACTTGGTATGGACCGCCAGTCTGGGGGGACACACATAATGTGCGGGCTGGATTTGTGAACTACCTTCCAGTGGGCCCCAAGTCAGTGTGACCTTATGAACGGTTGAATGACAAATAAACGTTGTAGTAGGCCCTGGTCCCGTGACCTTATGAATAGGTTGGATTTCAAATTAACATTCCAGTGGGCCCAAGGCCCACGTGACCTCATGAATGGATTGGATTGCAAATAAATATCACGGTGGGCCCTACCCTAGTCCACGTGACCTTATAAACAGGTTGAATGACAAATAAACATTACGGTGGGTCCCCCCTCCCTGGTCTGCATGACCTTATGAATAGGATGGGTGGCAAATGAACGTTATAGTGGGCCCCTTGGTCCATGTGACCATATCAATAGGTTGGCTGGAAAATAGACATTTTGGTGGGCCCCCTATTCATGTGACCTTACCAACAGATTAAATAGAAAAATAAACATTACGGCGGGCCTCACATGAGGCCCACTTGGATGCATATGGGCCCATGTATTTAGGCCCATCTTGGCATGTATATAGGCCCAATGTTGAGGCTACTTTGGTAAATATGGGCCATCTTGAGGTATTTTTAGGCTCATTATTGAGGCCCAATTTGTTATATATATGGGCCCATGTATGTAGGCCATCTTGATGTATTTGTGGCCCATTGTTGAGGCCCACTTTGAGATGTATAGGGCCTATGTGATTAGGCCTGTTTGATACACATAAAGCTTATGTGATTGGACTCATTTTAATACATTCTAAGGCCCATGGGTGATGGCCCATTGCAATGTACCTAAGGCCCATTGGTGAGGCTCATTGAGGTGGCCCACTTGATGAATATAAGGCCCATGAGATACGACCCATTTGATGTATTTGAGGCCCAGTGGGATGTACCCAAGGCACATTACAATGTGTGATTCTACCATAATTTATTTAATGGTACTTAAGACGAGCCGAGCCTTGGGGACAATGTTGGTTTGACGTCTACATTGTACGAGTAATGTTGGTTAGATGTCCACATTATAAGTCTCCCTAAGGCCACTGATAGGCTCGTACTGTTTCATGTAGGCCATCTAGGCCCATCTTCATTAAGAGGATAGCTCATTACTTTACAACATGTTTAGCACAGTTCCATGATTCATTATCATACGTATCATATGTATGACTGATATGAGAAGTGACCGATCATAGTATATGCCTTCGAGCAGACTGTTACGGGCCCCCTGATAGGCGGAGTTGCCCTACATGAGCGCATGGTTCACGCAGGACTGTTGTATGACTGGTAGTGTGACTCATGCACTTGCATTGTGTGATTGTAGTTACTGTATGCCCTAGTGACACCAGGGCCATAACCTCCACAAACACATCGTGGGTGGCTGGATTGGATACCGAAAATATTTGGTTCTAGCATACGGGCACCATAAATATCCCTGGGTGAAAATCTCTAAACCCGATGGTACCAGAGGATGACTCCAACGTCGAGACCGAGTGGATACACGAGTGCGCGAGGGCCGTATACCAGTAGGCCGCGTCTCCCACTGTGTCGTAGTCGGTTGGAAAGGGGTGTGACCTTACCCGCCTGAGTGAAGGGGCAATTTCTAGGTTAAGTTTGACCAGCTTGAGGAATCAGTCCGCTATCGACGAGCCGGGCCCAATATTGGCAGGCGGATAGTGAGGTCTCTTTCGCTCTTCCAGTTGTGCGTCTGGATAGGGACGGTAAGCTGGCGTAGAGTGTACTAGACCTCGGTGATTATCCAGATTGATAACTGTATTGATATGAGGATTTGGATGAGGGTTGGCATGCTTGAGCTGCATCTTGCATCGTATGGTCTTGGTATGGCCGATAGTATTCATATCTTGCACCACATAGCCTTGGTACGGCTGACTGCATTCATGTACTCATCAGCATATTTCCGCATTACTCTGACCTTGCATTTTGAGCACGCTTATATTGCGCACACACTTACACCACCCTCTAAGCTGTCTATAAGCTTATGCACGATTGATGCGTGCAGGTGACACCAGGATGCAGCCGTAGTCTTGCCGCAGTTGGAGCGTGCAGCCGAGCTTTTTGAGCTTTTGTTATTTCTAGTATATTGTATTTCCCTTCCATACGCCTTGTACTCAAAATTTTTTTATCATAGTGAAATTTGTGATGGTGTTCTTGTGGTTATTGTTCGTGGGTTATGCTTGTGGTTATGCTCATTATGAATCAAATTGATTATTAGAAATCCTCCTTGTAGCGGTGCCAGGATTGAAACTTGGTATATGGGTGCCAAGTGCGGAGAATGGGGTACTACGGAGGCTATCGGCACCGGATTCGGCGATCGGGAATTTTGTGAGCCCAGTATCCGAGTTCGAGGCGTGGCAGATTTGGATCGGCTTTGAAGGGAATTTCTTGTTTAGCCAAAGACACCATCATGCCTTAGGCAACTGATATGAACTTAGAAAACTCTTAAGAGGTGAGGTACGTATGAGGAGGTAGCTTACCGTGTTCAAAGCTGTCACCAAGAGATCCAACACACTTGGCTAGAGGTCTAGCTTGCCATTGTCTCTTAAGTGTTGTTGTCCATACAATAGAGTTAGATTTATGATAGCTATGTATTTAATGGCCTACAATAACCCATTGAGATAGTGAGCCTCATGAGGAGGTCTACCTGAAGGTCAAACGGCCTGCACCAAATCCTTTCTTTCTATCCTTTTCTCTCTCTCGCTCCTCTCTCTCTCTCTCTCTCTCTCTCTCTCTCTCTCTCTCTCTTCCTTACAATGTTGTCTTCGACCTGCAATGACCTAACACACTCCGTTTTGAACGGTCATCTTGGTGCAGTGCAGCACCGAGTCCAACAACTTACTGTCCGCACTCTACAGTTATCCTCTCTCTCACTTTCTTTGTGTGTCTATCTCTGTTTCTCTCCCTCTCCCCTTCTCTCTCAATGGTGCATTCAGGCTGCACTGACCCAACTCGATCCGGCTCAAATGGCTCGACTCGGTGCAGTGCAGCACCTATTTTACACCACGCTCGACCCGCTGTATCTCTCTCTCTCTCTCTCTCCGAGCTTCTTGGTGGGAATCCCGAGGAGATAAGGCTCTATCTATAGAGCTAGGGCTATTCTACGACCGCATTCGACCTCCCAATGGACGGTCCAGATTTGCAACCCCGCTTTGGACACACACACACACACACTCTCTCTCTCTCTCTCTCTCTCTCTCTCTCTCTCTCTCTCTCTCTCTTCTCGTCTTACATGGGAGTAATCCATCGATGGGGTAGGCTTCACATCATCAAGGCCCACTGGATGAGTGCCTTAGATATGGTAATGAGGCCCATAGTATCATGGTGGGTTTCTGGGCTAAATGGAGAAGACTGCTCCCTGCTAATGGCAGATTTTTATCGGCAATAGATCTTGTCAATCCAAACCGTTTGGAGGGACTGGATGGGCCCTAAGATCATCATGGGGCCCATTAATCTTGTCCCTGATTGAGGTATAATCTGAAATTGCTGTGAAGACCTCTTTAGTTGAAGTCGGTATATGTCAATATGTCCTGGAGGGGGGTGAATAGGACTTTTAAAAGTTTTTATGATTTATTTAAAATCCTATTTCACTAATCCTAACAATAGGCACATATTAGGATTACTCAAAAAATAACTCTACTGGCTTCTAAGCCCGGTAGAGGATCCAATCACAAACGGTTTAAGAGGTAAACACTATGCAAACTAGTTTCTAATGAATATGATTGTGTAAGTGTGTGAGGTGTGATCTCAGATATTCAGATATGCAAATATTAAAGTAAATCACACAGTCAGAAGAAAAATAATCTCAAACACAGTTATTTTTATAGTGGTTCGACTACTTGTCTACTCCACTCCAGGTAACCGCACTTGACCCTTGAGTGTACCGGATTTCACTAAGGAGGTTTCACAGCGGTTAACCTCAAACCTAAGGTTTTAAATTAGGTTCACCTTCAACCTTTACAACCTACACTAAGACTGACTGTTTATGCTCTCACGAGTAAGGGTCAACACAATGCACTCACTTTTAGGCACACTGGCCAAGGATATTCCATAAAACCCTACCGAAGGTTTCTACACGGTTCACCTCAAACCCGAGGTTTCACAGCGGTTGACCTCAAACCTAAGGTTTTGCTGGTTCACCTTCAACCAGATGTTTATGCTCTCCACAGAGCAAGGATCCACACAACGCACCCACCACGTACACTCCTGTCGGAGGCCTCCTACGAGGGCTTCAAGGGTGAGAAATACCTCAGACCCAATCCTAAGAAGGAATGATCACAAGTGTTCTCTGGATTCTAGATACTTACAGATAAGTTGATGAGTCCCATTAAGCACGTTGACGAAGATCTCCTCCTTTCTTGATGAAGACTCTTAGATCTCCTTGATCCTCAACGTAAAAGATATACCAATGCATGGTGACAGGTTGGGTCAAGGTTATGATGAAATCCTACTCTCAAAAGATTTTCCTATAAGGAAGATAGAGCGATTTCAATCATCAAGCATTCAAGGCATCCCAACTTAATGATTTGCCATTAAGATGGTAGCTGGAAGATCCTTGAATGCGGAAGTTCATTCCCCAATCCACTCTATTGAATATCAATGGTGAGGGTGGATTACAGGATGAACTTCCCTGAGAGAAAGGGCTTTGGGTATAAGATCTAAAGTTAAACACTCAAAAGCTCTCTCTTCTTTCTCTCACACCAACAATAGACAAGTCCTCTATATATAAGTAAAAGGTTCCAATGGATATAAAACAGTCACATTTATGATAGATTTCGATATCATCGAGCGATGTTATATCATCTAGCGTATACTCTCGATAGCGTCGACAGTCCACTCGATGACACAAACTCAAATGTCATACACTTTTGAAACCTTTTGTCAGCTGGTCGAGGGCATCGATACTTGTGTCGATGTCATCGAATTTCGAACTCCGATTCCATCGATATGAGGATCGATTCCTCGATATTTGAAAAATGAGAGAGGCCTGACTTGAAATATTTCAGGTTTTTAAGATATGATAGGGGGTCAATCGATGTCATCGAAATTTGCATATCGATGATATTAGAGGCAGTGTGATGCATCGGTAAATCCCATGGATTTTCCATTAAGCTTGTTGGACCGATTGTGTCCAGACTCGATGCAATCGATACGGCCTCAATATCATCGACATATGAATATCTATTTCTCGAGAGACCCCCTGATCAGAGATAACAACCTAAAATAATTACTGGAGAACTTGGCGCCCAAGATCAATATCATCGATGATCATCTGATATGATCGAGATTTGAGTTGAGATTGTATCGAAAAGGGCATCGATATATCGAAGAATCTTGTGATTTTCTTATAAAAATAGTGGTGCCAAAAATCTGCCTGTCGATCTTATCGAGCCATCCTCGATGGACTTGAGATTAGAATATCGATGATATCGATATGTATATCGATATATCGATAATTCTGTCCAGATGAGTTTGTGGTTGCTGGACACTTTTATTCCACATATCGAAGATATCGTTAAGGCATTGAGGACATCGACAGAGCAGGTCGATCATATCGAAAGTGTTTCGATAAAATCGACAAGGCAAGAAAACTTAAAAAATTTTTCTATTTTGAAAACATTTTCTTACCTTAAACCCTAAGATGTTCTAGTTTGTTTTTAAGGGTTTTAGCTTACCTGGTGATTTGGGACAAGGGACGTGAGGCTCAGATTTACCTGTGGTGAGTTTGTACACATCTAGTTGAGGCAGACGCTTGAATTGATCTTCCTATGGAGCTCTTCTGTCTGACAGACTCAACACACACGCTAATTGACAAACTAGGGCACTTTAAATCTCCCCTTTGTCAATTACGTGACAAAATCCCAAAACACCCTAAAATATTTTAGACCAACACATCCTAAATTGTGTATACATGCTTTTTACACAATTTTACAATTTCTAGCCGATGTACACAACCAGTAGCTATTCTCTACAAACTCCCCCTCACTTGATGCAACTGCTCCCCCTAACACCTGCAACTACATCCAAGTAGATATATAATTTCCATTCGGGGTGTGGGGTGTTTGGACTGTTCTCCCCCTTTTTGTCAGTCATTGACAAAGATATAGCAGTTAATATTGACTGAAGCTTGAAATATTTGGGAGAACTAATCATTCAATGGAAATATGCATATAACAGATAGATGTATAATGGTTAAAAATGTGATTAATCAGACATCATGTGCAGTAAGAATGTATGCATAGTAGATTCAGTAAAGCAGTGATAGAATAATCATCGAAAACATCACATGCATTCTATATCAGAGACTAGATAACCAGGGGATCTATTCATGGCAGTAAAGGTAAGGAGTATACTTAGATATAGCCAAAATATCCAAAATAAATTGCCCAAGATTGGCAGGTATATCCCAAAAAAAAAAAAAAAAACGTATACTGCCACAGACAGCAGTAGTTTAACATTCATCCAAACAAATTACCAATCTCAATTAAAGGAACCCAAAAAAAACAGTACTTAGCCCAACCGTAGGCATATATAACAAATCCAAAAAGAATTCCAGTAGCCAATGTACGTCAAGGAGTTGTCACACACACCTATGAGAGCGTAGAGCATCCAAAAAGATACTTATGTTCACACACAAAATTAGTAAGGTGGTGTGTGTGGTAGCATTCAATGGTCAACATTATGGCACCAAGTGGGATGGTGCTATGTCGTCTCGTCGGCAAGTCATCAGATCGACCAATTGTTGGATAGTTTATTGTACTCCATGGATGTTGAGAGTCGAATATTGCATAGTAGACCCTAGTTATTACCTACTGTTACGAACATGATACTGTTTAATGCCCTATTTTAATCGTGTTTATGATGCAAGGTGTATTTATGAGCATGAGCTAAAAAGGGTACTAAAAACGTGGATTTAATGCTCTGAAGGCACCAAGGCAAGGGACGGACCCCAAGGGACCAAGATCGATAGATTTACACACCAGAGATCCGAGAAAATCGAGTCGTTCACATTAAAGAGGCTTGAAAGTCATCCAGAACACGGCTCGAAACTTCATACATGGTCTGAGGACCACAAATTAAATGGACACAATGAATTTTAGCTCCCGAATCCCTGTGGAAGTCGCTCGACGGCCAGATCAGCCCCTTAAATCCTGACGTGGGGCCCGCCTGATCTCTGGATAAACCTCAATTTTGGACTCGATGACTTAAATGAGATGATGAAACGGTTGGACGGATCAGATCTCTGGAATACATTACCGTTTGACCCACGCACGCAATGCGTGTGCATTGTTTGTACACGACTAGCCGCGCACCAATTTTCAAGAACTCGGTCAACAAGCGCTGATTGAGGATTTCTCAAAGAATCTTCAAATAGGCAACAATGTCTAACGCATGCCGTCCGATTTTGTTGTTATGGGCCCCACTCATCATCCAGATCGATGATCCGAACCATTCACTTGTCTCAAGAGACGATCAAGACTAACACTTAGGTGTCCATTTTCCACCATGCAAGCCTCTGCACGTTCCCAGCCATTAAATGCAAGATGGACGATGGAGTAGAAGATCTTGTGGGCCACACCGATTTCACTCCAAAAACCACTATTCCCGAACGATTTTTC
Source organism: Magnolia changhungtana (assembly GCA_030180095.1). NCBI lineage: Eukaryota > Viridiplantae > Streptophyta > Magnoliopsida > Magnoliales > Magnoliaceae > Magnolia > Magnolia changhungtana. The sequence continues at coordinate 149,053 of JASAUF010000238.1, forward strand.
GGGGTGAACACAATTGTGGACTAGATTTCCTGTCTGGCACCGAGCCTGGGCCCTACCATCTCACCAGCGCGAACAGAGCTACATAAACTCTATTCTGTGGCTGGATTTATAGATCCAGGTGGGCCACCACGGCTGGCCAATGAAAAGATCCAATTCGTCTATTATATTGCTCGTCCAAAAATGTCCCAGGTGACGTTTATTTTTAGGAAATAAAGCAAGGAAAGTAGAAGGTCCACGTCTATTTTCTTAGCTGCGTAAACAGCTTTACGCAAACAGTTTCTTGGCTGCGCAAGGAAGCACCGCCTCTAGCACACGGAATCGACTTCGATTGCCTATAAAAGAAATAGAGAGAGGGCCGTAGAGGGGGAGATCCTGGGCTGGGACGGCTGCACAAGAGAGTTTGTTTTAGATATTTTTTATATGTTTTATTTTCCTATTTTCCTTCATATGATTATTGAGAATTAGCCTCATGGTCGGCTAAACCTCTTAGCTAGGGCTAAGAGGTGAAGCTTGTGGGGTGATGGGAATAATTCTACGGCTCTGATTTATGTTAGACTGAACTTAAGTTGATTCTAGTTTGATTTCAAGGAATGATTTCAGTTTTTAATGATGTGTTGTGACTTAAATTACAATATATTTGCGATGGCTTTGAGTATGTCCCTTTCCTTTTCCTGTTTATGACGTTAGGAAGCCCTGTTGTTCACCATCGTCTCCTGGGCATGGTTGGATGTCGGTACCCTTCCTAACCTTCATATATCTATTGATTGGTTGGTAATTAGTTTAATTTTGTTGTTTACTTTGTCTCTTGGGCATGGTTTGGTGATGGAATCCATTCTAATTCATATACCTTTCATCTCTTGAAAACTAGATCAAAAGAAGTTCAGATTGTGCTTTAGTGATATATCTTCCAACTGGATGAAGATGAGACTCGAAGTCCAGTTGAGTTCATGAATAAAACGTAGACCTCCCTGATCTCTACAAGTGGATCTTCTGAAACCCTAGTTCCCACCTTTATTTTTATTAGTTTTTAATTAATCTATTTCACCTTTATTTCTTAAATTCACCTGATTTAGATTTCCTCTTAGCCTAGTTCTAGTTCTGGTTATTTTCAGACGGCGTACAGGTTTTAGACCCTGTGGATTCGACCTCAGTCTCACCGAGTTTATTACTACATCACAACCCTATACTTGGGGATTGAACAAGTTTTTAGCGCCATTGCTGGGGACCGACAGTTACGTTTTTCTGAAATTTACTAGTTTAGAAGTAGGTTGAGATTAAAATTTTCTATCTTTAAGTTTAGATTTTTATGATTTCTAGAAACTAACTTGTTTTCCTGTTTTGTAGGACTTTGACATATACTTTCTAAATTGGTAATCTCTTTCTAATTTATTTTTTTTTAGTTTTTCTAACTTTTTATTTCGAGATTAGGGTTTGTTTTATACTTTTAGGAATTTTCATGTTTTGTTTCATCTTTCCTTTTTTCTATTTTTACTAACTCTAGGATTTCTTCTGTTTTTAGAAACTGACATACTTTCTAATTTTAGGTATAGAACTTTCCTAATTGTTTTAGAAACGCTCTAATTTTAGGATTTCTATTGGTAGAAACTAATTTCTTGTGTTTTCTCTTACTGGATCTTAACATAGGCACTCCAACCTGGTAACTTCCTTCTTACTTCTCCTCCTTTTACTTTCCATACTGTTGTAGGATTTTTATTTTATTTTCTTTTAGGAGAAGACTCAGAGTTAGGGTTTCACCATGTATATGCACGAGTGGGAATGTCAGTATGCTGAGAAGAATAATTTATATTGGGATGATGATTATGGTAAAAATCAACCTATGTCTCAAAACTTTTCTGAGACAATCATCGAGAACTAACCGGAATATAATGATCCACCGGTTAAGAAGTCCTTACACGATCATATGCAGGAGAATAATTACACCCCACGGATTAACAAAACAGTACATGAGTGTTGGGGTTATCATAATTATGGGCGTGAGAATTATTATCACTCATCTGATAAAAAGAAAACAATGCGTGATTATATTATGAGTGATAATAGGTATTACCAACCACCAGATTCTTCCACCTATGATCCGTATGATTATAAACAGTGGAAACATCAAAATTGAAAAAATGAACTAACAAAATGTTATAATGATTATTCTCCTGGATCCCCTACTTTTGTGATCCAACTAGAAACGACCCAAGAGAATCCATATCAGAGTCACATAGACTATTTTGTAAAAATTAGAAAAAACGTTAGAAGCGCTTAATTTGCACCTTGATAAGATAATGGAGGCTAGTTCACCCCAGCCCCAAACCAGTCCAGAAATACAATGCAAAAAAAGTGATCCTAACTACTTTTGATCCTAACTCACTTTTGAAGAATTTTGGAATTTGGAATGAGGATTCAGATTCTATTAACGAACATACGGTTCAATTTTCCGATGAGTCGATCTCGATGACGGTCTAAAAGAATGGTGAAGAGACATGAGTTTCTTTCAAATACAATGATGATAACACACTTCATTTACATGACACACTCGAGTTCAATGATAAGGAAGAGGTTAGTCTATGTGAACCTCAACCCAATCTGTGAATAGAATGTGAGGAAAGTGATCCCATCTGAAGTGTGCACTGCACAGAATTAGACGATGATGCGTATTGGGATGATGATCATGAACGTGCAGCCCGAATTCCCCTAGAATCAATCTCAAGTTTAGTCCAGGTCAATGATCAAGACGTACACGAAGTGGTCGGTCATAATGAGTCACTCCCCTCACATGACATGTCTGATTTAAAGGTGGAGGATGAGCCCCTTACAACCGACCCTTCTAACTCTTGTGAAACATGTTTGGACCACTCATCTGAATTGAATGATGATGTGATTCGGGAGAAGGACGAGCTGCTCGCTACGACCCTGGAATTTGAAACCACTCAGTTGAGGCCACTATATGAGTTGTACACGTTTGACAATTCAACGCCTCGATTGAGTAGTTTCAATGAACAAAGTGATCACATCGATGCTTCTTCTATTGATTTTCAATCTATGTGCAGGACTGGAGCAAGAGAGCATACATCCGTCCATTTTTAAGGATGATGGATTGCTTGGGCAGATCATCACGAGCTCCAATGTGGAAAATAAGTCACCGTCAGCTGAACTTCCCAACTCTTGGGATGATTGCTTGACACACTTTGCAGATTCAAATGATCCCATGTCAAAAGATAAAGTGGATGCCTTGCAAGACAACATCTTGGTAGTCATCACTGACCGAGAGAACCCTTATTCTGAAGCCCCTTCTTCCCCTGATCTTAAACGTCTACCATTAAAGGAGGAGGAGCTGACAATGGAACCGAAGTCTGATACTTCGGAATGTGTTAAGACTACATCACTTCTTAAGAAGTTTTCTAAACTTTATTTACTTGTAGTCTCTGATTTACCATGAGATACTAATGTTGAAACTTCTTCTGTCACAGGTGAATCGTATATACTCTGGATACCTCAAGAAATTTAATGAAAAATTTCTTATGAGGTACATAAGTCTCTCTGGAAAGTCATGCTCCAAGGTGCCCAAGCTTATTGCAAAAAGAGCTTTTGGATGATCTTGTTAAGGAATTTACTGAGAAACTTATCAAGATACTGGCCAGAAGAGGAACCTTGTAGCATGATTGAGTAGTTTTTTCCTGCTTTCATAGGACTAGGGTAGTTTGCTTTATGCTGTTCTAGGATAGACGGTTTTATGCCACTAGGTTAGTTTGCTTGATACATTGTTTTAGGATAATTTGCTTTCGTGTCTTCACTCTCGTGCTGGCCTCACTCTCGTGGCTTCCATGTTGCGATTCCTTGGAAAGTCTCTCTCTTGATTTCTTCATTCAGGTACTATCTTTCCATCACTTTTCCTTTACTTTAGTTGTCCCATGTGCATTGCATACTCATATCTTTTACATTGAGGATAATGTAGATTTTAGGTCGGGGGTGCATTACATGCTCGTATCTTTTACATTGAGGATAATGTAGATCTTTAGGTCAGGGGTGGGAGATTAGGTTACCTAATCAGTGTTTTCTTGGTCTTGAGCAAAAATTATGAAAATTTTTAAAATTTTCTAGAAATTCTTGTGAATTCGAAGTGATTTTGACATCTATGTTTGATTTAGAATTGCGAGATACGTGATGTTGGTAATTTATGTCTCTTAGATTCAACAATCTGTCAGACTTCACAGTTAAGTTTGAATTGTTAATCCTGAATTAGAAGTTATAAACATTGATTGAGTCATGATTTTACATGTCATGTCTCGCTTTCACATTAAGGTTTCAGTTTGATATTGGAGGGTTAACTTGGTAATCACTGAGCATGTAAGAAACTAGCCTAGAAAATTTGCCCGTCATGATCAATCGAAGAAAAAGAAAATGCCTAGCTTTAAAAAAAAAAAAAAAACAGATACCTTTGGAAAGGGTTGGGCGAATAATCTTCACCATAGGTTTACTCCCTATAGGTGCAGATTTAATTCCCCATAGACGATATGTGAAAGGGGTTGGGTGTACGGTCTTCATCATAGGTTTGCTCCCTATAGGTGAGGATTCAATTCCACTCCTTGGCGTTACTAAAAAAAAAATTGATATTGTGGGAAAGTCATCAAAACTGGAAGAATGAAAAGATGATCTATAAGGCAAGTTTTGGTTTAGGTTGTCTTGAATGCTCTTTTGATCGGCAATATTATCATAGAAATAACGAATTGAGTCATAATATTGATAAGCCGAGATTACACTATACACCCATGGAATTCAATGTTTAGAATTTGTCTGATTTATGAATTAATACTGTGAACTTGACTATGAAATTTACCGTGTACTTGAGGCTAGGAGAAAATAATGCCCAACATTCATGAATTTTAGAATTCTCGTATTTGAATTATTTTGCAAAAATCACTCGAGTTCATAGGAATTGTCCTGTAATTTTCAACTTATTTTTCGCATAATTTGCTCGCGACTAACAAAATGCTGGTTGGGGGTTGTGTTGAGGGTCGAATATTGCATAGTAGACCCCAGTTATTACCTACTGTTATGAACATGATACTGTTTAATGCCCTATTTTAATCGTGTTTGTGATGCAAGGTGTATTTACGAGTGTGGGCTGAAAAAGGGTACTAAAAACGTGGATTTGATGCTCTGAAGGCACTAAGGCAAGGGACGGACCCCAGGAGACCAAGATCAATAGATTTACACACCAGAGATCCGAGAAAATTGAGTCATTTACGTTAAAGAGGCTTGAAAGTCGTCCAGAACGCAAGATCATAAGGTTTCCACCATCCGTTCGGCTCGAAACTTCATACATGGTCTGAGTACCACAAATTAAACGTACACAGTGAATTCCAGCTCCCGGATCCCTGTGGAAGTGGCCCGACGGCTAGATCAGCCCCTTAAATCCTGATGTGGGGCCCGCCTGATCTCTGAATATGCCTTAATTTGGACTCGACGACTTAAATGAGATGATGAAACGGTTGGACGAATCAGATCTCTGGAATACATTACTGTTTGACCCATGCACATGATGCATGTGCATTGTTTGTACACGATTAGCCGCATACCGGTTTTCAAGAACTCGGTCAGCAAGCGCTGACCGAGGATTTCTCAAAGAATCTTCAAAGATGCAACAGCGTCTAACGCAAGCTGTCCGATTTTGTTGTTGTGGGCCCTACTCATCATCTGGATCGATGATCCGAACCGTTCACTTGTCTCAAGAGACGGTCAAGACTAACACCTAGGTGTCCATTTTCCACCATGCAAGCCTCTGCACATTCCCAGCCGTTAAATGCAAGATGGACAGTGGAGTAGAAGATCTTGTGGGCCACATAGATTTCACTCCAAAAACCACTATTCCCGAAAGATTTTTTGGGGTGAACACAATGGTCAGACTAGATTTCCTGTCTAGCACCGAGCTTGGGCCCCACCATCTCACCAGCGCGAACAGAGCTACGTAAGCTCTGTTCTGCAGCCGAATTTGTCGATCCAGGCGGGCCACCACGGCTGGCCGATGAAAAGATTCAATCCGTCTATTATATTGGTCATCGGGTTGTGTTGAGGGTCGAATATTGCATAGTAGACCCCCGTTATTACCTACTGCTATGAACATGATACTGTTTAATGCCCTATTTTAATCGTGTTTGTGATGCAAGGTGTATTTACGAGTGTGGGCTGAAAAAGGGTACTAAAAACGTGGATTTGATGCTCTGAAGGCACTAAGGCAAGGGATGGACCCCAAGGGACCAAGATTGATAGATTTACATACCAGAGATCCGAGAAAATTGAGTCGTTCATGTTAAAGAGGCTTGAAAGTCGTCCAGAACGCAAGATCATAAGGTTTCCACCATCCGTTCGGCTCGAAACTTCATACATGGTCTGAGGACCACAAATTAAACGTACACAGTGAATTCCAGCTCCCGGATCCCTGTGGAAGTGGCCTGACGGCCAGATCAGCCCCTTAAATCCTGACATGGGGCCCGCCTGATCTCTGGATACGCCTCAATTTTGGACTCGACGACTTAAATGAGATAATGAAACGGTTGGACGGATCAGATCTCTGGAATACATTACCGTATGATCCACGCACACGATGCATGTGCATTGTTTGTACACGGCTAGCCGCGCACCGGTTTTCAAGAACTCGGTCAGCAAGCGCTGACCGAGGATTTCTCAAAGAATCTTCAAAGACACAACAGCGTCTAATGCAAGCTGTCCGGTTTTGTTGTTGTGGGCCCCACTCATCATCTGGATCTATGATCTGAACCGTTCACTTGTCTCAAGAGACGGTCAAGACTAACACCCAGGTGTCCATTTTTCACCATGCAAGCCTCTGCACATTCCCAGCTCTTAAATGCAAGATGGAGGGTGGAGTAGAAGATCTTATGGGCCACACCGATTTCACTCCAAAAACTACTATTCCCGAAAGATTTTTCGGGGTGAACACAATGGTCGAACTAGATTTCCTGTCTAGCACCAAGCCTGGGCCCCACCATCTCACCAGCGCGAATAGAGCTACGTAAGCTCTGTTCTGCGGCCAGATTTGTTGATCTAGGTGGGCCACCACGGATGGCCGATGAAAAGATCCAATCCATCTATTATATTGGCCGTCTAAAAACGTCCCAGGTGACGTTTACTTTTGCGAAATAAAGCAAGGAAAGTAGAAGGTCCACGTCTGTTTTCTTAGCTGCGTAAACAGCTTTACTTATACACTTTTTTGGCTGCACAAGGAAGCACTGCCTTTGGCACACGGAACCGACTTCGGTTGCCTATAAAAGAAATAGAGAGAGGGCTGTAGAGGGGGAGATCCTGGGCTGGGACGGCTGCACAAGAGAGTTTGTTTTAGAGATTTTTTATATGTTTTATTTTCCTATTTTCCTTCATATGATTGTTGAGAATTAGCCTCATGGTCGGCTAAACCTCTTAGCTAGGGCTAAGAGGTGAAGCTTGTGGCGTGATGTGAATAATTCTACGGCTCTGATTTATGTTAAACTGAACTTAAGTTAATTCTAGTTTGATTTCAAGGAATGCTTTCAGTTTTTCATGATGTGTTGTGACTTAAATTACAATATATCTGCGATGGCTTTGGGTATGTCCCTTTCCTTTTTCTGTTTATGACGTTAGGAAGCCCTGTTGTTCACCATCGTCTCCTGGGCATGGTTGGATGTCGGTGCCCTTCCTAACCTTCATATATATGTTGATTGGTTGGTAATTAGTTTAATTTTGTTGTTTACTTTGTCTCCTGGGCATGGTTTGGTGATGGAATCCATTCTAATTCATATAATTTTCATCTCTTGAAAACTAGATCAAAAGAAGTTCAGATTGTGCTTTAGTGATATATCTTCCAACTGGATGAAGATGGGACTCGAAGTCCAGTTGAGTTCATGAATCAAACGTAGACCTCCCTGATCTCTACAAGTGGATCCTCTGAAACCCTAGTTCCCACCTTTATTTTTTATTAGTTTTTAATTTATCTATTTCACCTTTATTCCTCAAATTCACCTGATTTAGATTTCATCTTAGTCTAGTTCTAGTTCTGGTTATTTTCAGACGACGTACAGGTTTTAGTCCCTGTGGATTCGACCTTAGTCTCACCGAGTTTATTACTACATCACAACCCTATATTTGGGGAGTGAACAATGGACTAGTCGCTCCAAGACTGTGAGTCGCTCATGTACTATTTGGACATCCCGCTAAATCGCCCTAATTCGGTCCAGTTTGTATCGTTTAGCATATCCGAGCATTGTAGTAGATGGTGTTAGATCGGGTCCAGAGGGTTCATCTCCGGCCATCCCAGTTTCTTCTATACGAGGGACACACCAGCTTCTGTTCCCCCTTCTTGGATGCCTTCTTCTTCGTCCTCTGGGTACTTGTGGAACCTCAGGTCCATTTTTCGAATGTTCTTTACCGGATCAGTGGTAGATGGAAAACCAATTGCTTTGCATACCCTGCTTATGATTCAGGGATATGGCAGATGAAGATCCTTGGAGGTATGAACAGCATATACCAATTGATTAACCAGCAGAGTCGGAAGGCAGATCCTTGTCCCCCTGGTGAGTGAGTATACTATCGTGGCCATAAAACCCGTGAGATTGGATCGATTGGTACTTCTAGGATATAGATTTGTGGTGAAGATACCATGCAGAACCCGAAATCGTGGTTCCATGAACTTAGCCTTCAGTGCGTTCCCTTTATGCCAAGGGATGTCTCGACCATTACATAGATATTTAGTGACGATGGTTCGAACTTCGGGATGGTCGAGGTCCAATTGAGGGAGGCCTTCTGGTGCCATTTCCAGATTGAGAATGTTAGCCATTGTGGTTGGAGTGATCAACACATCATCATCACTATCCAGAGAGACCATAATTGAAGGTGGATCAGATACAGGTAAGTGACACGCGGAAAGGAAGTTGCGTGTTCGTTCGAGTTGACATGGTCCTCCGAAATCTAGAACGGGCAACCAACCGATTGCAGTAAACAGGGGTTTTAGATTGTATGGTGTTAAGCAATCCCTGTCTATTTTTCTTTCATGAATGAGCTTCCTACCGGTGTATTTCGTCGGGCGTGTAGGTTGTCTAACCAAAGGAAAAGGTGCTAGTGGTTCAAATTGGGACCCGTCACGTGAAGCTTGTCCAGATCTTTGCCGAGTGGGGATCCCACGTTCCAGGCCCCATGCCCTTTCTTTCGAGGCGAGCACCTTTTGTCGGGTGGCTCTTGAAGACTCCCCTGTACCGGATGCTACTCCTTTGTCTTTTCCCATGTGGACAAGTGGATTTTAAAAGATTCGGAAAAAATGACAAAATCCTGACAACTGAAAATACCCAAAAAGAAATGTACTCTTGACATTTTAGAAGGGTATTACTCGATTTGTGGAGGGATTTGAGTAGTCTGACGTGGCTCCTGGTGGTTTGGTCGAGAGGATCGAGCAGAGAAGATGACCGAAACCCTTGAGAAAATAAACCCCCTTTTTCGCTTCACTAACTTTTATCGGGCGGCATCTGTCGATATTATCGATCTTTGTTTCGATGACATCGAGAAGTTGCTGATCGATTCTATCGAGTTTGTCATCGACATCATTCTTGGCCACACGACTTATTCATATTCTAAAGAGGCGTCGATGATATCGATCCTTTATCGATTGATCGAGAACTAGTCATTGGTTATAAACATTGTTTAATCATTCTCAGACTGACACCTAATCAAGGAAGGTTCCATCCTTGTATTTACAATACTCATACCAAAATTTTGTATAGACTTTGTACAACTCCAAAATTTATAAACATAATAATGTTTATATACAATAAGTTCGAGGTGACGAACCTCAGATGTAACATTTAGAGCGCAACAAAAAGAAATCCTCATTTTACCACATGTTCAGATCTTGATGCACGATCTGAACTATTTCTTCCTTATCCATTTCACTTTGTTAATCGATTTAGGTGGTGGTGCAAGGGCATTGCTTCTATCCTTATCCTTAAGAGGACTTTTGAAGTTCTGTATTTCTCTGGTTAATAAATTGTTAACATGATTCTGACCAGAGCTAGGTTGAGTCCTCCTAGGTGTTATGCATTCAAACTTATAATGACTTGAATCACCACACAAATGACATACTGGAATTATTCTGGTTTTACTTCCAGAGGCAGCAGATTTTTCAGTTCTAGGTGCTGCATTTTCAGCATTTAGCTTAAATTTTTCATATCCTAGGCTGCTTTTATCCTTTCCAGGTCTTCCCATTCCTAACAGTTTTTCTAGCTTTTCGCCACTTTAGGAAAACTTGCAATTTATCTTGGCAATTTTTTTGGATTCTTCTAGATCAAACAGAAGTGTATGATTTTCATTTTGAATAAGCATATTTTTGTCTTTTAATTGCTCCACCTGTTTGTTTAGTTTTTCGGGCTCGGATTTAAGAAAGGACTTAATTCTCTAAAGTCTATCATTATCTGAGTGATATTGTTGTAAATCATTGATTAGATGTGTATTAATTTCTAGAGTTTTATCAAAATCTTTTTGCAGCATTTCCAATTTGTTCTCAGATATTCTAAGTCTTTTAACCACTTTGATGTTATGGATATACAGTTGATTGTAGGCATCTTGTAGTTTATCCTCTTCTTCTTCTTCTTCTTCTTCTTCTTCTTCTCCAGTTTCCTCATTATCAGATGGAAATGATTTAGGGCTTGCTGTTCTTTCTCGTTCTCAGATTCAGTGGGAATGATTGAAGCAGTGGAGACCATGAGTATTTTCAATAATTTCTAATCTCCATCTCTTTCTGAGTCACTAGATTCTGAATTTGACTCATCAATATCATCCCACGTGGCAGCCATTGCCTTGTCCTTAGTTTTTCTGTTTGGGCATTCGGTTGATATGTGTCCATACTCCTGACAGGCATAACATTGTGGTTCTTTGGTTCTTCTACCAAATTTGCCTGCAGAAAGTTTGTTGTTCACCTTTCTTCCTCTAGAATGCCGGCTACGATTTTTTTGAAGGAACTTCATGAATCATTGCGCCAGCAAAGCCACTTCCTCATCTTCATCTTCTTTTTTGCTCTCACTGTCCTCATATAATGTTTTCTTAGAAGTTTTTAGGACAGTTTTTTTGGATTTTTGGGTTTATTTGAAGTGTAGTTCAAAAGTTTGTAGGGAACCTACCAGTTCTTCTACTTTCATTTCGTCTATGTTTCTACACTCTTCAATTGTTGTTACTTTGGGATTAAACTGTTCCGGCAATGATCTAAGTATTTTCCTTTAGATTTTAGGAACCAAAACTTTTTCTCCCAATCCACCCATGGAGTTACAGATGATATTCAATTTTGTGAAAAACTCCATAAAGGTCTCATGCTCTTCCATTCTGAGACTTTCGAACTGTGAAGTCAGGAGTTGAAGTTTGGATCTCTTCACAGTACTTGTGCCTTCATGGGTTGTTTCCAATAAGTCTCATGCTTCCTTGAATGTCCCACACGTACTTATTTGGTTGAAGATGTCTTGAGACACAGCACAGTAGATGCCGTTCATAGCTTTTGCTTTAGCAGTCTGTTTTTCCTTGTCGAACGCCATCCACTTTTCTTTGGGTTTGGGCTTTGTGATAGTTGTGCCACTATCAATACGATTTGTTCAGTTGGTGGTATGTATCCGCTTTCAACTATATCTCAAACATCATGATCCAAAGATCTCAAAAAGTAATGCATTCTAGCCTTCTAGTATGCATAGTTTGAGCCGTCGAATACTGGAGGTCTAGTGACCGATGAGCCCTCTCCTTTAGACATATTCCCAACTTAAGTCAAGATCACTCTCTAGGCGATGAAGCCCTTAAAGAGAGACCCACTCTGATACCAATTGAAATTGCGGTGAAGACCGCTTTAGTTGAAGTCGGGATATGTCAATATGTCTTAGAGGGGGTGAATAGGACTTTTAAAAGTTTTTATGATTTATTTAAAATTTTATTTCACTAATCCTAACAATAGACACATATTAGGATTACTCAAAAAATAACTCTACTGGCTTCCAAGCCCGGTAGAGGATCCAATCACAAACTGTTTAAGGGGTAAACACTATGCAAACTAGTTTCTGATGGATATGACTGTGTAAGTGTGTGAGGTGTGATTTCAGATATTCAGATATACAAATATTAAAGTAAATCACACAATTAGAAGAATAGAAATCTAAAACACAGTAATTTTTATAGTGGTTCGACTACTTGTTTACTCCACTCCCGGTAACCGCACTTAACCCTTGAGTGTACCGGATTTCACTAAGGAGGTTTCATAGTGGTTCACCTCAAACCTAAGGTTTTAAATCAGGTTCACCTTCAACCTTTATAACCTATACTGAGGCTGATTGTTTATGCTCTCACGAGCAAGGGTCAACAAAACGTACCCACTTTTAGGCACACTGGCCAAGGATCTTCCATAAGACCCTACCGGAGGTTTTTACACGGTTCATCTTAAACCCAATGTTTCACAGCGGTTGACCTCAAACCTAAGGTTTTGCTGCTTCACCTTCAACCAGATGTTTATGCTCTCCACAAAGTAATGGTCCACACAACGCACCCACCACGTACACTCCCGTCGGAGGCCTCCTACTAGGGCTTCAACGGTGAGAAACACCTAAGACTCAATCCTAAGAAGGAATGATCACAAGTGTCCTCCGGACTCTAGATACTTACAGATAAGCTGATGAGTCTCATTAAGCACGTTGACAAAGATCTCCTCCTTTGTTGATGAAGACTTTTTGATCTCCTTGATCCGCAATACAAAAGATATATCAATGCACGGTGACGGGTTGGGTCAAGGTTATGATGTAATTATACTCTCAAAAGATTTTCCTATAAGGAAGAAAAAGCAATTTCAACCATCTAAACATTTAAGGCATCTTAGCTTAATGATTTGCCGTTAAGATGGTAGCTAGAGGATCCTTGAATGCGAAAGTTCATTCCTCATTCCACTCTATTGAATATCAATGGTGAGGGTGGATTGGAGGATGAACTCCCCTGAGAGAAAGGGCTTTGGGTATAAGATCTAAAGTTAAACACTCAAAAGCTCTCTCTTCTTTTTCTCATAGCAACAATAGACAAGTCCTCTATATATAGGCAAAAGGTTCCAACGGATATAAAACGGTCACATTTATAACAGAGTTCGATATCATCGAGCGGTGTCGATATCGAGTGTATACTCTCGATAGCATCGGCGGTCCGCTCGATGATGCAAACTCAAATGTCATACGTTTTTGAAACCTTTTGCCAGCTAGTCGAGGGCATCGATACTCGTGTCGATGTCATCGGATTTTGAACTCCGATTCCATCGATATGAGGATTGATTCCTTGACATTTGAACAATGTTTAGAACTAATGACTCATTCTCGATCAATCGATAAAGGATTGATATCATTAATGCCTCTTTAGAATATGAATAAGTCGTGTGGCCAAGAATGATATCGATGACAGACTCGATGGAATCGATCAGCAACTTATTGATGTCATCGAAATAATGATCGATAATATCGACAGATGTTGCTCGATAAAAGTCAGCGAAGCAAAAAAAGGGGTTTATTTTCTTAAGGGTTTCGGTCATCTTCTCTGCTCGATCCTCTCGACCAAACCACCAGGAGCCATGTCAGACTACTCAAATCCCTCCACAAATCGGATAATACCCTTCTAACACGTTAAGAGTCCATTTCTTTTTTGGAATTTTCAGTTGTCAGGATTTTATCATTTTTCGCAAATCTTTTTTGGTATTATCCACATGGGAAAAGATAAAGGAGTAGCATTCGATACTGGGGAGTCTTCAAGAGCCACCCGACAAAAGGTGCTCGCCTCGAAAGAAAGGGCACGGGGCTCGAAACGTGGGATCCCCACTCGGCAAAGATCTTGATAAGCTTCACGTGGCAGGTCCTAGTCCGAACCACCAGCACCTTCTCCTCCGGTTAGACAACCTACATGCCCGACGAAATACACTGGTAGGAAGCTCGTTCATGAAAGAAAAGTAGACAGGGATCGCTTAACACCATACAATCTAGAACCCCTGTTTACTGCAATCGGTTGGTTGCTCGTTCTAGATTTTGGAGGACCATGTCAACTCGAATGAGCACGCAACTTCCTTGCCGCATGTCACTCGCCTGTATCTGATCCTCCTTTAATTATGGTCTCTCTGGATAGTGATGATGATGTGTTGATCACTCCTGCCACAATGGCTAACATTCTCAATTTGGAAATGGCAACAGAAGGCCTCCCTCAATTGGACCTCGACCATCCTGAAGTTCGAACCATCATCACTAAACATCTATGTAATGGTCGAGACATCCCTTGGCATAAAGGGAACGCGCTGAAGGCTAGGTTCATGGAACCACGATTTCTGGTTTTGCAAGGTATCTTCACCACTAATCTATATCCTAGAAGTACCAATCGATCCGATCTCACGGGTTTTATGGCCATGATAGTATACTCACTAGCCAGGGGGACAAGGATCTGCCTTCCGACTCTGCTGGTTAATCAATTGGTATATGTTGTTTATACCTCTAGGGATCTTTATCTGCCATATCCCTAGATCATAAGTAGGGCATGCGAAGCAATTGGTTTTCCATCTACCACTGATCCGGTACTTCCACTTCAAGTTTTCAATGTAAAGAACATTCGAAAAATGGACCTGAGGTTCCACAAGTACCCAGAGGACGAAGAAGAAGGCATCTAAGAAGGGGAAGCAAAAGTTGGTGTCCCTCGCACAAAAGAAACTGGGATGGGTGGAGATGAACCCTCTGGACCCGATCTAGCACCATCTACGTCAACGCCCGGATATGCTAAGCGATACAAATTGGATCGAATTAAGGCGATTCAACGGGATGTTCAAACAGTGCATGAGCGGCTCACATTCTTAGAGCGACTAGTCCATGGAGTACAACATATTGTCCAACAATTGGTTGATCTGATGACCTGCCGACGGGACGACACAACACCATCCCACTCGGTGCCATAATGCTGACCATTAAATGCTACCACACACACCTCCTTACTAATTCCGCGTATGAACATCAGTATCTTTTTGGATGCTCTACGCTCTCATAAGTGTGTGTGACAGCTCGTTGACGTATATTGGCTACTGGAATTCTTTTTGGATTTGTTATATATGCCTACGCTTGGGCTAAGTACTGTTTTTTTTTTTTGGTTCCTTTAATTGGGATTGGTAATTTGTTTGGATGAATGTTAAACTACTACTGTTTGTGGCGTTATTTTTTTTTTTTTTGGATATACCTGCTAATCTTGGGCAGTTTATTTTGGATATTTTGGCTATGTCTAAGTATACTCCTTACCTTTACTGCCATGAATAGATCCCCTGGTTATCTAGTCTCTGATATAGAATGCATGTGATGTTTTTAATGATTATTCTATCACTGCTTTACTGAATCTCCTATGCATACCTTCTTACTGCACATGATGTCTGATTAATCACATTTTTAACCATTATACATCTATCTGTTATATGCATATTTCCACTGAATGATTGGTTCTCCCAAATATTTCAAGCTTCAGTCAATATCAACTGCTATATCTTTGTCAATGACTGACAAAAAGGGGGAGAACAGTCCAAACACCCCACACCCCGAATGGAAATTGTATATCTACTTGGATGTTGTTGCAGGTGTTCGGGGGAGCAGCTGCATCAAGTGAGGGGGAGTTTGTAGAGAACAACTACTGGTTGTGTACATGGGCTAGAAATTGTAAAATTATGTAAAAAGCATGTACACACAATGTAGGATG
This sequence comes from Magnolia changhungtana, assembly GCA_030180095.1. NCBI lineage: Eukaryota > Viridiplantae > Streptophyta > Magnoliopsida > Magnoliales > Magnoliaceae > Magnolia > Magnolia changhungtana. Next base: position 164,815 of record JASAUF010000238.1, read on the forward strand.
TGTTGGTCTAGAATATTCTAGGGTGTTTTGGGATTTAACTTACCTGGTGATTTGAGACAAGGGATGTGAGATTCAAATTTACTTGTGGCGAGCTTGCACACATCCAGTTGAGGCAGATGCTTGAATTGAGCTTCCTATGGAGCTCTTCTGTCTGACAGACTTAACACACACGCTAATTGACAAACCAGGGCACTTTCACAATCGACTCACGAGATCTTCCCGCCGCTGTTCGTTTCTCGTTCGGATAGAGGATTTTCTCGTGGATCTGCTAAGGTCGTTGTTGCCTTAATGCGAAGGGTTCAGATTGTCTCTGGAGTCTAGGTGGGAGGCTCGGATAGAGCAAGCATGATTTTCCCAAAAGGGAAACCAGCTGACCACCTTTTTCCAGCGGTAGGTTTCTCCTCCTTTCCTGGCGCTGAAAGAGAGGCCGAGATCTTCGTTGTATGAACGGCTAAGATTCCGAGGAGAAGGCGCACGCGTATCGCTAGCGTGGCAACTTCCTATTTCCATTTTGGGTGAAAATTGTCACACGCTTCGGTTTGGGCCCCTATTTGTGCACGTACATGGTTGCATGTGCTGGAGCAGTCAGCGAGGTTTCGGTCATCCGGGTCCTCTCAACCCGATCAACAGTTCAGATCAGAGGGTTAGGCCACCTAGGTGTGCCACCAGGCCATCCAGCCATCCATCCGTTTAAAGCTATCATGGGTGGGAAACAAAAGAAAATGGATTTCTCCCTTTTTCCAGAATCTATCGAGTCAAGGCATTTTTACCCGCGCCCTTAGTCTGGTGCACAACGAGTGCGGTCCCTTCAGTGCACACTCCATGCTCTGTGGAGCCCACATGGATGATCTTGATCAATCCACTCCGTTCATTTATTTTGGTGGCTCACGTTAAGGCTTAGTCCAAAGGATGAGACAGATCCAAGGCTTAGGTATGCCATATTAAGTGGGTATTTGTTGGCATATGGCTTTTGAGTGCTCATTATCGTCAATCTGATGACTATTTGTGGTCCAATCCTACGATCAGAATCATCCATCTGACTAGTGAACCAGTCAGAGTCACTATCTATTTTAGATTGATGTCATATAGCATAAATGAGCTACACAACGTTTGCCCTTTTGGGTTTTATTATGGATTTCTATTGATTGGACGGTCAGATCGCCTCTATATCTGATATTCAGGCTTTCTATGGATTCATAGTCAGCTCTAAAGGGAACTTAACGGCTGGTTAAGTGCTGATTAGTTAGCTTGTATGGTTTAGTCGTGGTTTGATCATTAGGCTATCAAGAACACAATGAATGGTGGATCTTACGTTCTAGAGTTCAGTGTTGGCAATAGATGGTTTGATTTGCCTATTAAAGATATTAAAACCCCAAAAATAAACCTCTCTTGTGATGTAATGGTTCATCTTTAAAGATGATGGATGGATGACTTGATCTAAGGATGAGGATCCTTTTAATGGTCATATTTAGGTTAGATCAAAAGCGAATATCTAGATGAATCAAATTTGTGTTTATACTAAACTTGATTCTCATGGTAATACCCGAGTACTGAAAAGTACGGGGTGTTACAAATCTTCTTTATTGATTTAAATCTTATAATTTAAATAGAGAAGATTAAAAACCGTAAACCTCACAAACTTAGAGCCTTCGTAAAGTCATCATAAGCAGGTCGTGGTTTAAGGGAGCTGAAGTTTCTTCGTCATCATCGAAGAACGTGACATTGCACGAGAACGGGACTTACCAACTTACTTTGTAAGTATTTAAAGGCTAAATATGTTTAAAACTCCTTCCTTATGTAGGATTGGGATTTAGAGTTTGAGTGTCAAACTCGCCAAGTCCTAGTTGTAGGCTTCCAAACTTTGAATACGTTGTGTCCTTGTGTAGGATGTGTAGCCTTACATAGGCTGTGCCTTGTGTAGGCTTGGGTTGCCTTGTATAGGCTCAAAATTTTCTCATTTTTTGAGAAAATAGAGGTAAATGGGGGAATTGAGAGTAAATGGAGGTAAATGACATTTAAGGTGTGTTTGAATGTGAGTAAATGCAAAGAAACGAAGTGAAATTGAGATAAATGGGCATGTAAATAAAATCCTCTCTTAAAGAGAGGATTATTTAAGAGAGAATTTGGAACTAAATGGGGTGAAATGCCTTTTTGAGCTCCTTTGGAGAGTTGCATAAGTAAACGAAGGTACTACTATGCACATATCCGCCATACACTTGGTGTGTTGATGTTATTCCGAAACAATCCAATTATCTACTACATAATTAAAACCACATCAATAGAATGATCCAAAACATTCAAAGGTTGGACATCTAAATGGACGGTTAAAAACATTGGCAAGTTACTTGTTTGTAATCCTTACATTTGTGGCCCACTTGAGGCTCAAAATTTTCTCATTTTTTGTCAACATATATATTTCAATTGGCTTATTATAATTATTCTGTTTAATATCATATATGTACACTAATTTTAGAATGTTAAAGTTGATTTAAAATATCACATATGTTATTGTGAATATATTGAAAAGTTTCAATGTATTCTAATTCCTCTTATTTACTCCCATTCAAACAGAATATTTGAATTTCAAATGCATTTCAATTACTCCCATGTAAAAATAACTGAGTAAGCCTTTTACTCTTAATTCATTTAACTCAAACTTCATTTCCTATTTACTTCCGTTTATAAGCTCCAAAATAATCTTAGTGTCATTCTCAATTTCTCTCACTGCCTATATATACTCAGGCCTTTGCTACTCTTCGGTCTTCTCCTCTTTTTTTATATTCATACTTAATTCTCTCACATCCTCTCCCATCCTCTTAATATGTGCGGTGCACATGCCAATTTGCTTATACATTACACAAGTGTATGCTCTTCATATTTTCTTTCAACAACTATATGTTTCTTTAATACATCTAACTCTACAATTCCCATTAGCACTTTTATGAGATTCCAACTTATAAAAAGATTGTTAGGAAAAGAAAAAGTCTTTTGGAAATTATTTGCAATTAATGGTCTATTCATAACCTTCAAATCACATGAATGAAAAATAAATAAATAAATAAATAAATAAGAAAGAAATGTAACAGCTCCCACAATGGTTTAACAACTTAAAAGTGACACTGTGACTCCAATTACACACATAAGATGATTGTATGACTGTCCAGGCAGTGTAAATCAGAGAAACTGCTATCCACCATATATATATAGTGGACATTAGTAGAATGGTTATGATTACTCATTTAATAGGAGTCCAGAATAATTTTAAAAAATGGTTATGATTACTCATTTAATAGGAGTACAGATATATATATATATATATATATATATATATATATATATATATATATATATATATATATATATATATATATATATATATTTTAAACATACGGAATAATTAAATTTTTTTTTAAACATGCAGAATAGTTAATTTTTTTTTTTTAAAAAAACATACAGAATAATTAAAAAAATAAATTTTAAAACATACAGAATAATTAAAAATAAAATAAAATTAAACATACAGAATAATTAAAAAAAGTAAAAATTAAACATACAGAATAATTTTAAAAAAAATAAAAATAACGCCCACCGTGGGGCTCGAACCCACGACCACAAGGTTAAGAGCCTTGCGCTCTACCAACTGAGCTAGACGGGCTTATTGATATATTTTTTTATTTTATAAATAAGACTTTAATAAATCTAACTCAAGTGCCCCTCTAACACGACCGAAGAAAGCGCCAATCGTATTCTTCTCTCACTAAATTTTCTTTCTTCAATCGTCGAGCAATTCCAAGAGGTTCACTTGAAACCGGTTCCAAATCTCGATCAAGCTGTTTGAATCGCATTTCTCCGTCACGAAACATGCAGGAATAGATCTGGCAACGTTGCTAGGAATCCCTCAATCTTCTTCTAGGGCACGTTCTTCTGCTGTCGTAATCCGACATTCCGATGGCTTCTTGGCTCAAAGTCGCTGAAGGTACTGATCGAAAACTGCTTTTTTTTCATATTTCCTTCCTACCATTCGTCCGTAGTTTTGGAGACGGCAATCAATGCGATGGATGTTTGGGTTTGCGTTTCTCCGATTTTCATGATTCAATGGTAGAGATTCCTATCGGTTGTGACGCGTCAGGGGAGTTTCTGTTGATATGATGGAAGTCGATACTCAGCGAGGAAGGTTTAAGCTGTGTTTGGTTGCACAAGTGAACTGAATTGCGATTCATGATGTTTCCTAGTATTGGTAATGAGGATGTAGTAGTAGTATTGCAGTTATGTTCCTTTCAAATCCCAACTTGAATGTAATGTAATTGCAATTTGAAACCTAGAACCTCGTCATGAATGTTAAGGGGACTTGTATTTGATTATTTCTAATTCATTAGACCAATACCTGTAATTGCATTCGAAAGTGCATCCAAATGCAGCCTCATTCGGTTGTAGCTAATGAGTGATAGATCTCATTCTCGGCTTGGGAATTTTCGAGCAGCTTTTCATATTTTTTGAGGTTTTTACGTGATATTGTTGATAAAATCTCACTAAAAAATAATAGATATTTATTAATTATTACGAGTTAAGAAATAATTTTAAAATTTTATATATACAGGTGTAAGATGTTTTTTGTAAAAAAAATTCTTAACAATGTTTGAATTCAAATCGCAATAAAACTGTGAAAAATGAGAAACTTCCGAGATTTTGAAGATGTTGTGATATTCATGCGATAATGGCATTTTATTTATTTATTTATAATATTTTTTAATGTAACACTACCGGGGATTGAACACTGGATCACTCATACCCACTACACTGCCTCTACCAGCTCATCTAACAAGGGGAGACAATGCAATAATGCCATTTGATTAATTTCCTGAGAAAATGTTGCCAGATTTTCGAAATCTCAGCAATACTTGTCAGATTGCTTATGAGACAAACTGAAAAGGAGGTAACTAAGGTAACTATTAGAAAATAGAAAAGAAAGAAAACTTATGAAAGAAGCAATAGAAGCAATTAGAAATGAGAGACCAGATAGATAGGATTGTAACTTGTAAGAGCTTCGAGAAGTACAAACCACTAGGGAGTTACAAAGTAGTAGTTAGGAGTCATGCCTTGAGAAGTAGAAGCTAGAATGTCTGTATTGATTAAGCAATTAGGAAATAAGATGACATTTTTAATATATTAGAGGACAGGTTGTTAAAGATTATGGGTTTTTATCATGATCAATTATATGATCTTCTACCCAAGGATATCCACGACGCAATCAGGTTTTTGGTTTGTATAAGTGGGCAGATCTTTTAGTGATTCTGACCATTGATCTGGTGGGTCACTCCATGGATAGACCATGCTGTCTATCTCATTGTGTCCAATGAGACTTCTTCTACAGGACTTCTCCTATTACAACAGTGGAGATGTAGTCCGATATAACAACCAAAGTGGCCAATTGTGATAGAAGTTCGAATTGCCAGAACGGCTCTACTCCACAATGTCTATATTCCCAAAGGCTATTAAAAAAAAAAAAAAAAAACCATCATTACTAAGTAGAGGAAATGAAATGTCAAGCTAATTCCACTTTTTCATGAGGAAATGGAAAATCTTCTAATCACTCCATTTCCAATCCCATTTATTTATTTGAAATTGTGTTTCAAAAAGTTTACTTCATTTTCACAATTTGGTTTCAAAGCTCTCAAACACAGCCTAAAAAGACATCAGTGATTAAGAAGTTACTTCATCGATGGCAACAAACGTGCTTTAACCTCTATGGCCTCTAAATAGGCTTGGGAAGTTTGATGGAGGAACCTAACCAGTCATCTATCATTGAATATGGTAAGTAGATAGTGGCTAGGAAACTGTGGCCTTCCAAAGAGCCTCACTTGATCCATACACTCTTTTTGCAAGATCCCTAAGACACCTTGTAACAAAAGCTACCCCTCCTATATCTCCTGTATTTTTCTCATTCAGAAGGCACAAGGTTACATATAAGGAATCTTTGGTCATTTTCCTTTGTCAGGATCCATAATTATATCACTGAGGTGCAATAGATCTGTCATCTTTTGGTGGCCAATAGTACAAATCTAGTGTATGTAGTTGTATACTGTTGTGAGCAACCTTGGGCATTATAAAGGGGAAAAATAAAATAATCTGTTACCTAATGAACCTTGTATAGGATGTGATGGCTTTAACATATGGTGTCAGCGAGCATGTCTATTCTAACATTTGTTTTCTTGTTGTTGTTGGGGAATTCTTCTTTTCACAAGAATACATGTACTGGCCGTTTTTGGAAATGCATTAGCCCCTACAGTGACAGAGCATTGATCTGAAAATTGAAATCCTGATTAAATTTCTGTGAATTGAGGAGTAGAATGGCATAGATGAACATTCAGATCTGATCTTTAGTTTCCCAGTGAGATTTGCAGTAGCAGATTGTATTCCAACAAATTTGACTCAACCAGCAACAGACTCAGCAATAAAGACAACAATAGCTCAATGGTCCTGAGTGAGTTTAAACATTGAGGTCTTGGGTTCAAGCCCAACTGACTTATAAAAAGAGGGGGGGGGGGGGGAATAACAGGGGATACATGCATAGTCACACCACAGTAATTAGTAAGAACCTAATTTCCAAATAGCTGCAGTCACAGGAATATTTAGAAAGTAAATTTGCTTCATTCCAGTAATGGTAGTTTGTTATTTAATTCCATATGCATTCAACATCCCAATGCAAAAGTCCTAGATAAATCAAAATCAAGTCCAACAAGGACTTTAACAGATGAAGGAAGCTTATCCTAATGACACGGAAGCTAATCATACTGAAAATTGTTTGTCTTTAACCAACGCTAACAATTCTTACCTCAGTAAGGTCATTTGTGTGAGTCTAGGATTTATATGCTCCCCATGATTGATGAATATCTAATCATGTGTGTGATCTTATCTTGGTCCTAAAGCACAAGTGTGGCCTGATTGGTCCATTAGACACTCGTGTAATTAGACCTCATATAGGGGCTGGAAAGGCCAAATTCTTCAAGCATGTACAATGTGGGGCCCACCGCTTGATCTAAGTGTTGTGTGGACCATCCGATTGCTAATGTAGGAAAATAAAAGTGATCAAAATTGCTGTCAGGCTTCCAGACATATTCGATGGCCTGATATGTCCATCGTGCAGGCTGTGGGGTCCACTTGGGCTTTTTTTTGGGTACTAGTTTTGTTTTTCACATGGGCATTTTTCATGAAATTTTTGTGAGGCTTTATTCATGTTAACTAATTGCAAGAGGTTAATATTCAGATATGATGATCTTTTGGGAATCTAAAATCATTAGTTGCTATCAGATTTATTCGAAGTCGTTGATCGAAGAGCAAAGCTGGTTGCAAGTGAGTTGTCAGATGAACAGTCCATACAGCCACCAGGTATGCATCCCAATGCATTTAATGGTTTTCTATTTAACAATATGTTTTGTTTGTACCTGGAGGGGGAACACCTTTGTTTTGAGCATTTACACCTTTGTTTTGAGCATTTACACATGCTTTTCATGACATTTTATGGATTTTAATTATTATTATTATTATTATTATTTTTTAATGGTTGTCTGCTAAACTTTTCTCTGTTTTCTTCTGGCAACAAATAAGCGTCCAATGGTAAAGAAATTCAAGCCAAGAAGGAGAAATCAAAGGAGAAGGTATTTAAATGCCTATCTTTCAAATAAATTTTTTTATTATTATAATGGGCAGAGTACTTAAAATGTGTTTGTTGCCCCACAACAATAATTATGTTATTTATATACAAAATTCTTAAACTTGATTGTTTTTATAGGGTCAGTTGACACTCTCCACTGCTGAACCTCCTAATCCTACGTCAAGCGATCCTGAACATGAACGAGAGCAGACTAGCATACAAGCATCTGCATCAAGTGTGACATCTGATAAAGATGAAGATGCCCCATCTGAAAATGCTGCTGCCGTGTCCAGCAATTTTACAGACCAGAAAAGTACAGAGCCACCATCTGATGTGAATAAAGTTACTGCACTGTCAGGCACTACTTCATTAGGGACCCCTCCAACTGATACTTGCAAAGATGATGCTGATATTAAAACAGAAATCTTGACTACTGAGAATGATGTAGAACCCGTCACTTCCTCTGTAAATGGTGATCTTACAATTGAGAATGCAAGAGACGAACCTGAGAGGTCCTCTTCTTCACAATTAACAGGCATAGGAGTTGAATATGTTAATGGACACCATTCAGTTCCAGCTGATGCTGCCACAAAAGTTAAGTCGTTGGGTGAGGATGTTTCTTTGAAGCCTGACCAAGAAAGATATGAACCTGGATTGTTGGAAAGACATGGTAGTATTACTGATATTCAAGATAAAGATGTAGAGGTCTTGCAAGAACCTATTGCAAATCTGAAGAAACAACAGGAACATAAAACTGATACTAATCCGATGAGAGTGCAAGACCAACTTGATGAGGTAGAGCATGTGTTATAGTGTAAAGCATTTTGTGTCGCTTTACTTATCTTATTATTTTGGATTTTTGAGAATTTATTAGTTTCATTAACTAGCCCCTTTAGTTGGTTGGCAGGCTCAGGGTCTGCTTAGAAGTACAATTTCCACTGGTCAGTCGAAAGAGGCCAGGTTAGCCAGGGTAAGATTTCATATCACTCTTCTATCCTGGAGATCACATATCTATTTCATCCATCTGCATATGTATTCAGAACTATAATTTGGTCAATCTGCTAGTCTTGCATGCATGTTACCTAGCATAAACAAACTCTCTAGTATATGACACTTCATGTGATGCGTTATATCTGTGGGGACAGTGCTAGAGTCTATGACATCTGGTTTCTAGGTGAGATTGAATGGAAGCTGGTTTGTAATGGAAGTGGAATGCAATGTAACTGGCAAACATGTAGGTCCAGCTGTATTCATCGGGACTTGAATGAATCACCCAAATCATAATCCAAAATTATTTTCAACAGAATATTGTGGTGCATTAGATCTGTGGGGAATTTTTGAAGCCAAAGTCAATTCCTTGGCTTCAATCAAGTGGAAGGTTCATCATCATCGTCCTCATCATCTATGCCTTATCCCAATTAATTGGGGTGGGCTACATGAACCTTGTTCCGCCATTCCACTTTATCAAGGGGCATTCCTTCGGTTGGACCATGGGTCATCAAGCATTTTCTTACTACCTCCATCCACGTCCTTTTGGGCCTACCCCTTGCCGTTTTAGAGCCTTCAACTTGTACTAACTCATTCCTTCTAACCGGCATGGTTCGTACTCTCCGTTACGCACAACCAAACCATCTAACTCTACATCCCTTCATCACATTACCTATTGGTGCTACTCCTAAGTCCCCTTGAATACATGCATTTCTAGTCCTATCCTTCCTTGTTTTGCCACTCATCCTTCTCAACATCCTCATTTCAGCTACACTCATCCTATGAACATGTTGTTCCTTAATTGCCCTACATTTTGTCCCATAAAGCACGACCAATCTTATAGCTATCCAATAAAATTTCCCTTTCAGTTTGAGTGGTACACGAAAATCTCATAAATGATAAAAACTTGAAAGGAACTACTCCATTTCTTCCACCCAACTTGAATTCTGTGGGCAACATCCTTCTCAATCTCTTCACTCATGAATAACTCCAGAGCATTCTACATCGTCGAATTGTGTTCACAAGTATGATTTAAACTCTTTATGTTTAAATTTAGAAATCTGATGTGTTCATCATTGGGAAGTCCTGGATGACGGGATTTGTTGATTATGCGCGGAGAAAAGTTTTATTCCATTGCGTTCTCTATGAAATCCCATCACTTTACCATTATTTAGTGCAACAACTTCTCTTTCTGACTATCCTAAGATAACCCTATTAAGGTATCCAAGCACTAAGTTGTGATTGAGGCACCAAAGAGTGCTCTAATTTAAAAAAAAAAAAAACCTGCGGTTTCTAAGAAAACACCTGACATAAACCTCCATATCTTTCAAAGCACAGGGAATTCGAGCCTGACATCCGAGCCATTGGAAAACCATGAGTTACCTTTTCAAAATGAAAGAAAGAAAGAAAGTAAAAAACTCATTCAATTTCAACTCTTGGACACAAAGTTGCAGCTGAGTTCCATTTGGGTTCGAGGATGTTCCAATCAATTGATTTGGACCAAACTTCGTAGCCATAGAGCAAAAATCACACCACGGATTATTCTAATCTTCTAATAAGTTGCCCATAAAATGGATCATCATCATCGTCGTCATCTAAGTCGTATCACAATTAATTGGGGTCACCTACATGAATCCCATTCTGCCATTCCACTCTATCAAGGGCCAGAAAATGGATGATCAAGATTATAATATAGAAAAATATTTGCTTTGTTCCCATTTTTGGTCTAGGCCATCTATTCAGCGACCCTAGTTGGATTGCTTTTGATTTCATGGAATCACCTCAATCAAACAATTGTAATCATCCAATCCATGGCTTTGAAAACCATTAGGTATTAGATGAAGACGAGCTTTATGATGGATATGATCATTTGATTAACATGATCTTTGCATGGTGGTTGATTAAGTGTGAGCCAAGCCTAATGCACTATCTAGATTGATTGATTGGGTGCCCACGTGTCCAGATGCAATCCATTGCGCTATCACTTATTGTGTTGTGAGAGGGTTACTGGGAAACTAGCATTTGCTAATTTGTAACTTGGTGCTCTATACTTTTCTTTACTTTTTGAAAGATAATGAATTTTTACTGGAAAAGGCGCCGAGATGGTGTGAAACTACTACCCAAAAAAAATAAATTACAATGCTTTAAACCATTTACACATGAAGCCCATTCCACTATATAGACTTTTTCCCTGCTAAAGACCCTCTCCACCTTGTTGCTCTCATTCTGCAAGCTTCTACCATTCCTCTCTTCCCATATTGCCTAAAAACTAGCCAGCAAACATAGCCTCCAAATAACCCTTGCTTTCTTAGCCTGACACCATCCCAAGCCGTAAAGAGATGGCCAACTGTGTTGGGCATCGCCCAAGACATATCGAACAGCCTTAAAAAGCTATTCCACACCTAAAATGTGAACGGGCACTGAATAAAGAGATGAATAGCCAATTCGGCACTTGCCATGCACATAAGAAAAACATTAAGGAGCACCATCGACTGCTTTTGGAGATTGTCAACAGTCAGAACCCTTTTGCTCCGAACTAGCCATCCAAATGCTTCAACCTTCAGGTGTGTACCATAAAACGACATGCGTCGCATTTGCTTATGCGCATCACCCCTCCGTAGTGCGTGAAGCATGTGGGAGAATGAGCGAACCGAGAAGCACTGTGACTTGATGTTCAGCGAAACCATCCAACTCTCTCACTAGACAACATAAGTGGATGCAATCCAAAAGCGACACATACTCCACTTCTCTGTCTAGAAGGTTCCTCTGACTAGTAGGAGACCAAACTGTTGCATCTCCACAAAAAGAGAAGCAGCTAACTACCGGGAGATTACAATCTGGGGAAGGCATGCTATTCTCGGAAACATTGACTGTAGGGAGGTTTCTCGTATAGCTTTTGATGCAGGACATGTAAATTAAACATGATATATAAGATTTCAGACTTTAGATCATACTAATTTAGAAACATTCACAAAACTTTCACATCCCACATAAAGTCAAGCATTCAATCAAGGGGAATTTACAAGGGTCCAAGCCTACACATGCTAGGGTTGGATCAATTAAAATTATAGACCAAACAATGATCAAAGGAGAGTAGATTCATCCATACATGCAAAGGATTATTTCCCCAATCAAAGGGATTCACATGTTTCAATTCGGGAAACCCTAGGGTTTCAAAAGTGGAATAGAACTTGGGGATTTGATATGATCTAGGGTTAGAGTTATGGAAACAAGGTGAAAGAGGAGTGAAATAGAGACGAGAGAGAACCTGTGATCAGCCTGCACATGTGGACAACAAACCAGCCTGACACATGTGCGTGGATGGCGGCCTGCACATGTGTGGGGCTCACGAATCTGGAATCGGCTAGCTAGGGCCTTGTCGGCCAAGGATGGGCCACCTTCCCTCCAAATTTGAGGCCAAACGGATGATCGGTTTGAACAAGGTGCTCCGCCGAAGTTTTAGCCCTCCTGCAGGGCTAGATTCTAAAAATATATTGTAGGAGTTGAGGAATGAGGGGATGGAGGGTGAGGAATATGGAGGGTAGGAGATGGGGGCGATTTGGGATGGGTGTGGCTTCACACCACGGTAGTTAGCCCTTCGAAGAATGGAGAGTTTCGCACCCAATTAGGTTTCCACAACTCAGAGAATTAGAGAAGCAGGAAAACGCAGAATTTTATTAATCATCTTTAATGAAAAAACCTTACAAGGGTTGCCTATTTATAAGAAAAACCTATACCCCAAAAGTCGCGCCATGTGTGCATACTATTACTTAAAGACGAAGTAATAAAAAATAATAATTAATCAATGCAATCTAAACCGTTCATGATGTTCCTAATAACGGTAATAAGCAAAACTCAAAGTCTTAGGTCACCTAGGGTAGTGGGGCCACGATCATGAGATCCAATGATGGGATCCACATGATGATCAGGTCCACCCCAAGAAACTAAAACACAGTCCTCTAACTAGGAGGCCTTCCACGGATGCCGTCATCGACCCAGATCGATGGTGGGGCCCTCCTCGTGTACGTGCGTAGGGGGCGTGTGTGTGTGCGAGATGTCTCCATTAACTCTCCCCGTCTACGAAGATTTCACCACTGGCGAAACAAAACTCTTGAACCACTCCAAAATATCAGGATTAACTCGTTGAAACTCTTCCCTAGTGAGCCACATACTATTTGAAGCTGGGCGTGACTTTCAATTAACCAGATACTTTTAAAACCCGTCGTCCGACGTTGATACTACCTGATGGTTCAGGATATCATCTATCTCCTCTCTGGGTGTGGGAAGCGTAAGTATGAGAAGTAGAGGCTGGGAAGAAGGGTTGGGAAGAGGCCATGGATCAAGGAAAATGTCTAGGGAATCAAGATGGTTAAGTGAGAGGCTGGACAATGTATTAGAGGTCCCCTGAAATGCAACTAGATCCTCCACATTGAATGAGGAACTAATTCCCATGGAAGGTGGAAGATCTACCACATACGCATTGAGACCGTTTCGCTTTATAATTTTGAATGGTCTAGCGCTACGCACATGTAATTTACAAACGGTTCCCTGAGGGTACCGCTCTGGCCTGATGCAGACCATCACAGAGTCCCCTACATTAAATTCCTTGAATCGTTTATGTTGGTCTGTAGAAATTTTGTAATATTCATTACTAGTATTGATCTTTTGCCTGATTTTTTGATGCAATGAATGAATGTGATGTGCAAAGGACTTTGCAGACTCTGATGGCCTATGGGACAAAATCAATAGGCTTCTTAGGTTTGTCTTAAACTGAATAGGAACAACTTCACACCAAAATGTGTCTTTATATGATCTAAACCGAATATGAACAAGACAACAGCGCGAGACTGGAATGGAAGTTTCATCAATCCAAGACACTCTATAGGGTTGGGGATGGGCTTCAAACATCAAGCCCAGACGGTTCACAGTGCCAGTTGATGCCATGTTGTCCCAACTATCGCTATCCACGATCATCTCGCAGCTTTTATCACCACATTTTGTGTAAGTATCGGAGATCGTGTTGCGACGCCAATCGTAGGTATTCTTCGCTTGTGCAAAGGCGCAACACACAACTGCAAGGGTCGCGGACTCTTGCGCTCCCTCTTCCTCATCACTAGGGGTTTCTGCTGGCTCTTATTCTTTCTAACCGTCACTTTTTGAGGGCACTACTTCCACTTGCCCCTCAATAAGGAACACCTTGGTGCCCTCTTTTGTGCCACACTGGTGGGCAAAGCGACTAAACCCCTGACATCTAAAACACCTAGTCGCATCGTTTCTGCGCGAGCTAGATCCGACAACTTCTTTATCCTTAACATCCTTGAGCTTAGACTGAGAACTATTGGAATGCTTGTACTGATATCCAGTGCCAGGTTTATCTTCAGAAGGGTTGGCCTTAGCGCTAGAATCACGAGACTCAAACCGCCTTCCCACTGATGCTTTGAGGTATTGCTCGATCTCCAACACTACTTGATACATTTGTTCAAGAATATCTATGTCCTTGGTGAGCAATTCTCTCCTAATGTCAAAACGGATGCCCGTCTTAAATCTAGCAAGAGTGAGTACGGGATCCTCATCAACTTCACGTCGGGTTAAGTATTCTTCGAACTTCTCAATGTATTTAGCAACACCCATGGAACCTTGTCGAAGAGACTGTCATCTCTCAACCAACCTCAAGTGATAAGAGAAAGGGATGTACTTTTCCTTAAGAGTTTCTTTCATTTCTCCCCAATGGACTATTGGGTCCTCCTTCGACCTTTTTTTCTTTCGCTCTACAATAGCCCAAAACCTCTTTGCTTGGCCCACCAGCTTCATCTTGGCGAATCGGACTCAACGAGCATTCGACATGTCATACCACTCAAAATAGTGGTCCATATCCGCCAACCAATCTAAAAAAGCCTTAGGGTCCAAGTGGCAATCAAACGTAGGGGCCTCTACTCTAATTCCCTTGAGGAGTTGTGCATCTGGGTCATAATGATCATGATGCCTCTTGCGGTGTGGGTGCATGGGTACGCACCCATGACCAATTCCTTGGCCACCTCCATTCCCTGGTCTATCCTCTAGACCACTTACCTGAGATTGGGCATCTTCCTCAATGGTGGGGTTTGCCCGGGTGGAGGTCTCTAATTGGGTAAAGCGCACATTAAGCTGTTCAAAGCGTTGGTCCATACGTTGTTCCAAGTGCCTACCCAAAGACTCAAACTGTCAGGTTATATTGTTCATTGATTCTTGCAATTGCTCCATGTTTAGTATAGGGTGTAAACCAAAACCATGACCAGTACGTGTGGGCATACAACGGCTCACTCAACTCAAAGACCCTCTAACACAACTATATGTACCTAAATGAGACTAAATGATCCTATTGGACTCTATATGAGGGAAGCTACACAATGCTTCTAAAATTCTAGTAACCTAACTACCTAAAAAGTCTGTCAATAGAAAATTCAGCATCCCATGTTGTGAATGATGGGTCCTAAACAGCCCTATATGATAAGAGTTAATGCAAATTAAACGTGAGTAGACTAAACCCTAAACATGCAATACAATCCCCTATGAAAAACCTAGGCTCTGATACCAAATTTGATGCAGGACATGAAAATTAAACATGATATGTAAGATTTCAGACTTTAGATCATGCTAATTTAGAAACATTCACAAAACTTCCACATCCGACATAAAGTCAAGCATTCAATCAAGGGGAATCTACAAGGGTCCAAGCCTACACATGCCAGGGCTGAATTAATTAAAATTATAAACCAAACAATGATCAAAGGAGAGTAGATTCATCCACACATGCAAAAGATTATTTCCTCAATCAAAGGGATTCACATATTTCAATTCGGGAAACCCTAAGGTTTCAAAAGTGGAATAAAACTTGGGGATTTGAGATGATCTAGGGTTAGAGTTATGGAAACAAGGCGAAAGAGAAGTGAAATAGAAACGAGAAGGAACCTGTGATCAGCCCGCACGTGTGGACAGCAAACCGGCCTGACGCACGAGCGTGGATGGCGGCCCGCACGTGTGTGGGGCTCACGAATCTGGAATAGGCTAGCTAGGGCTTGGTCGGCTAAGGATGGGCCACCTTCCCTCTAAATTTGAGGCCAAACGGATGATCGGTTTGAACACGTTGCTCCGCCGAAGTTTCAGCCCTCATGCAGAACCAGATTATGGAAATCTACTGTATGAGAAAGATTAGCTGCAAACATGGGTGGATTTGATGAGGGAATAGCTGTAGGAGATGAGGAATATGGAGGGTAGGAGATTGGGGCGATTTGGGATGAGTGTGGCTTCGGACCACGGTAGTTAGCCCTTCGAAAAAGGGAGAGTTCCGCACCCAATTAGGTTTCCACAACTCAGAGAATTAGAGAAGCAGGAAAATGCAGAATTTTATTAATTATCTTCAATGAAAAAAACCTTGCAAGGGGTTACCTATTTATAAGAAAAACTTATACCTTAAAAGCCGCGCCATGTGTGCATACTATTACTTAAAGACGAAGTAATAAAAAATAACAACTAATCAATGCAATTTAAACCGTTCATGATGTTCCTAATAATGATAATAAGCAAAACTCAAAGTTCTGGGTCACCTAGGATAGTGGGCCACGATCATGAGATCCAATGAAGGGATCCATATGATGATCGGATATATTGTAAGGAACCAAAACACAGTCCTTTAACTAGGAGGCCCTCCATAGATGTCGTCATCGATCCAGATCGATGGTGGGGCCCACCTCCTCCTTGCGTACGTGCGTGAGAGGGGGGGCGTGCATGTGCGCAAGATGTCCCCATCAACTTTCTTTAGTTATTTATAGCATTGGCTAATTAGTAATAGTAGATTATTATTCCATTATAACACAAATCAATCAATTATATTTCTTCGTGATAGACTCAACATGCCTCGTACATGCTATACTTCATTGTTTGTAATTTATGTTTCAATTATTTTCAATTCTTTTTAAAGTTTTCTTCATTTTATAATTTTTTTCCTATTTTAAATGTTTTTTGGATTTAGTTTTTGAGGATAATGCATCGGTGCTCCTCGAGTCTTACACGGATTTAGTTACACCTCACCTCATAGGTCTCTATCACGTTAACTAGGTCTCATGCCTTTTAAGGAAATTGCCACAGATCCTTTCCTGCTATGATACAAGAAGAGATCATGTTCTTGCACAAGTGAGTATGGTGCTTAATGCATTCCCTTCCTGATTACTTGAAACCATACTCTCAATTATTCAAGTTTCATCTCTAGAATTTGATTCCAACCTTGGACAAGGGATTCCCATAGTCCTTGGAATTAAGTCTGTGGAAATCCTTGAAGTTGATCAAGTTTCTTCTGACTAATGTTTTAAAAACCCAGAATAGACATAATGCAGGGGCATTTTCACACTGGGCTCGAGTGGGGTTGCCTGTGGGATGCAGGGGCACACTCGGAGTGGGCGGCCCGTGTGAGATGGGTGGCTCGTGTGAGATGGGCACCACCCGTGTGAGGTGGGTGGCTCGTGTGAGGCGGTACCCATGTGATTTGGGGCCCACGAGGGAGGTTCGACCGAGGTCCTAACCCATGCGATGTGGGGCCTAGGCTATGAGATAAAGGGATTGATTCACCATGCTTTAACTGTTCGAACTTTTAGAGCAAGTGGTTAATTGTCCTGCATAAAATTAGTATCAGAGTGGGAGGTCTCATGTTCGAGATTCTTCACTGGTGGTGATAAATGCAGGGGCATTTTCATACCGGGTTCGAGTGGGGTTGCCTGTGGGATGCAGGGGCACACACGGGGTGGGTAGCCCATGTGAGGCAGGTGGCTCGTGTGAGGCGGTACCCATGTGATTTGGGGGCCCATGAGGGGGGGTTCGGCCGAGGTCCTAACTCATGCGATGTGGGGCCTGGGCTATGAGATAAAGGAATTGATTCGCCATGCTTTAATAGTTCGAGCTTTTAGAGCAAGCAGTTAATTGTCCTGCATTAGACACTTTTGATACTGCAATCTGTTAGACACCTCAACTGCTTCTATTCATGCAGACTTACCTCAACAGAGGAACAGTAGGGCTGTTAACACCAGTGAACTGAGCCAGGCATTATTCAACTAAGTCGAGCACTCGGCTGGGTAGTAGTCATCAAGGGACATCCCGGGAGCATCATATTGACAAATGCAAATGGTGGGTAGTTGATGTGTCATGCTCAATGAGTCAAGAAGACACTTTCAGTCACTTCCAAGATGAAGACTCCATGTTGATTTGTAGAATCTAACCGTGCAAGGATTTCGACAATCATTTAATGCCTATTGATGCCAATTTAGCAGCGCATTAAAGAATGGGGAGGATTATCTAAGGAAATTGGATTGCGTACTGAGTTACTTAGTACACTCTTATCGTACTGAGTAAACTTAGTTGGGCCCACCTTGAATGTATGCGGTATATCCACGCCGTCCATACGTTTTTCCATCTAATTTAATGGGTTGAGCCCAAAATTGAAGGACATTCAAAGATCAAGTGGATCATATCACTGGAAACAGTGTGGATAATGATTTCCACCGTTGAAACCTTTCTAGGCCCCACAATGATGTTTATTTGTCATCCAAACTTTTCATAAGATCATATAGACATGGATGAAGGTAAAACACAAATATAAGCTTGATCCAAAATTTTGTGGCCCCAAGAAATTTTCAACGGTATACATTCAATTCAACTATTTCCTGTGGTGTGGTCCATTTGAACATTGGATATGCCTCATTTTTGGGCTCAATCCCTAAAATTATCTGATAAAATGGATGGACGGAGAGAATAAAATACATAAATAATGGTGGACCTCCCAGAGTTTACTCAGTACACTAACCGTAGTGAGTTACTCACTATGCAGTCCGTTTCCCTATCTAAGCTCTCTCATGCAAGGTATTCAATAACGGTAATGGTGCCTGTAATGTCCAGCTTAATGGCCATTACAATACATGCGACGACAGTTGTTAGGCACCCCATAATGGTCATTTTTTTTAAAAAAGGAAAATATATTCACTTTGTATCGGCCTATTATGGGCCTTTTTTTTTTTTTTTCAAATTGGGCGTTACGTCCCCGTATTGTGTAATGGTCATCACTGTTACCGTTACATAAGGGCCATTATGGTCGTAACACAACCGTTTTTTAATACCATGCTCACCTGTTAGTGCGTTCTTGCTAAAGGGGATCTGGCCTCAGCTAAAGGCCCCAGGGACTCTACCTAAGCTTTCACTC
Organism: Magnolia changhungtana; assembly: GCA_030180095.1. Taxonomy (NCBI): domain Eukaryota; kingdom Viridiplantae; phylum Streptophyta; class Magnoliopsida; order Magnoliales; family Magnoliaceae; genus Magnolia; species Magnolia changhungtana. The sequence continues at coordinate 183,675 of JASAUF010000238.1, forward strand.
TTCAGTACATCCTTGCCCAAGAAGATATTGCTTGGGCCCTTCCTTTTCAGTCTCATCTCCTTTCTGAGTGTCCTCATCTGTTGGTGTCCCTGGAGTCCCCACTATGTCTTCATGCCATTGATTATTTGTACCCTTGTGATCATACTTGTAATAGCAAGCCTTTACCCTTTTGGCAGTCACAAGGCTTAGCTTGGGTGGCAGAAATGGTGGGGCCCCTGTCGGTACAAAAACCTACCCATTTGAGTGGGAGTGTTTGCAATAATAATGCAAGTGTGCCTTCTGGATCATTTCGTACCATGTCTGTGTAACTGATTGTGCACTTTTGTACTGGACACTCAGGCACCAAGCATAATCACACCTAATGTTTTAAATAGCGAAGTGCGTGCGGCGTAGCGTTCATCCCTCTGAAGCTAGATTTTTAATCAAGGTTACTCCTGGTTGCACTAATGTCATGATATTCACCAAATTAGACACATTAATAATGAAATTCAACAAAATTTCATGATATTTGGTGCAACCACTGCAGCATAAAGTAATAGGAAAGGGTAATCATTAACTAAAAATAATATAAGGGTTACTTATATTATTTTTACTAAAAGCATGAACAGATTAACTAATTTTGATTGAAAATAGAAAAATGTAACAAATCATTGAAAACGTTAATTGATCTTAATTTTGTAGTGAAAGTTAACTTGTAATGTGAGCTATGTATAGTGTAGCATGGTCTACATAGCATGTAATGTATTCAAATTATCATGTAGCATAGGCTACATATGACTTAAGCTATTTAAAACACTGATCACACCAACCACACCCACACCTGTCTTTAAGCCTAGCACGGACTTTTCCCCGTCCGAACAAACACATGCAGACACCGAGCCATTTTTGGTGTTTAGGTCCAACAAGTCAGATCCCTTCCGAGCTGTTTTGACCATGAACCTGGCTAATAAGAATTAACAAACAATATGCATCTAACATAGTGGTTAGGGTGTTTACTTGCCAAGTGGAAGTCATGGATTGGAACTACATCACTGACATTGCAGTTTTTAAGGAAAACGCTTGACCACATTGTTGATCTGAGTTTCCAGTGACCTGACCTGTTTTTGTGGCCGGTTCTGGTCCAAACTGGTCCAACCATCCAGTCTGGTCTGGATGGTAAAACACTGATTCTGACACTGAATAAACCTACTTCTACCTTGATTTCATCTCAGTGGACTGAGTTGGCAGCTTACATGTGTCAAACTATATATCCTATTTCATCTTAGTTCAGCTTCATTGCATGTGTGTAAAGGTAAAGAAAGAGCAGGGGAACTAATTTAATACTCTTACTTATACGATTTTTTATAGAAGCATTGAAAAGATACACTAATTTTGATTGAAATAGAAAATGTAACAAATCATTGAAAACAGTAATTGATTTTAATGTTTTAGTGAAAAATAACATTCAATGTGATCCACATAGTGTGTAGCGTATGCAAATTATCCTGTAGCGTAGGCTACACTCAAGTTATTTTCATGAGCTATGTAGCGTAGCTATTTAAAACAATGGATGGAATCTCCGAAACACATTCCAGGAAATACTGGGATTATTGTGCTTTTGCTTGCACAATTTTATTGGTTTCCCTGTGCTTCCGGCTCTGTAATTTTATTTTTTTTCATTAATCAATCCTTATTCTATAAATGTGCAGGTTTGTGCTGGACTTTCATCTCGCCTTCAAGAATACAAGTCGGAAAATGCACAGCTGGAAGAACTCCTTGTTGCCGAGGTGCAATGTCGGGATACTGTTATTTACTTATTCACTTAATGCCAACCTTCAGTCAACTTGTATATTGATAAGCAATTATGTTGTTGAAAGAATGTTATGCTATTTTCTAATTTAATTCTGCTATTTTACCAGAGAGGACGGAGTAATTCATATGAGGCTCATATAAAGCAGCTACAGCAAGATATGTCTGTATCCAAGATTGCAGTGACCAAAGTTGAATCAGATATGGCTGATGCTTTGGTAGCCAAAAATTCTGAAATTGAGGCTCTCATAAGTTCAATGGATGCAGTGAAGAAACAGGCTGCTGTCTCCGAAGGAAAGCTTGCTTCGTTGCAGGTTGCTTGTTCTGACATTTCCAATTGTACTTCTGTTTGTCAATCTTTGATGACATGATCCTTTATACGGGCATGATATGAGTTTGGATAAAGAAGCTTTCTTAGTTTGACCTGTCAGCATTCTACATTCAGTTGTATCTGTCATGTTGAAGCTTTAAAACTGAATTAGTCAGCACTCAGCAATCCCTCCTTTGTTCAATTCATGCCATGTTGTAACTACCATATTAGAGAGAAGTTTCAGTCCATATCCTGATTTATATGGTAGAAATGATTAGTTGTTTCCTTTGACTAGGCTGACTTGTCCATCACAATTCCCTGCCTTTGGTGAAAATGTGCCAGCTTTTAATTATATGACTATATGCCAAGGGAGAGAAGTTTGATTGCGTAACTTCCTGCTATCCAGGGAAGAATTTTTTTTTTTTTTGTTAAAGCCTGTTAAGAACAAAGGTTTTACTGCCTGCAATTGGCCTTACTGCATGGATGATGAAAATCATCAATTACATGCCTGATTCCTTTTTTTATATAAGTCATCAATAACATTGGTTAATTAATCGAAGCTGATTAAGAAAATAACATTGGTTTACTAATAGAAGTATAAAGGTTAACATTTCAAAGTCCCTTCCTCTGTCTTTTGTTTTGCATGTTCCCAATTTCAGTTCAATGTTACTTTTCTTCCATAAGTGTACCATGGCCCATAATTGCTTGTTAGCCTTCTACTAGTGTGGGATTAATCTCCCAGTTAAGAGAACATATAAAATTATGTTTGATTATTATTATATATCAGTAACACTGATAAACTTGGACCAGGAATGGAACCAGGTAATGTTGTAATGTAATTCTGAGCCTGTTTGCAAATTTCGTTTCAAATTAGGGCCTGTTTGATTTTCCACGATGCTGGTAAATTCCTGGTAAATAAGTAATTATTACTTTTTCACTTGTTTGAAGATGAGTGAGTAATTCCACCTAGAAAACCAGTCCAAAAATGTTTGACTTAAATTTGTGGGCCCCACCGTGATGTATATGATATATCCATGTCGTCCATCTGTTTTATTAGAATATTTTAGGGCATGAGCCAAAAAATAAGGAAGATCCAACGCTCAATTGGCCCACATGAAAGGAAACAATGGACTTAATTTGTCCACCTTTGAAAGTTGATTCTTTTATTGGGCCCACATTGAAGTTTATTCACCATCTAACCCATTCATAGGGTCACATAGACATGGATAAGTGAAAAACATAAATATAAGCTCGATCTAAGACTTCTGAGGGCCCCAAGAAATTTTTAATGATAGGTATTCGATTCTCACAATTTCGTGTGGTGTGGTCCACTTGAGCTTCAGATCTGCCTAATTTTTGGGCTCATGCCTTAAATTTAGTTGGCATAATGAATGGACGGTGTGGATAAGCCACACACATTACGGTGGGACCCATATTTATTTTGCAAATTTCTCAATTTAAGTGTTTAAAAAGTAACAGGTCAAGTCAGCATTGGGAAAGATGCAGTAATTACCTTGGTAAATAATGTTTACTCATTTACAAGGTAATTACAGTTGAGCTAAAAAATCAAACAGGCCCTTAGTTCATCTTACTGGTTAAAAAAATGTGGGTCAGCTAGGAAGTTTTTACTCTCTATCGAAATTTTTTGTCAATAATTCAAGAGGTGGGTTTGTCTCTCGTAGGAGTTGGGACAAAGAAGAATGACGTAGGGATGAACATGATGAGGTCGATCACTGTCTTCCTCAAGGATAACTACTCTGAATCCATGGAGCTTCTCTGGACTCCTCACAGAGACTTCTCGAATCCACGAGGAAAAAGCAAGGAAATTAGAAAATAAATTCTATCAAATTCGTAATTTGATTGATGAATGTCTAATGTGTACCTGTTACACCATTAATATATAAAAAAAAAAAATCCAAAATTCGTAATTACCAAAAATAGCAAAATTCTAACTCTAACAAAAATCCTAATTCTAATAAAACTCTTCTAAAACCTAATTTCTAAAAATAAAAATTCCTAATAAACTTTTGCTAGAAGAGTCCTAGGCACGATTACAAGTTATTCCTAAAAAAGAAGAAAATCTAAAAATCTAAAAATAAAAATATTAAAAAATTTGGAATTACTAAAAATAATAAATTTTTCCTAAATTTTCGTTTTTGATATGAAAGTGCGCGTTTTTTGACGAAACGGACTGATGTGACCCACTATGTGGGTCGGTTCACCTCGGATAGCCTGTTTCAGTAAAGATTGATAGGTTGTGCGCCCCGTAACGATACCCAGATCAAAAGTTACAATCAATTTGCAGTCCACCTTCTTTTGGCCTAACCATGCTAGGAACATATCTATGACACATTCTACATCAAAGAATGATTTGAAGTTGCATAGACCCAATTAGGTTTTTGTGACTTTCTGCAAATTTTGCATTGAATAGGTGATGTGGGTGTACATCACTGCCATTAATACTTAAAATATGAACTCAATATCCCACATTTTACTGCGTGTTTATGCATGTGTATGCAGTGTTCAAAGTATCGGTATCGCTACAAATTTCGCTAGTCGGGGATACGGAAACAAAACAGTTATCTTTGATAATACCGTCGATTCCCGTAACTGAGGGGAAACATGGGGAAAATGGTGGAATTTTTCAGTGAAACTTCAAGAGATGCTAGAATTCACATTTGCATATTTAAGGATCAAATAGTGGTGAAAAAGATGCATATTTACATATTTAAAAATCAAATAATAATTTTTCCTTTAATGGGCCATGAAAGCATGTATCGTTGACTCGGGGAAACATGGGGAAAATGGTGGATCCATCCATCCATCCATGCATGCACATACATGCATACAAATACACATGCATGATCCATCCATGCATGCGTGCACACACACACACACACACACACACTTCCATCCATCTAACCATTCATCCATCCATCCATCCATCCATGCATGTGTGCATTTACACACATACAAACATGCATTTCATTATACAAGCATGCGCCCATTGAAATATGATTTTTGTTTTTTTTTTTTTAATAAACAGATTTTTGGCGATATCGATACATTGGCGATATTATTGAAATATCGCCGATACAAGCAACACTTGGAATTTACACAGTAGAAAATATTGGCAATATTGGTGATGCAAGAGGCACTTGGAGTTTACAGTAAAAAATAGTGGCAAACTGGCAATACAATATCGATATCGGTACATCGGCGATACTTTGCGATATAGCGCTGATACCTGGAATTTCTATACTACCAGTGCTATCGGCATCACTACCAGTGTTATCAGTATTGCCGAGCTGGAGATACAGATAATATTGGGGATACTCTGAACAATGTGTGTATGTGTGTACATCCCGTACCCTTCAACATGGACAGCTTGTGAGATATCTTTGGGACTATCTCTAGGTTGCCTCTGCATTTATTGAGGTTGAGGCAGACACTATGTCTGCCTACATAGAGTCACAACCATACAGAAAATGTATCCCTTCAGGCAGACTATTATGTCTAACTCCATGATTCACTACTGTTCCTGACTTAAGTCAGATGAGCTTGATTTTAGTCATTTGGCTCTCTTTTCATCATCTTGATGGGTTAATAATGTCAAATGTACATTCTGCCTCTGTGATCTAAGATGTGGTTCCAAAATTTGTGTATCCATTTGATCTAGTTCTCTTGTAAGCTGTCAGCTCCGATTTATAGTATTTGTCGCTTTATTAACAGCACTTCCTTTCTCTTAACCAGGCAAACATGGAATCTATTGTGAGAAACCGGGAACTAACAGAGACACGGATGATGCAGGTATGCAGTTCAGAGCTTTCAAACCCTTAATATTTCTGATTTGATGCATTAGAATGTCTTCTCAGTTAATCTATTGCTTTTACCATTTGTTTATGGAAATGGCATACATGTTTTATATACCAGGCTCTACGCGAAGAACTGGCTTCTGCAGAGCGCAGGGCAGAAGAAGAGCGTTCTGCACACAGCGCAACCAAAATGGTTATATCTAGAACTGTGTTGTTTTTTTATTTCACGTCAGTTACTATCTTTCCTGCCCATTCATTTATTGTTTGAGTAAACAGGCCGCCATGGAAAGAGAAGTAGAACTAGAACATAGAGCTATTGAGGCATCCACAGCTCTTGTTAGGCTCCAGGTATTGTAGAGAGTGGGGTTGTTGGCATTTCCTTTTTATATTATGCATATGCAAAAATCTTTTATTTGAATTTGCACTGATAATATACCTGGAGAATAAATACTTCTCCAATGTTTGTGATGAGCTGGCTGAAAATATTTGTGAACTTGGTCCATTCTGTTTTCTCTTTATGTATTCAAAATTTGAATTATATTTTCCACCAATTTTCATCACATATCAGAATCCTCTATTTTTAAGGAATGTAAAAGGAAAGATGTGCACTTGGGATGGTTTTCTTTTAATCTTTTGTTGCAAGGAGAATTGGATGATCTCTCACCATCTCTTTCCTCTCTGTGTTGTGGTTCCTCTTTGACTAGTGGTAATAAAATATGTTCTACCATTCCCACTGAAAAAAAAAAAAAAAAAAAAGAAGAAGAAAGGAAAGAAAAGAAAAAGAAAGGAAAAAAAATAAATTGCAGTGCAGTAAAGAATGCATTTAGAATTACTAATGAGTTCAACCCTGTTTTTCTGTTCCATACCAAGAAGCATTTTTATGGAGCACAGCTCTTCAATAGAAATTGGCAGAGGTCCTTTTCTCATATATGGTGGAAATATATGCAGTCTTTTCAACTTTAGCTGCCATAAAAAAATTTAATTTAATGAGCACCAAGTGATATGGGTAACTACTAAGAAGCAGCTAACCAGATCACACTGCGTGGAAGAATTGTGCTATTTGTAATTGAACTACAACAAAATGAAAACTTTGGTGCAACGTGCCTTTTAGGAAAATGCTGCTGACAATAATATGGATGTACATTATAATTTATAATTGATTCTATGCAAAAAATATTTAGCCATTCAGGAATTTACTTTTCTGAAACTATGAACCACAAACTGGCTGCTCTATCAACCAGTCACTAATCCTATGATAATGGTCATCTATTGCTATTAAGCAATGTGTGTGGATGGGAATAAATCCCTAACCAATATCCTACTCTTTGATTTTTTATTTTTATTTTTTTCCAATGGTCATCATGTTTCTTAGTATCCTTAGCCAATCTTAAAAAAGTGTACAATTTACAATCCAGTAAAAGATTCTCGTAGTATTTGTGGATGCTCAGTTATTTTTTCTGCTACATCTCAGCTTCTGGTAGCTGCTGAGGTCCCTCCCACCCCTATCTTCATTGGCACTATGGGACCCTACCTTGTGTGGCAGCATTTGTGTGGTTAGTCGGCCGAAAGAGAATTCTCACATCGACATCATCCAACGAAGATCCCTTGTACTCCCAAATATATGCTTGATGTGCACAAAAGATGTAGAGACAATCAATCACTTATTTATACATTGCGCCTTTGCTCAGGAAGTGTGGGATTACTTCCTCGCCGAATCTGTGGCCTAGGTTATGCCAGAGTCATGTAAGACTTCCTTTAGGCATGGCACGGAGGAGGGGGTGTTTTAGAAATGGGAGTTCCTCAGTGGTTGGGTGATTAAGATAATCATGGAGCTTGTAAAGGGTTGGGCTCCTAACGTTAAAGCAGCTTCGGCTGATTCTGTCTGTGATTCAGAGCCCTGATTTGCATTATATTCTTTTCCTGTCTTTTGACAGGCTTTATAATAAATTGTGTGCGTGTGTACACACACACACACACACACAAAAATGAAGGTTGTAAAAATGGATAAGGCCTAACACAACTTTTCAACTGCTTGGGTGGTGAGGCTTTCATATTGGGTATGGTCATTAAAGGTTCTCACAAGTAGAAATCCAATTGATGCTTCAAGGGATCAAACTTTTCTGTTGTTGGCTATCAGGTGATTCAGTGGTAGATAATGGGGCACTGTCAATGGGCCGGTCGACCTGACAACCCATTAGATTGGTTCCCACAGATCTGCTTCTGGACCGACATTTGGTAGACACGTCCAAATCCAGGTCCTAAGATCCAATTACTAATCCAGTGGGTTGGCTATAATCCATCTAGATCTGAACCTTTTGCACCTCTAGAGCATCAACAAGTCAGATCTAACAGTAACCTGCGGGCTTGGTCTCTCTTGGATCCAGGGCCAGACCCAGATTTGGCTCTTATTGGTTGGATCTGGATCCGGATCTCAGGGTCAAATTAATACTTGGATCAGATCCAAGTCGGTCCTGACTGGACCTGTTTCTGTCCAATTTATAGCCCTAGTGGATAAGAATTCCATATGCCATTAGATGGGTTCGCAAATATGAGGTTTCTTTAGGACTAGTGGACGCAGTCGAAGATGTATTGATTTGTGTCAACACTTGGAATTCCCCCTCTATCCACAGAAAAGAAAACTTGGAACTGAAATTTAAGAGAAGATGTTAGTATTTGATTGTTGCAAATAATTCCTCATAGCATGATTTGAACTCTTTTCCCATCATAGATGTTGTTATTTTACTCTTTTGTTTCTTCTAGTAAAATCATTACTTACCAAAAAGAAAAGAGGAAGTGACAAACAAAGCTCTTCAATCCCTCATGAGAAGAATTTTGTAGAAGAAGCTTCTCAAGCATATAAAATTACCCCATTTCACCAAGGAATAAACACCATCTCCTATTCCACCTTTTTTTTTTTTTTTTCAACTTTTAAGTTCACCAATTATCAGCAGCTCCATTTTCTATACCGAAAAACTGAAAGATCCACCAGTTCTCCATGCATCCAAGGAGGAAGCCCTTCTCTGATGTCCTCTCCTCATTTTTTCCACTACTAATGAATCAATTTCAACCAATATATTTTTCCTAGCAGACAGGGATAGTACTATTTCCATACTATGGGTCTGCCTCAATCTTAGATGAGAGTCATGGGACCCCAAGAAAAGCCAAAAGTGCTGCAGGGAAGATCCAATTTTGTTTGGGTAAAGATGTTCTAGCTCATTTTTTAGGGGGTCTCCTGTGTTTTGTTCCATGTGGAGTGCCTGAACATTTTCGGTTGACCTGTATCCCAGGTGGGGCAGTACTCCAAAAGATCAGCTCATTTTGCATACATAAGGTTTCCATGCAAGATGTTAGATGCCTCAGATCCATTTGGTTTAAAGGGGAATACAGTGTGAGGCTTTGATCCTGTGGACCTATGCGTCAGAGTGTCAGAATGCCTTTTGAACATAGTATGGGGAGGCTTTGATCCTGTGGACTTGTTCATCAGAGTGCAGAATGCATTTTCTCACTTCACATGCGGCACATAAACTTTCTTTTCCTGTCCTTCTATTTCTTTTTTCAAGTTGTGTATTTTTTTTCATATTCTCCCCTGGTGAAGTTTACATGCATTGATTTATCTCATCATCTTTCATTTTAATTTTATGTTATTAGTCTCTAACAAGGGGCTTCATTGTCAGAGAACAGTGGATGAGAGGACATCAAAAGCATCTGAACTCGAGCAAAAATTGGCACTGCTTGAGGTAAAAACTTCGTCACTTCTTTTGTTTCTCCTTTTATAGATCAAGACGTGACATCCCAACTTGTTCAATTTATCCATCCATCCCTTTTGTCTCATCAGGTGGAATGTACATCTTTAAATCAAGAGTTACAAGACATGGAAGCCCGTGCTCGTCGTGAACAGAAGAGGTCTCCAGATGAAGCAAATCCAGCCCTTCAGGTAAATAGCATAAGATTGTATTGGTTGGGATTAACTTTATTCATGAGCAAAATCCTTAATCATGGATGGCTGACCATTTTAAACCACAACAACCTGAATATCCATTCATTTTATGTGCTAAAAACTGTGGATTCTTCTGCATCATATAGATGCTTGACAAAAGGTGACTTGTGCTAACACCTGTTGTCTATACAAAGAACAAAGAACTCATTTTATTAATTATTCAGAAAATACTGTGTCAGTGATCTCCTAATCAAACCATAGGCTTTTAACCAGGCAAGGCCAAGGTTCAGGGATGGGCTAGAGTTTTAGACTCAAGACCCTGTTTTTTGTACTTTCTATACTTTGCCTGTGTAATCGCATTCAGAGATTCAGTGGAGTTTTGATCTCAAGACCCTGTTTTTGTGCTTTCTGTACTCAACCATCATAATTGTTAGGTGCAAGCATTTCTTGCTTTCCTAACAGGAATGTTGTGTATTAGTGGATATGCATTTTATCAACGATACCTAATCATTCAGCGATTTACCCCAAGTTTCAAATATCAAGATGCAGGCATGGAAAGAGGAAGTGGAGCGCGCCCGCCAAGGTCAAAGAGATGCAGAGAGCAAGCTTTCTTCTTTGGAGGCATGTTTCTTTTACTTTTTGGCCAATAATTTTAATATTATACATGTCTAAAAGTTTATAGGTTAAAGAAGACGATATCTTAAATGATCTTTTATTCTTCTGGAAATAGTGTTATATAACTAGGAGGGAGATTAGCAATCAGTGTAGATTTTTCAAGTTTAGCTGAAAAGATATTAAAAGCATTAAATGGAGATACAAACTGATGATAAGAGAATAAGAAAAACAAGAACATTAGACCTTAACAATCCATAGTAGGCTCCACAGGGATATTAGCTAACACAGGTGAGGACTCAAGCCCATGCAACCATCAGACCATCAGCTTTTAAAGAGACCACCTCTAATGAGCTCGACTTGTCTTCATAGGCAATCCAACGAAATCGACCAAATGCCAGCTAGAAGGGCAATCCTCCGCAATATCTTCCTTTTCCTCCCGAAGCTGTCAGAATGCCACAATATGAAGAAATCACCAATCGAAACAGGCATCACCCAATCCACCTTGAACATATCAAGGGAAGACCAAATCTTCTGCAATTTGGAGAGTTTGGAGGTTGGCCTTTGCTAGCCGGCTTATGGGCAATTTGGGGGGAGAGGAACAATTGTTGCTCTCGCTTCCTCTCGCAACATATTGGGGAACATTCTGGGGGTCTTCCATAGGGCAAAGATGGATGTAATTGCACAGGCTTCAGGATCCTCAGCATTAAGAGGATGCAATCTTTCTTGTAATGATTGGGAAAGTCTGTAATTCTTTGGCCTTTTGGCCAGTTTATCAATAAAACAGTTAACTTCCAAAAAAAAAAAAAAAAAAAAAACTTCTGCAAGCAGCAACAATGCATAAATCGGTGATACACAGGTTCAATATTGTGAAGCCAGTAGATACACTCATTGGTGATGATCATTTGTCTATTCCCTTAATGGTGTCCTTGCCAATAACCAACCAAATGGCATCGCGCATGGCAGGCCCAAATGCTTCCAGATGTGACAGATAGGGCTCAACAGGGCAACACGCTAGATGAAGGGTCGGCACAAATAGTGGAATAGAAGGATTTTGACCATGAACCATATTGGTCTCTCTAAATTCCACATCTGTCTCTTTCCTTCAAAGCGCCCCCCTTGACCTTGGCAAAGATCCAATAGTGTAGCCAATTCTTCAAATTACATGTTGGACAGATTCTCACGAAAAAGAGGAGACCCCACTCTGTCCCCTGATGGAGCACTGAGCAACCGCTGCATTCACCTCCAAAGCCACTCTGAACAGAGGCAGAATAGCAATACACGAGAGCCTATCACCACACCAGCAGTCCTTCCAAAAGCAGATCCCCAGGAGAAAAAGAGACCTCTCTCATAAAATAGACTCAACCTAAAAACTGCTTTCCAAGTTCAAAAAGGCTTTGTATTGGGAGGATTGCTTAGTGAACCACCCATCTCCTTCTACCCCATATTTGTGAGCAAGTACCCTTTTTCTGCACATTTCCTCTTCCTCCCCAAATCTCCATAACCGTTTCTCTAGATAATTCATGTTATGACTCATTTGTGTGGGTGTTTGTTTGACTGCTCTGATCTCAGTTCAATCGAAATAACTTATGTTATGACTTCTGAAGAGAGGCACTTCAAGCTCATTGCTTAGAACCTCCATGATTATGTTAACTCATGTTATGACTTCTGAAGGGAGGCACTTCAAGCTCCCTGCTTAGAACCTCCATGGTTATGTCTGCATCTACAGGCTGAGATGCAAAAGATGAGAGTGGAAATGGCTGGCATGAAAAGGGATGCAGAGCATTATTCACGGCAGGTCAGGCACTTCTAGTTCTATTCTGTTTTTTTTTTGAGAGAGAGTATTCAATCATCTATCTTCACACTGTACACTATTATTAGTTGATGAATTATGTCTTCAATAATACTTTCAGTTGTTTCACTGAATAATTCTTGCTTGTGTGTGCTAACACTATACAGGAACACATGGAATTGGAGAAACGATACCGTGAGCTAACCGATTTATTGGTATGTACGGAGCCACAGTTACTTGTTCACTCTTATGAAGTTAATCATTAAGTTTCGCAACTGATGTTCCATGATTCAGTACTACAAGCAAACACAGCTAGAAGCCATGGCTAGTGAAAAATCTGCAGCAGAGTTCCAATTGGAGAAAGAGGCAAAGCGTCTTCAAGAAGCACAGGTTTACATTTTTGACTATTGAAACTGTGTGGCTCAAATTTTAGCTTGATCTTCAGCATTATGTTTCAGTTCTTCTTATCATAGGGAGCTCATGGTTTTCTTGTTGCATAAATACATTGGCTTCTATTGAACAGGTTGAAGCAGAAAGAAGTAGAGTTTCTCGTCGAACATCATCATCTTGGGAAGAAGACACTGATCTAAAAGCACTCGAGTATGCTGATATTTCTCTAATTAGATTCATTGCTTATTTTTATATTCCTCTTATGGGATTTCAGTGGTTTCTTGATAGCGTGGGGTAACTTTTTGCCTCCGTTTCTTTGTATTGTGCACAAACTTCATCTTGGGAGAAAAATCATGGTTCCCAAATCTCAATCTAAAGGCTTGAGGCGATCCTGAGTTTCTACAGTTCAAAGTTACTCGCCTAACTAGAACCTGTCTTAGCTTTTGGTTAAAAACCATCATTTGGCTGCAAAGTTTGAAGTTAAGATTTTTGGGTCTTCCCCAGACATCAAACATTATGTAGGGAGAGAAATCTGAGTTTTCAATCTCAATTGAGTGTTTCAGGACAGTTTGGGTTTCTAGGTGTTTCGGTTGAGTCGGCAAAAATATCAGGTTGAGTTGGCAAACTGAGTAGACTCGCTCATGCCTATGTAAGGAGATGCATGGATGCCACATTCATTATTTCCTAACTAGAAAAATACCAACGTTGAAAATATATTGAACATACTTCCCTGTTTTAGTAGTAGTTATCTACAAGGGTACAATTTGGATATTGGATAAAGTTATATGTATATGTGTAACACCCCATATTTTGTAACCCAAATTTAGTACTTGTTTTCCGAAATCCCGAATGTTAACCTTTAACGATAGCCCACATTTCATAAGTGAGTTCTCAAGCGAAAGAGAAACAAATCAAGCATAAAGGGAAAGTCTAAATATACATTTAAATACCCATGATATACAAAGGCTCATACAAACCAAGGACTCAAGTCTTACAAATACAGGAAAGTACAAAATCAATATAAATGAAATCTATAATTTAGAGCCGCAAGATCATCCAGCTCCTCTTGCTCCACATGAGCACTAACCTGCACATCATTTACGTCTCCTGCACCAACTGAATATGGTTCGATAGCGTCAATGACTATCCCAATGAGGTATACCCATCAAGATTTACCAAACCATCACAATAGTAAAACATAGTTTTCCAAGATAGGTCTACACTAAACCATTCATAATTATTATAACAAATGTGATTACAATCCATCACATTAGCCAAGAATAGTTTTAAAGTAAGAATCATATAAAACAATTCATAATGCAATCTTATTTAAATGCATGGATGCATGCATATGCACATCAGCCTAGAGATGCCCAAATCTATGGAACAGCAAAAGAAGACTCATGTTTATAGAAATTTTTGAACATTTATGATAACCATCACTCTTTTAACTTTGCAACTCTTTTCTTTCTCTTGTTGTTGTTATTGCTGCTGCTGCTGCTTTTGTTTTTTGTTCTTCTTTTCTTTTTCCTTTTATTCTCGATTGGAAATAAGAAATTTTATCAACAAAACAAATGGCCAGAAGACCAGATACAACCCAGAGCTGATCTTTGGTCAGAAATCGATGATTTTTAGTCCTTTCGTCTTCAATTAGCCACTCATTCCCACTCCTCAATATGGGCCTTTTTTTACCGATTGTCAAATGGGTCACGCACGCCTCTCCTTTGTATGTACAGACAGTAGAAGTAATAGTGTTTCTAATGAAAATAATAACTGCAGGCCTCTCCCCTTGCACCAACGTCATATGGTTGGGGCAAGCATGCAGGTAACCCCTTCTCTCTGTCTCTCCTTCCATCATTGCATTCGTTGCACCACTGCCAGATGTTGTCTTGATAATTGATTCTTGCAGTTGCAAAGAGCAGCTAAGCTTTTAGACTCGGGTGCTGTCAGTGCTACTAGATTTCTCTGGCGGTACCCAATTGCTCGAGTTATCCTACTCTTCTACCTGGTTACTAAATCCTACTTCTTTGGCAATTTAGTTTAAAAATTTGTCAAATTTAAAAGATTTTGAAGTTTTCATAACTTTCTGTACTCTTCTGCAGGTATTTGTACATCTCTTCTTGATGTATTTGTTGCATCGGCTACAGGTAAGCATGTTTGCATTTGAATGCAACATTTAAAGAAACGTGTTCCCTTGAATGATAACCCTACAGTTGCAGCCCACCACTGCAATCTTTTTCTTTTTTTCCCCTCGTGTATTGGCATGGAAGCATTTGCTCTCTTTGTATCAGCTCAAGAATTTAAGAGTCTGTCAGCCTCCAGGCTGGCACCGATCGAATCGGATACGATATCTCTATCGGTTTCGTTTCAAGTGGTAGACAGAAATAAATAGATTAGACTCTTATCATGTTTCCCACATGTGCCAGGGTGCTCTGGATAAAATAAGACCCAATAGCTTCAATGCAAATCCTCTCTGATAATCATGAAAAGGATGTTCACCTGGTCCAAACCATAGTTTAAAAACTCAAAACACTTGACTGGGCACCTAGTCAGTTTGGGTTGACTCAAAGACTCGGAGAAGTTTTTACTTGATCTGATTTCTGATATTTAAATTATTTATAAATATTTTAAATGTTATGCATCTATAATATATAAAAATAATGGATGAATACACTATATTTAGCTTAGTGGTTTGAGGTGTTTCCACCTTTCATTCATGTCATGGTTCAAAACCCATTTCTTACATTTTTTTCATTAAAAATGTTTTCCAAGCAATCTCCTAGCTTAGAGTCATGTTTAATCGGTGGACAGTCAGTGAGTTGACTCAACGAGTCAGTCCGAGTTGAGTCCAACTCAGGCTTATACTGGTTTCACAATGACTCGGCTCGAAATCTTGCCCAGCTGAGTTTTGAGTTAACTCAGCTTATTTTTTAGTTGAGTTGACTCAGCTGAGTTTCAAGTCGAATTACCTGGCTTTAGAACTATGGCCCAAACATGCCCTGATACACGAAGATTAGGAAGCAAATAAATGAGAAGTGTCAATGTATTGTTGTATTTGTCTTTGATGTAGGGTTTTTCGCAAGATAGCAATCCCTTTTCACCATATTGTGAAAAAACCCCTGTATTTCACTTATTTGTAAAAACAAAAAACCCTCCTTTTGTTTGTATATAAGCAAAGTGCACCCTCAGGTTACTTTTGTGAAGAATAGATCAATGCCATTAACCAAATTCTCAAAAAGAAGGCTTTGCCATTGTGCATAAATTGGAACTGATAACTCGTGATAACACAAGTAAATTACATTGTATGTAGATACAAACGCCATCACATGTGTCCTTGCATGCAAACTGACTAATAGAGGGGAAAAAAAAAAAAAAAACCATGACAGCTTTTGTGCTTTGTGCAATCTATAGGAGCAAGCAGACAACTTCGCCTCTAGAGAAGTCGCGGCGTCTATGGGACTGGACAAATCTAACTTGCCATGAGATGATGGTCATCGATGCTGGGCCACAACGGAGCTGTTCTGGTGCCATCTACAGGCATCACCAAAAGTTTACGGGAAGGTTTCCCCTGCATAGAAATTCTTTCCCCTTGTAGAATTCTTAACGGCTTTATTTGTTATTCTTATATGGTTGATGTTGATGTGCAAATAAGGTTTTAAAAAAATGTATGTTTACCCAAAAGTAAAGATAGGTAGCTCACTTTCTAGTCTGTAAAATACGAACATGGATTTCATGTATTTGCTGAATTGGCAATGTTTTAAAACCTGTGCTGGACTGGGTCTTAGGGTGACCCTGGCCAGTTTTGATAGCCGGTGTGGTCCAATCTTCCCAGTCCTGGGTTTTAAATAATTTTTTATAGACATTCTGATATGTTTGACTGATGTAATCAATGAAATAACACAATTGTATTGAAGCATTTTTATACTGATTAGTTTCCTAGTAAAAATTTGTAAGAGCAGAAATTGTGCTTGCCGTCCTGCACCGACAGTCAGTGCACCCTACCTCTCAACCATCCAAGATGTGACCGAAGGGAATACCAATATGGTTATTGGATTTTTTTTTTTTTTTATTTTTATTTATTATTATTATTTTTTTTCTGGGCTCTAGCCTGGAATGGACCCTGTGTGCTCCAAGTCGGCCCACTTTTTAAATGAATGAATCTAAATTAGAGGTGCAACTTGGGCCAGGTTCAACCTGAACCTTTGGTCAGGTCACGTGGGATTGGGTTAGGGCTGGAAATCCTCAATCTGAACCTAGGTAGGGCTGTGGTTGGGTTGAAGCCTTGGGCAATCTGACCCTATATCTATTGCATATAACACCCAAGTAGTCTATGGGCACATTCCTTCAAACAATTACTTTTGAGTGGCTTAAATTGTATTAGTTAGAACATGGGAAGGGTTTGAAACCTAAGGGGTATTTTAGTATTTTAAAGGTGATGCCAGCCATGTGATTAACAACATGTTGTCTGGATTCGTACATGTGGGCCCATTGTTTGGCTATCCAAATCATTAGTCAGGCGGGCCCCATGTGAATGGGTGACCTGAAAAATCACCCAAATTTGGAAAATCCTAGTCATGACGTTTTTGGACTTTTTCCTGTTAAAAGGGGATCGGGTGTATTACCTTTTTAACCGTCTATGCTAAGCAATGGCATGGCTGAAAAGGTAGGATTTGTCTTTTGAGGAGAATTGGAGCACGATCCGTCCATCAAGTCGATGGTCTGGATCACTGAACCATGGCCCCACATGTACAAAATGGTATAATGGGAAAGTTTCTTCTATAGCAATGCGTCCCAAATGTACAATCTCTGTATATACTATATAATAGGGAAGTTCAAAGTAGTCACCAAAACATGGGCGCTACCTGGTATATCGGGTCTGAGGCTGGGTTATGTTAGTCACAATCAAATATGATTCTCTTGCTTTTTCCATGAATTGTGAGGTCGTAACGTGCAAGTGTAACACGAGATTTGGTAATCCAGACTGTCGATTTGAAGTGAAGCACCTAGACATAATCTCTCTCTCTCTCTCTCTCTCTCTCTCTCTAGATGAGTGTGATGTCTAGCTTTTTTCGACTGTTCCTGATCAATTTCTGTTGTGAGTGAGGCATACACGAAGAGGTGAAATGACAACTCTTTTTATTAGATGTCACATCTGACAAACACATGGTATTTTTCTTTTTTAACATGGATGGGATTTATATTTAAATCTCTAAGAACCCCTATTGTAACTAGACAATCTGCGCCCTATACGGACCATCCAAATCATGGGTCACATTGTGGATGGCGCATAGCCAGAAAATCACACTACACAGATGTTACTTTCTGTTTGGTGTGTATGAATGCATGGTTAAAAGAAAATTGGTGAGAGGGACCAAATTCATTGGGTTAAATCAGATGGCCGGGATCTTCTGTCCAGTTCAGGACGGGCAGTGGTAGGACGCAACCTGTGTTCGTTGCAATTGCCATCTAATGTACATGCCACATGAATGATTGCAGTTACTGGTGGTATAGCCTTTTCTGGTATGCTCTTTAAGATATGAATTCTTGTGTTTTTTATCCATGACCGTAAAAACTCACTCCTTATCATTCCTAAACAAACTCCTCAACAGTCTGGATGGCTGGAATGGACGGTCTATATTGCTGAAAGTGATAATAGTTTTAGATCACTGAAATGGAAAGTCTATCTTTATAGTTTGGCAATTTGGCTCAGATTGAGTTATATACATTTGGGGCGTACAGCCGTCTTAGCCGGATCTTGCCTTTTTTTCTTTTTTTTTTATAAAGCAAGTGATGGAGATATATTGGACGTGACTTACATTTAGTTACCCATGTGTGTAGTCTATGGTGGTGGCCGCTCTATCTACTTGAAACTTTACCCGCCACTCGTACCCTATGGCCATTGCAGCTGGTGGGAACCTGACCATGGGACCCACCTCAATGTATGCATTGTATATCTTCGCCATCCATCTGTTTTGTCAGTTCATTTTAGGGCATCGGATAAAAAATGAAGTAAATCCAAATTTCTAAGTAGACCAATGCCCACCATTAAAATATTCCTAGGGTCCACCGTAAAGTTTATTTGCCATCCAATCAGTTGATAAGGTCACATAGACCTGGATGAAGGGAAAACACAAATATCAGCTTGATCAAAAACTTTTGTGGCCCACAGGTTTGGGCCACAAGTTTTTAATGGTTAATCACCTCTTTCTTGTGGTGTGGTCCACCTGATATTTGGATCTACTTAATTTTAGGGCTCTAAAATGAGCTGGCAAAACAGATGGATTAAATACATACCGTTGAAATCTTCTCAAGGGCCAGATCAAGCTGATATTTTCATCTGGGTCTACCAGGTCTACGTGACCTTTATGAACACGTTCGATAGCAAATAAACATGACGGTGAGCCCTATAAGTTTTCAACGGTGGGCGTCATTTTCATAGCTGCTTCCTGTGGTGTGGTCCACTTGAGCCTTAGATCTGCCTCATGTTTGGATAAAAACCATACATTAGATATTACGGTGGCCACTCAGAGCTCGGTGTAGTAACAAATCCCCGCCCAGTCATGCTGGTGGACTAGGATTGATGAACGTTTACCGCGTGTACTGTAGTAGGCTCCACTTTTACATATGAGATGAACATGTGCCACGTGTACAGGGGACTCGGATTCGGTAGTGACCCCTCCAAATACGGACGTTGGTGCTTGGGCCCCACCACGATGTATGTGTTTTATCCACACCCTCCACCCATTTTGCCCACCACATGAGGAAGATCCAAATTTCAGGTGGGCCACATCACGGGAAAACACTAGTGATTTAATGCCCACCATTAAAAACTTATTGGGGAACACAGGTTTATTCCGTTATGTGTTTTTTTGTGTGACCTAATCAACAGGTTTGATGTCAAATAAACAATTATAGTGGGCCATAGTAAGTTTTTAATGGTGGTGATTCAATCGACACTGTTTCCTGTGGTGTGATCCACCTGAGATTTGGATCTGCCTCATGCCCTTAAATGAGCTGGCAAAATGGATGGATGGCATGGATAAAACACATACATCATAGTAGGGCCCACAGCTTTTCAAGCTCCGCCCAGCACGAAGGTGGCTCTCAGAGGCGTCACTACCGAATAGGAGTCCCGTAAATGTAGGGCAGCATTTGATGGATGCAGATCGCGGGTAACCATAGTTTCAAAAACTGGAAACTCAACATGATGTTCATTCGGGTCTCGAAGACTCGACCCGACAGAGTCGATAATCACTAATAAGCCTGTTTAGATTGGTTTGTCTTTATTCTTTACAACTAATATTTTCATAGTTAGTTGGTCATCTTCCAAGGACCCCATGCAAATGTGGCACATGGGTGTAAGATCCAGCTGTTAATCAAGTAGACCCCACTATGTTTGCATTTGGGACCCAGTAATCAAGCCATCCAAGTCACTAGGTAACCAGTCGTGTCCACCAATTCTGGACCATTGGGCATTCCTTCTTTTCCTTACCTTAGTATTTTTTCACACGCGTGACCCACCTGATCAGATCAAACTTATTCTCAACCACAGCACATACACGGTGAGGCACACCCAATAAACAGCCCGGGTATTCAGAACACAATCAATAGTCATATGGTACAGGCACGACCTGGTGAGATTTGATTGGGTGGCAACACCGCTGTCAGAGATTTTGCATGTTTGAAAGTTGATCGACCCACTCGACCAGCCCCATCTCTGACAGTAGCCTAATATTTAATCAAATCTTGCCACATCATGCCTGTACCACATTGGTGCAGGCAGAGCAGTACCCAATCCACGTCCACAACAAATCTAGATTTTGCTTCAAAGGCATATTTGTCTAGGCAATGGACTTTGAGAAATTTTCACTGCCCAGGTTCTAGTCGAACAGTGTGGAGTTGAAAGTAAAAACTACTAAGATTTACATTGAAGATGAACAAACCGTATGTAGATCTCAATTGTTCTCATCACAATATGCATTGCAGTCTCTTCTGTCCAGTGCCTATATGTGTAGTCTTTATCTAAGCGTGTATCACGACTTACCTGCTGAGTGCTCTAAAACCTTCACTACCTCATACACGGCTGAAAAATCATTGTCACCCAGCCCCAAGCTTCTAGCTTTCTTGAATGCCTGTGTATAAAAAAACAGTGTCAGTCACCAGCTTTGAGAAGATCAATCATAATTCTTTAACTTCATCAGCCTGACACAACCGGGCAGAATTTTGAGTTGAATCACCTTTTCTTCGTGCACCCACCTTACAGACTCAGTTTAACAGGTTTAAATGAATAATAGTAATAATAATAATAAAGGTTGAAGTCTTTCTAAGAGCCCATTTGGATACTACCAAATAAGTTACTTTTTCTACTTACAGCAGTAGACAACTTATTTGAGATGAGTAAGTTTGGTTTATGATCAATTATAAGTAGCTTTTTTATTTAAAGTTACTTAATCACTTCAATTTAATAAGCAGAAATCAAGATGAGCTACTTAAGGCATAAGTAGCTTAAGTAACTTAAGATCCAAACACCCCCTAAGAGTCACAAGCACTTTTCTGTTCATTTAGTTTTGGAATGCAATACTTTTTTTTTTTTTTTTGGATTAGCTTCTTGGTACACACCCAACTGTTAGCCACACCCCACTTGGGAATTGATACCAAGACCTCAGTGTTGAAAGGTTATCTTCACTCAGTCTATCACTTGAGCTATGGATCAGTGTGTGGAATGCAATACTTAATTGTTTCATCTACGCTAGTTCATATGTTAATTCTTGAGTCGTTCATTTGATAATATTTTTCGAATGGAAAATGCTAGCGTACCTCGCTATTGGTACCTACTGGGGTGACTTTCTCTAATGTGAGGGGATCGATTTACAGTGCATGAAATCTGCCTTGTCCATCAGGTACATCACCCTTTTGTTTGGCCTTGATCCCAAAAATCAGGGTGATTCAACACTCAGGTGCCATCAATATGCACCAAGTAAAACCATGTGATGATAGTGTTAAAAGGTTTGTATCTTTCCCTTTTTTTATCTTTTAAGAAATTCTCCTTAAGAACATACAAGGATCCTTTAATAATTTATGTTCTTGTTACCTTTCTTGTTCAAAAAAATGTTCTTGTTACCTTTCTTAAATGTAGAATCACATTGGAAAAGCAGTATTTGATTCTGTAGACGGACAGAAAAAGATATTTTGATTTCTGACCATCATTCCACAATACATATAAGTCAACATAATCATAACCATCCACAAAAACTTTCTAGATAAATCACATATCAGTTTGGTGTTTCGACCAATTACGAAGTAAGAAATCATTAAAAAAAAAAAACTCTACGATTTAGCATTTAAGAGAATATATATCATTTCATTTCTCTTACAAAGAATAAAATAAAATAATTTATCTTTTCTAAATGATTCTTTTCTTTCAAAGTCTTTTCTAAATGATACTTAAAGCCCCACCAATTTAAAAACACAATGAAAGCCAAGTGCAGCTTAAATAGAAGAGAACAAGTATAATTTAAATCATAAATTGGGATTTGAATGGTGAATCGTAGGATAGGATTCATATAAAAAGGGATTCAAATCATTTTGCTTAAGATTTGACTCAAATCGTAAATCATACATTGTAAATCATAGGATTTTAATGACACTGCTTAAGAGTAGACCCGTCTGAGTCTTCCAGTCAATCCAAGTGAGCTGGACATGGAGTTGAGTTGGGTTTCTCAGTTTTTGAACTCTGGAAGAGATAGTAGGGAGACCCATTACCTCATTGGCTGCTGCAGCGACCGGCATTGCTACTGCATTTTCATCCCCCAGGGCAAGAGCCAGCCTCATATCCTTCTGCTGATGCTTAAGAGGAAATGCAGGGGGAAAACTACCTTGGATCATTGCAGGTCCTTTTTGCTTGAACATTGGATTAGCAATTCCCCCCAGATCCTGCCAGAAAATCATGCAGACACTCTAAATCTCATAATGGAAAGAAAGAAGAAAAAAGAAAGCTCTCAGTTTGATGTTTTTAAAACTTTCAAGATGCAGTATCTCCTACCAATATATCCAGAAGCTTTTGCTGCTCGAGTCCACTTCTTTCAGCCAAAACAAGTCCTTCAGATAAGGCATTCATCATACTGCAGTGCACCAAGAATTATCTTTTGTTAAATTAAAATCAGATGAACCATGGTTCCACTAATATCAATCAATTTAAATCTCATTTATGTATACACAGACATGGATCAGATTCTATGGGCCTGGTTTTGGGTTCCATCAGATTGTGGGCCAAGCCAATAAACATTTTTGTAAACAGGATACAGTGCTACCTACCAAATGTATCGTCATACACCTGTAGGGCCCATGGATTCAATTGGTTGAAGAGGATTCCATAATGTGGTCCATGAGGATCATAGGGCCGCAAGTGTGGAATGATTACAATTAGTATATATTGACTGATAAGAAAAAATTACAGTTAGTATTATTGTTTCTCATTCCCGGGCAAGCGGTAGTTAATTAAATTCTTTCTTCTTATGAACGTATTCAACACGCAAGAC
This sequence comes from Magnolia changhungtana, assembly GCA_030180095.1. Lineage (NCBI taxonomy): Eukaryota > Viridiplantae > Streptophyta > Magnoliopsida > Magnoliales > Magnoliaceae > Magnolia > Magnolia changhungtana. The sequence continues at coordinate 206,857 of JASAUF010000238.1, forward strand.
TGTGAGCAGTTGAACTAAAATAGGGAATTAGCAAAAGTACAACCCACATACGCAAACCATGCGAATGGTTTCAAGATGTCAGGCGCGGAACACAATATGGAAGTCTTGATAGTCGATACACATGTGATACAACAACATTGAGATTTGGACTAAGGAAGCTGACGCAAAACAGTGGAGCGGTCTGGTGATCCACAACCCAACCACCATGAGAAAGAAAGATGATATTCAACCAAGGGCATAGATGACAACCAAACAGAGATGAGCCTCTTGATCAATACACAAAATCACCCCAGAAGTAGGCCAGACCCATTTCTCTTTCCTCTCCTTTTCTCCCCTTCTCTCTCTTATTCTGTCCATCATAGGGATTTGTTTTTGGGGTTGGAAAGAGTTCTTGAGCACCCCCATTATGTGTAAATATATAGATATAATGGGGGAGATCAGTTGATCTTTGAAAACCCACCAAAAATGGAGAGGAAGGGGGGGTTGTATGGCTCCCAATGGTGGTTTTTTGCACAAGTATTGTGGGGCCCACATACTAGGGGTGCACAAGCAGGTCCCATGTTGGCCCAAATCCAACCAAGAGGCATGTTATGTCAACAAATATGGTAAGCATTGTTGTGCTTCTAGTGGCTGGAGTGTTTAGAATAGTGCAAGTTGTTTCATGCCCTAGAAAGTTGTTTGGAGTCTTCTTCGACAAACCGTTATGAGTTTTACATCCTACTTGTGACTCTTGGAGATTATTCAACCAGGTGGGGAGCATTGTTTATAACCTGTGATCTTATCACATAATATTGCTACCAATCACAAAGAATCAAATCTCCTCAGATTTCATATTATTTTCTTATCACGAAACTATTAAGTGAAATCAGATTTTCAGTTTCATTGTGCTGCATTATGATGACAACAATTAAAACTTTAATTGAGGCAGAGTACTCTTCTGAGTTGATGGTTTTGGTAACTTAAGATTGAATTTTGGTGCACAAGTAAATTGAACTGTGAACATAATCTAATGAACTCAAATTACAGTAATGATTCACTCAGGTATAACTTGAAAGTAATGTAATTGCAATTGGGAGAATACACCCTCAACAGGAATGCAGGGTAAGGAAATTATCATTTGGTTGTTTACCCTTTATTAGGCTGGCAATTGCAGCTCAATTTGATAGGGCACCCAAACGCACCCTAAATATATATTTACAACAACCAAAGAAAAGGAAAGGTGAGATGATCCATGTTTTTTACAAAATCATTTTAACTGTTAAAGAGAGACTGTTGACTAGTCTACGTAATTCTCATGTTTATGATCATCAAATCCTCATGTAGCATAGTTACTATGAAGTCAACCATGCTTGGCAATAATCTTCTCTTAGCACTCCAAGGTATCCTAGTCAATGTTCTCCACTTTCATTGTGGTCTTACCTCTACCAACTTTCAGATTTTCACAACGTTGTAGCCCCGCCAATGAGACATTCCATGAAAGCTGTAAAAGATCTTCTGATCAAAATAAACCTTTACCTGCCCATGATCATGTTGATAACAAGTTTCATCTTTGCTCCATTCCCGATTTGCCCTAGAAAGAAAGACTTCTTTCCAAGGACGTCAAAAGCTGGGATTACTTCATCATACAATGTCTGCATTTATAAACAAGACCGAAACTTTTGTTAACGAATAAGATCAATGATGATTTTTTATTATTTATTTTTGCAGCCCATATCTCCCATTGAAACCATTAGAGGTATCAACATTAAGACCCAAGCCTAGTGTGCTGGCATATTTTATAAGGAAATCTATGAATGCCTAGATTTCTAATAATTTTCTGCATTTGTATTTTTATGGACTTAAATAATGCAAGAGCTGTCATTCATCTCCCTTTCTTAGCTGGTCCATGTAATGGCTTCACGCCGCGAGGTTAGGGTTTGAGGAAAGACCAGCATTGTAAAAATCCCTTGTATGATTAATTGAAAAGGCTGGAAAATGGTGCAATAAAGTTTTACTGGCTGGAGGAAAGACCTAGAATGCAGACATAACTAAAATAGATTCCCTTTCCTGGACCACCTCAAGTACCAATCATATCGAGTACGCATACAGGTGCAAATGGGTTGGATTGACCAGAAGATCATTGGACCCGACTCCCTAATAAATTCATGGATCTCAATTCAGACAGGTTTGGGCTGAAACACTTTGCCAATTCAAATGTGTCAGCTCTGGAACCTCTCGAAGCCAACATGAACTGCCCATGCTGGGTCAGGTTTTGATGATCCGAATTGCGTCCAACTCGGACCCAACCCTTTAAATTTCTCTAATAAAGGCAATTAACTGAAACCTAAGAACCTACCTAAAGAAAACATGAGGTAAGGAGCTTAAAGGAAGTCTATATTCAATACGGAATTAGAGACTAGGAAAACACATCTCAAACCAACCCAAATTAGTATGAATTGGACCTGACCCAACCTAGATATTAACAGGTATCATCTGAAACTTCCCTCAACCCCACTCGATCCATTTGCCTCTCTACGTATGCATGGGAAGCCATACTGATGTGGACATCAAACCATTCAAAGTATATAAACGCAAGAGGCATGCGTTACCTGTGTCAATGTAGTTAGATGACGGGTACGGGTCGGGTCTCTAGAGGTTGAAGACCTTACACATGTGTTCGTGACGTGTGTAAGTTGCTTGAAGGATATATTTGGACCGTTGAATTGCGAGAATTGTGTGATCGGACTGTTGGATCGTCACGACCCACCTTCATTGTGCTATCATCAAGGCCCATTGAGTATCTTGGATTTGAATTTATTTTATGAACATTTTATTTATTTGAGTTTTGAGATAGTGCGTGCACAATTTTTTGTGTGAATTTCTTCTCTCTTTTTTAAACTTTTTTTATTATGGGTATTTTGGTCATTTAATATAATTTCGAATTTATAAGGGTATTTTGCCCTAAACCTAAAAAAGAATGCTATGTTACGTTTTTGGGGAAAAAAAGAAGAGAGAAAGCTATTGTTTCTTCATGGCCGGACGATTCCATCTTCAACTTCCAATGATTGGAAGAAGGTGTGAGGCCCAAGGAAGTGATTTCTCATCTTCTTCTTTTCTCTCATTCTTTCTTTTCTCAAGGTATTCTCTTCTTTAAACCTATTTTCTTCATTTTCTTCTAAATTCTCTAGATTTAGAAGACAATCTCTTTTCTTTTCAATTCAAATCATTAGATCTTAGAAGATCTTGATCCCCACATATACATATTTTGATCTTCTTCAAATCCCATCACTGAAGGCCGTAGATTTGTACTATAATCAAAGAACCATCAATTTTTCTGAATTTTTCAGATTTTTCCAATCTAGAAAATTCCTATTTCCTGGATTAGAAAATCCACTTCGATCGTCAAACAAACCTATTGTAAGATGAAAGTCCTATCTTTCGCCGGATCCGACTAAAATCATATTTTAAGGTTCAATACAACGTTTTTGTGATGGATGGCCATGATCATTGCTGAATTTTCCTTAGTTACTTCTTGTTTTATGATGTATAGTGCTAAATTTTTATTGTTAATGTTACATAAATCTGCCCCTTTTAAATACCTCATTCATTAAGGGTTGGAATAGGCCGTCCTACACCACATACTAACCATGATCTGGTGGTACACACAGATGCACCCTTCGTACATTTAAGCCTGCATATTCTTGGGTGTGCTCTGCTGATTCAGAATCCATCCCAGTCCATTTATTTCTTCTTCTTTTTTTATGAAAGAATTCAGCCTATGCCCTTCTATTTCTTGTGCTGAAAAGAAACATAACATGCTAAATCTAAAACCAGCATTAAACCATTTGCAGTTTACATAAAAGCAAATGCATTCGAACACGTAAAGCATGCATAATCACATGCAGTGTTTTAAATAGCAGTAGCGTATTGCGTAGCGTTCAACCTTCTGTAGCGTGTAGCGAAATAGCGTAGCATGTAGCGTAAGTTACACAATACTTCTATTTTTTAATTTAAAAAAAATATTATATATATATATGATAAATATTAAATAGTAAGAAAAAATAAAATATTTTGGCATTTTGAGTTAGCAATTACAGTCCATAATTTAATTGGTAAATTTTAAGTTAATACATGTCTAGGTGTACAATTTTTTAAGGGCCCGAATTAGGTAGGACTCAGTTGTGAAGTGTAGCACACAGTGTCAAAGTTTTTGGACTCCACCGTGATGAATGTATTATATCCACCACAGTCCATCCATTTTGCCAAATAATTTTAGGGCATGAGCCCAAAAAATGAGGCAGATCCAAAGCTCAGGTGGACCGCACCATAGGAAACAATGATAATTAAATGACTATCATTAAAAATTTATCGGGGCTACAAAAGTTTTAGATCAAGCTGACATGTGTGTTTTCCCTTCATCCACATTAGTGTGACCCTATTAACAGGTTAGATGGAAAATAAACATTACAGTGGACCCTAAGAAATTTTTAATGGTGAGCATTTTATAACCACTATTTCCTATGTTGTGGTCCACCTGAGATTCGGATCTTACTAATTTTTTGAATCATAATCTAAAATGATGTGGCAAAATGGATGGACGGCATGGATAAAATACATACAGTATGGTGGGGCCCATGTGACATGTGTACATTTTATTAAATTGTGCAACGTGTTGCCTAATGCGTATCAGTCCTTTCTTTTGACGCAAGCAAGTCTGTGGGTCTGATCATGAGGCATGTGTTATATATAAACTGTCTATTCATTTGAAGAGTTCATCTTAAGGCTTGACATGAAAAATAATACAAATATAATTATCAAGTGGACCACACTGCAAAAAGCAGTGGGGGATTGAACGTCTACCATTAAAACCCTTTTTGGGATCACAAACCTTCTGGATCAATATGAAATTTGTTTTGACTCTTCATTCAGGTCTTTTTGACCTTTTGAACAGATTGGATGGAAAATAAATGTTATGGTGGGCCTACGAATTTTTTAACGGTGAAAAATTATCATCTCGCTGCTATTTTGGTGTGGTCCAGACGATCTTTGGATACGATTCATTTTTTGGCTAATGCTCTAAAATGATATTTAAAAGTAGACGAACGGTGTAGATATAATAAATACATCACTGTGGAGCCCATGTAACTTTGATCTCCTTTGAACCGTTCGTACAACTCGGAGCTCGAGGAGTGTCACCGCTCGTCTTAGCATGACACGTACCTACGGCTATAATACTACACCGGTCAAACCGCTTCCGATTTCAAAAAAAAACGGGAGAGGAAACCGAAAAGAAAAGGAGGGAAAGAAGAGGAGAGAGAGAGAGAGAGAGAGAGAGAGAGAGAGAGAGAGAGAGAGAGAGAGAGAGAGAGAGAGAGAGAGAAGAAGAGAAGGAGGAGGAGGGGTTCGTCGAGGCGCGCAGCCGCGGCCGCAAGCCAAGGCGTCATGCAAGAATCAACGGCGGCAAGGCGAGAAGAAGAAGAAGAGGAAGAAGAAGAAGAAGAAGAACAAGAAGAAAAGAAAAGAAAAAATAAAAAAAAGGTATGTTTTTTTTTATTATTATTTTACCATTTTTTTTTTTTTTTTTTTTACGCTATTTCATACGCTACGTAGCGTTTTTTGTACGCTACGCTACGTAGCGTACGCTATACGCTACGCTACAACGCTATTTAATACACTGATCACATGTAGGCAATCCCCTGCAAGACATGAAAGCAAGCAACTGCAAACTCAAGATCTGCATTTTAACTTACTTTCTCTCCAGCAGCAAGAATGACTAGCTGGCCATCTTCAGCAGGCTTTTTGCTACCTGAGACTGGAGCTTCGAGGAAGTATCCACCCTTTTCTGTGATTGCCTACAGGTCAGAAGAGTCCAGAACTGAGCATTCAGTCAAAAGATGCAACTGAATTTAAAATAGCCAAAGGCAACAACCTAAAATATAGGTCATCATCTAAACCGTATCCCAACAAATTAGGTTCGGTTAAGCTAAAATATAGATCAAGAGAATAATAATCAAACTTGAGGCAACAATAAGAACTGTGATAAAATATTAAATAATGGGGGAATGATCACATACAGTCAACTCTACCACAATTGTTGTAAAGTTGAGCTGTTTGGGGTCCCCCACGATACGTGCACACCATCCAGCCAGTCCGACAAGCCAATCCAATCATCAAGTGAGTGACACCATAGACAACAATGGACAACCACTCGAAAGCTCCAAATTTAGTATGGGGGCCCACCTTGGTTTGTATATGACAGCCAACCTGTCCAACAGGAATTTCCCCATCAAATCGCTCAATCCAAAAGTCAAGGTCAATCCAATCATCAGGTGGGTCTCACCAGAGGAACAATGGAAAACCAAACAAAAACCTTCAATTTCAAGAGGTGGTACCAATCAGATGATTAGATTGGCCATGATTGTGGGACATCCCAATTTCATGGTGGGGCACACCTTTTGGATGGATTGGATGTCACACACACGACATGGGCCTCACACATGCGTCAACTATATGGTATAGTCAGCTCCATGTGATCATTCCCCTTTAAATAATACACTCAAGGCAATCTAATGACACCCTATATAGATAGATGTGACTAGCGCCAAAAGCCACAAAATCAGTAATTTAGAAGCACAAGACAGGATGATTTACAAGCTTACTTTTGTTTAATATGTAAAATATTTTCTTTTACATATCAATGAAATGATCAAAATGTTGAAACTCTTTCCCGTACTACATAGTACATTCTAGATTTCACTACAATATGTAGTTAAATTTGACAATATAAGTTTACTTAAGTATAAACTCATAAACATATGGACCTCTTTCTTATACTTGACACTTAGCAAATTGACGGATGATACGAAAGGCAGCCAAAGCATTGATTTTGCACTTTAGTTACTATATATAAACAAGTCCCCTTCATGATATTAAGTATACTTGGTTTCTCCCTGATCTGGATCCAGAACGTGCTCGGGAGCTCCTTCGGTGGGATGGACTTCCTGATTGGGAATCAGCTATGGCTCGAAGGAATCGTCCTATGTTGAGTACACTTTGTTTGTTCTTAACACTTGCTCATTTGCACAACTCTTTTAGTTTCATTGTATCTATCTTTATGACAATGAGATAAAAAATTTAATCAGCATCTAATGCCTTCCACAAGCTTTAAATGGCTTGAAATGGAAAACTACCTACTCAAATATTACTTTAAGAGTTGATGCATTGCGATTCTCACATATATATGCAGAGATGCAGATCCACAGACATCAACCAAAGTAGTGCATTAGCGTGAGCTTGAAAAACTGAATTAAAAAACTGATATATTCACCTATGCATCATGTAAGTAGACAACATGTAACCATACACTTGGCGCAAAATTTATATATATATATATATAAAGGGGGAAAAATGAGGCAACCATATATGCATTCCCAAAACAGATGCATGTGCAGGAGCAGAAAATTTGTCAATCTGATAGAATTTTCCCACAGCACAGTTGGAGATTGCAGGAATCATCAAACAGCAGCTACAAATTCAATGTGAGAAAATGCATAAAAGATATTTCAAATTGTAGATGGAAAGAAAAGTTCATTAACCTAGTGACAAACTAGACACTGATCTGAACAAGGACCATCAGATATAAGTCCAACCCTAGATCTGAATGGGTCGACATAAATGCCAAAAATGAGAAATATCTAACAAATAATAATACACCATAAAATAAGTCCTTGAATTGAAAAGGAAATTAACTATATGTTAATTTGTGGATTAAACCGACCAGCAAGGGACCCAAAAATAAGATGATACAGCAAAAAGGTTGGAACTGTTGAATCTTGAATCCAAAGCATATGCGATCAACATTTTCTTTTTCAGTTCTATCAACTTTTCTAATTAGGCCAATGGATTCTCTTGAGAATGCCCAAATCTCCAAGGAACTATGCGCTCTTGACATTTTTGCATTCTTTAAAGCATACAGACTACTGAATTCAAAATCAATGGCAGCTGTGCTCGAGTCATGCACCATAGTAAAGGTTCATGCTAAAGCATGTCAGGGGTGACATGCAGATGTTGCCAGCATCAGGCACACACCTCAAATGAGATTGGTGCCTCTAAGATCATTCATGAATACCCTCGAACAAAATATTCATAAACTGCCTTGAACACATTAGAATTCTCAATCTCCCAACATCTCATACTGTAATTTGGCTTCTTCTTCTTCTTCTTCTTTCACTGGTAAGAAACAAATTTGTTCAGAGAGGGACTCTTCCAAAAAAAAAAATTTTATTAAGAGAGAGACTCAAAGGCACCTACAACATTAGAGCATAACAAAAAAAGTCTTCCCATTCAAACAGGGGCCTGCTAAACCAGCATTAGCAAAAATCTCCAAGGCCAATGCCCAAGAGTTAACAAGATGTTTAACTCTTCCCAACTATATGGGAAATAGATTCACATTTATTATTAAAAGTAAAAGTCCAACTATTTATCTACTTCCAGATAGCCCACACAACTGTGAGAAAACAAAGCCTCCATAATGCCTTCCTCCTACGACCTATAGGGCACAATCCCCAAGTTCTCATAAGGATATCAATCGAGCATACAGTTCAAATGCAAAGGGGCAATGGATGAACAAATGATTGACGTTTCTGGTACTCCTCAGGCACAAATAGCATCCATTGACCAAAGCCATGTTCCTACGATGAAGGTGATCATAAGAACTCCATTATAGCTGATTTTACCAAAGAGCTCTGGGATGGGTCCCACACAATCTCCTATCCTCCTTGAAAGGATCAGATACCACGTAATTAAGTGATCCATGAGACTAAGAAACTCAACTTCATTTATATCTCCATGAAAGACGGGAGCAAACAACTTGTTCACCTAATCTCTCAAAGCAATCAATGAATTTCACCTCATTGCAAGAAACCAAATTGCAGAGCCTACCATAGGAGGTACAGAACTTTTAACAAGTTTCTCACTCCCGACCTTTGGACAACAGTGTCAAGTGGATGAGAAAGAGAAATCCAAAATTCTCTAGTGTATTATTTCCTCTCCACTCTCTAGAGCATCTGGATGAATAGCCAGGTGTTTTTTTGGCTTGAGGGACGTTGCAAAGTGAACATTCTTGAAATCTCTAACTAATCCTTCATAAGGATTACTTTAGGGCTAATGTCTGGATTGCTTAACGAAGACCTTATATCCTGCCCTGTTAACAACCATACTTTCCCTTCTCATGACTGGATAAGGCTTGCTTTTGATGGTAACTAAGGAGAAAACACAATACTCTAATTTCAGGGTACTTTCAAACTTTGCATAAATGTAATCTCAACTGATAACTTTTGGGCCAACTAAATGGGAACTTTTCTTGGTAATTAGATCTATGTGGATTCATGAGAATTAAAAGAAATGTATCTGCGGCTCTGGAAACAAGACACATTCCTCTCAGAAAAGAGGAGGAAAGAAAAGGGAATAAGAGTTGAAGACCCCTAAAAGATCCAATAACTTTAGCAGTAACATGTAATTCATACCTCACTGATCTTTGATGATGTCTCTGCATCAACTGTTGACATATCAATGTAGCCTTTTCCATTGCATATTTCTTCAAGCACGCCATCTTTGTCAAAAACCACCTGTGCGCAAGGAAAATGGTGATAAAATGAAACTCCTCTCTCTCTCTCTCTCTCTCTCTCTCTCTCTCTCTCTCTCTCTATATATATATATATATATATATATATATATATATATATATATATATGTTAGCTGGTTAGTACACCCCACTGTCAGTTCACACTCACTGTTAGCCACCCCCACTAGGGATCGATACCAAGTCCTACTTCTATATATTGTAGAGATCAATCACTGGTTTACTGACCGAGAAAGCAGCAGAAGGATCAGACAGAATTGCAATGGTGTACTTGCACTTCTTGATCACTGCTGCAGGGGTTTCTCCAACTGAGGCACCATGCTCCACAAGCTCATCACACTGCAACCATATGTTCAGACTTCAGAGCTTAAAAAATTAAATCAGCCGGTGCACCATAATGCATGCTAAGACAATTATCAAGATCATTGAAGTTTCATCTTCAAAGCCATTTTACTTATATTCTAAGGCATGCTCAAATTCCAATATTAGCGAGTGATAGCCATTCAACAATCCAATCATGTGCAATATACTTGGAAACATTAATATCTGAAACCTTCCATGTGAATATCATGCTTGAGCTGACACAGTAGCATTCCAATATTCTTAGACATAGTTATGATCATGCCTTACTAAGGTTGTGTTTGGATGCACTACTGATTTGATTTCAATGAAGTTCAATAAAGTGGAAATGACCAAATTGTAGTTGCTTCCTCAGTATTCATGTTGAGGGGTTAGGCCAAAATGCAACCATGTTACTTTCAGGTTGGAGGTTGGACTTGTATTTAAGTAAACATTCAAAAAAGAAAAGAAAGTAACTACAATTTGAGAGCCACCTCCTATAAATTTGTACAGCCAGGGGCAGAACTTTTCCGAGAGCCACCTCCTATAAATTTGTACAACCATGTTACAAATTGTACATTTCCTCTCTATCAAAATAACTATATCTACCAGTGAGCAGCCAGGGGCAGAACTTTTCCGGCAATTTAGTTTTTCACATCACTATAAATTTACTTTGAGGATATGGAAGGGGTTTTTAACCAAATAAAATGGTATCGACATGATTAGTAGGGACTCCAGCCATACATTTAACAACTTGTAGCTGAGATTTCGCTCGCTGGTCTAGATTTTACCCACTCACTTCTTTTACCATGGAAACGCTCGCATGACTCACCTAGGCATTGGGGGTGTGACTTGTGCTAAGGTGGAGGTAAAGACTTTCTATGCATGGGATCCACCCTGTCCATCAGGTGCGTTGCACTGCATTTATACCTAAGCCAAAAAAATTGGCCGATCCAAAACTCATGTGGGCCACACCATAGGGAAAATTGATGGAAACACCTGCCATTAAAACCTTCTAAATTGTGCACAGATCCACCATGGTATGTATATGCAATCCAATCCATTCATCTGATGTGCCCCACTAGGATGAAGGAACACCAAAGAAAAACCAGGATTTCAAAACCCTTGTGGGCCATACCACGTGAATTTAGAGGTTCTAGGCATGATTTTCCACTGTTCCCTACATGTATCCCATCTGAGTTTTGCATCAACCTGAGTTTTGGCATCCAGGGTGAAAATGAGGCAACCCAAGATGAAGGGGGTGGATCTCATTTATGTTCCCCCCCACGTGGAGCTCAATTGGCACGAGTCACACCCTCTATGCCTACATGAGTGGAGCTAGTGTGGTCCTTTTCATACCCACTTGTCCTCCCACCTCCCATGTTTTGCAAACCACTTCCTCTCTCTAGACATGCATTGCATGTCCCAAACCCACTAGTTACACTTAATGCCAATATTGCATATAATCCCAGCCTCAAGATGATAAGCAAATGAACTGACAATGCTTTGTTTTGGCCCCATTTACGTCTATTTCTAGGCCCATATGAATAGGCCACAGTCAGATGATCCGATCGATCAGTCTGGCAGGCCTTATGATCGACAGGTAACTGTACAAGTCACCAGTGTAACCAACCCTACATGGCTGATTTTCTTCATTGAACATAACCCATGATCACTTTCATTGATCAGAAGGCTAGATTGTCCAACCAATGAGATTTACAGAGTTACCTATCTACTGCAGGGCCAATGAAGATCATCCGTCCATTCAGTCATCCCCATCATTGGTCGACCGATCAACGGGCCCCACAAACCTGACCAATCAGAATTTTCATCCTCATAGGCACTCAACTCAGCATCCAAACCGATACAAAATGTCGGAACCGCCATGGCATCAAATTAACAAATCACAAAAAATAAAAATAAAAATAACAAAATGGAAAAATGTAAAATCAAACTTCCTTGAAGAATCTATTTTTTTTTAAAAAAAAAAAAACGACGATGACGATGACAATGATAATTACAGAATCTAGAGTTCCGATCATAGCATAAGTTTACCTTAGAAAGAGTTCTGTTCCAGACAGTAACTTTAAAGCCATTGCGGAGGAGGTTGAGAGCCATTGCCTTTCCCATTATACCTAACCCTAAGAATCCCACCTCCATCTCTCTCTCTCAAAGAATCCCAAAAACACTACAATACGAGCAGAAGAAGAGAAGAAAGCAGCACAAAACCTCTCTCCCTCTCCCTCTGTCTCTTCCCTTAATAAAGAAAAATGAGATTGATTGAAAGCTAGGATTGTGTTGAGAAGGAGAGATTATTGTAATGAATATTCTAACATTTCCGTCGACCATTATCTATGTTTCGAATCTTGTGAATAAAAATGCTAATTCCACTCCCTCGAGTGTATTTCCACGTCACACGTGAACACAATGCACACGTGTGAAAGATCAGATCCTGTTGTTCCGTAATCCCAACGATGTAGATCCGATGTGGAAGAAACCAGGCATGCCTGACTATTGAGTCGACTGCACTTGTACGAAACAAATGGACGGCTATAATAAACTAAGCAATGGTTCAAATTTTTACACGTGTTGGACTAACGTGATTATTATTATATTGGTTTGATTTCAAATTGATGGAATGTGAACGGTGCGGATCGCCTGATAAGCCGGTCTGATGTTACACACGTGTGAGGCAAATGAGCTCGCGCGAGTGCAATTAGCACTCTCATCTGGGAATAGATAAAAGGTCGGTCGATGTCGTCCACGTCAATATTCCGCTTCTTGCTATTTTATGGGAGCACTGACGGATTAAGGTAAAAAGATTTTGATACACCGACAGAGTATGATGGTTTTATACACATTCACTAAATATTTGTACACGTGGCATATATTTAACTCGAATTAAACTATTAAAATAGTTTTTCTGACTTTAGATGTATGAAATACCAATAAATAATCTGATTGGTGGACATCTAGTGTATGGTTATGAGGAAACGTATTCAACAGTTTGATTTCATTAACAAACATCGACTAATCATAGTCAAATTTTGTGTTATAATATAAAGTTATGAGCTATAAACAGAATTTTAAACGATCTGGACGGTTCAAATTGAGTTAAGTGATGCTAAAAATGCCATTCCTGAGTGCACGTGTATGAACCAACCATCTTTGCCAGTGTGAGAGAGAGGAAATCCGAATGACTAATTTCTGCTTTTCACGCGTGAGATGTACGTATGACATCGCGACACGGTTGACAACTTGAGCAACTGGTTAAAGATCTCAACGGTTAATAATATTTTCCATTCTATAATGAATGTAGGACGTTCTTTGATAGCAGTGGATTTGAGTTGAAGACAGATCATTGATCTTCTAATCGAACAGTCCATTTCTTCTCATAAGATGTGTCCCAAATAAAAAATATACCAGTCTGAATTTTGAGAAACAGAGAAATCACACTTTTCCCCTCTGACAAAGAGGTCAGATTTCTCGATCGTATTCCATGTTGATTACTTTCAAAGCAAAGCCTTACTTACATTTGACGCGTGCGAGTACACTTTTTATTCCAGTACCGAAGTGAGTAGCGACGCACTTGCCGGCCGATCGTTTTCTAAGCCAGTAGGAATTTGACACCATTAACCAAACCTTATGGTGGGCCCTAGGAAGTTTTTAATGGTAGGGTGTTCAATCACTACCGTCCACCTCAGATTTTACTTCATTTATGGGTCATACCATAAGATGATCTGACAAAACAGTTGGACAGGGTAGATACAGAACACATACATCCAAGTTTGGCCGCATGGTAGCACCTGATCCGCTCCCATGCGTCCCAGCCTCACCCAACACGGTGTGGCCCTGATCGCGGCCCACCTTCCGTCCATCTGTTTAGGTACATCATTTTAGGGCATGAGCCCAAAAATGAAGAAGATCGAAATCTACGGTGGACCACAACATTAGAAATAGTGGTGATTGAATGCCTACCATAAAAAAAATTCTCTATGGCCCACCATAATGTTTATTTGCCATCCAACCTGTTGATAATCTTATGCAGATCTAAATGAAGGAAAAAAAAAAAAAAAAAAAAAAAAAAAAAAACAAGCTTGATCCAAAACTTTTGTGGCTGATAAGAAAATTTTAATGGTCAATCACCACAGCTTCCTGTGGTATGGTCCACCTCTACTTTCTATCTACTTCAATTTTTACTTATCGTCCAAAAATGAGCTGAAAAAATAAATGGACAGCATGGATATACAAAATATACATCAAGCTTGGCTCCATGGTCAGAGGTAGAGGTGTACACCACTCGAACCGAGTCGAGCTTGGCACAGCTCGAACTCGGCTCGGCTTGGTCCTTTAGCCTAACTGGCCAGCTCAGCTCTGTTCAGTCAGCAACTTGGGCCATTATGAGCCGAGTCTGAGCCAAGATTGAGCTGAGCTTGCCTCTGCGACATTTTCACAAGCAAATAGACTACAACTTTAAATTCTCACTATTTGTAAAAAAAAAAAAAGAAAAAAAGTAGCAGCTGTTTAACAGGTATTTCATCAAACACCTTGTAGGCAACATCAAAATTAAGAAAAATTGGTATTTGTTTCACATACATACCTTCCTTGACACCAACCAACACTTCATTGGGTAATTTCATCAAACACTTGGTGAATAACATGAATATCAAAGTAACCGAGTCACCGAACTAGTTCAATCCGAGTTCGATTCGAGTTGGGGTTCGATCCGAGTCGAGTTAAGCTCAGCCAAGCTCGAACTCGGTTCAAAATTTTTTCGAGCTAAAAAAAATCAGCTCGAACTCAATTTCGAACCAAGTCGAGTCGAGCAAGCTAACCCAGTTCTTGTACAGCCCTAGTTAGGGGCTAGGGCTACACATAATCCGCTCCCCTCCTGATTGCGTGCTGGCCGGTGCTCCTAGGGCCATCATGATGTATGCATTTCATCCATGCTGTCCATCCATTTTACCATATCAGCTTAGCACATAGGCTCTAAAATGAGGCAGATCCAAGGCTTAAGTGGACCACACCATAGGAAGCAGTGGTGAAATGATGCCCACGGTTGAAACCTTCCTAGGGTCCATGATGATGTTTATTAGCCATCTACTATGTTCATTAAGTCACGTAGATTTGGATGGATGAAGGGCAAGCACGAATATCAGCTTGATCAAATCTTCTAAGACTCTTAGAAGTTTTTAACAGTGGCCATTCAATCCCCACTTTGTAGTCCACTTGAGCCTTAGATTTGCCCTTTTTAGGGCTTAACCCTAATATGACGTGGCAAAATGGATCAATGATGTAGAGAAAAACACATCCATCATGGTGGGCCCACAAAACCCCTGCTCATTATTTTATGTAGGCCTGAGCCTGGCAAAAAGAAGGAGAAAGATCTCTTAATTTTGAAAGAAAACGAAGCTCTCTTTCACTCTCTTCTTTACAAAATATTACAAAATTACCTCAGAAGCGCTTATTTTTCGAGCCAAGATGACGGGCTATTATTAGGGGTGTACATCGAGCCGAACCAAGTCGAATTGGGCTTAACCCGGCCTAGCCCGGTCACCAGCCATACCCAGCCCAAACCCGGCCCGGCCCAGTCACCTGGCCAACATGTCCCGCCCGAACTTGGCCTAGTCAGTAATCGGCCGACTTCGGGCCAGTTTCGGACCTTACAGCAAGTTCATGGGTCGGACGGCATTCTCACTTCTCTGTCTCAAATGGTTAGGGTAAGGATTTAGATATATATATATATATATATATATATATATATATATATATATATATATATATATATATATATATATATATATATATATAGACACACACACACACACACACACACACATAAACGGTCGAGTCGAGCCGGGTCAGGCCAGGTCGAGTCTGGTTTCGGACCAAGTCGGGCCAAACTGGGACCTGTTCGAACTCGACCCGAACTCAGTTCCGAGTCGAGTGAGTTAACCGGGCTAGCCCGGTTCGTGTACAGCCCTAGCTATTATTCGTGGTCTACGCTCGGCCTGTTTACAAAATGGGTTTGATACTTAAGCCTAAGCCCAGCCATCGAGCTTAATGCTACAGACGTAGCGTGGTCCAAGGCTAGCCAGGTTCAAAAGCCCGACGAGCCATCCTGACCCATTGACAGGCCTACCTCTGCCAGGACTAAGTCCGTCATTGCAGGGTCCCACAGATTGATAGACCATCTTCCCCAAAAGTCACTTGGTTAGATGATCCTAAGTGTCCAATCAACCGTTAGAGAAATGGACAGTTCATATTGATCATACTAAAAATAGTCTGGCCATTAATCTAGACTACCCTATTATGTGGGTTCCACTTTTCATTGCTCATCCTCTTAAAACTTAATTTTGGTAGATTATTCTAACCACACATGCAATGGATAGGAAAATGGATGGTCCAAAGTAATCATACAACCAATGGTCAATCATTAACCATCTAGGCGCCACCTTTAATTGCCAATTCCTTTTCTAAAATCAATTGAGGCGGACAGTTCAAAGTGATCAGAAAACAAATGTCCAATCATTAACCATGTAACCATGTGGGACCCACCTAAAATCAATTGGGCTTGATGATCCTAACTGCCCAACTATAATAAGGAAATTCCAAATTGATGATGCTATAAACTGCCTAATCATTAATCTAAGCCATCCATCATGCTGGTTACTACTTGGATTACCCATTTCTTTAAAAAAAAAAAAAATCCTAGTAATCCAATTATTGGCTAGGAAAATGGATGTTTCATATTAAGCAATTAATATAGTAGCTCTTTTCATTGATTTGGACCACCTTTGATCACTCATCCCACAACAAAAAAAAAAAAAAAAAAAAAAAAAAAAAAAAAAAAACACTCTTTGATTTGAGGATCCTAAGTCCACTCAAGCCTGGATAGGGAAAATGGACTACCAATATTAATCATTCTACAAATAGTTTGGTCATTGATCTAGACTATCGATCAGGTGGCTCACTTTTGATTTTCCACCCCTTTAATAAATCATTTTATTAGAATGATCCTAACTGTCCATTTAATGACAAGGAAAATGGAGAATTAGTATTGATTATGAAATTACGGTAAACCGCTACTAGTGAAGTACGGAATTATGTCCAAGTGTCCTAGAGGGGGTGAATAAGACTTTTAAAAAATGTTAATCCTACTTAATACAAATACTAACTTCTAAGCATTAATAAGCAGGATTAATTGACAAGCAAACACAATCAAAAGCTAAGATAGTGAAATATATGAAAGCTGCGTTTAATCAAACATCTTGTGTGCAGAAATTAAACATAGCATGAATGATTGCAAATACAAGTAAAATCAAGCATCACAAACACAACGATATATAATGGTTCGACTACGTGCCTACTCCATTCCAAGCAGACGCACTCAACCCATGAGTATACTGGATTTCACTATCCAATGGTTTTAAATCAGGTTAACCATAAACCTTTACAATCTACACAAAGTTATTTAAGGTACCTACACAAGGCAACCAACAATCTTACACAGTGAAGTAGATCTTACACAAGGACTCTACACGTATTCTCCCGTCGGAGGCCTACGAAAGGTCTTAGGGACTTTAAAGTAACTAAACTCTGAATCCCAATCCTACACAAGGAAATGACTTCAAACAATATAGAGTATATTACTTACTTGTAAGTAAGTGAGCCCCGTTCAACACATGTTGATAAAGATCTTCCTATTGATAAAGAGTTTTCAGCTCCCTTGAATCGTAACCTGTTGTAGATGCTCCAATCGAAGATGTCGATGTTGTTGGGTCAAGGTGTTGGTGAATCTAATCTAGTTAATGATGAGTCTTTAGGAGCTAAAAAAGATTCCCCAAGATAAGCATTCAAAGATCCTAACACAATGATTTGCCATTAAAGAGTGTTGTTGTATCATTAATGAAGGCCGGAGTTTATAGTTCAATCCAGGCTATGAATGTTCCAATAAATACCTTTAAGACATGGATTGAATGATGAACTCTTATGGAAAAGAGAACTTTAGAGGAATGATATTAACTCCAGCAATAACTCTCTCTAAGCTTTCCTCAACACTCGGTCTAAAAGCCAAGAAACAACCCCAAGTGATATATATAGTAAAATCTTAACGGAAAAAGATGGGCAAAAATTGGTTATTGTTGATACCATCGAAGGGTCTTCAATGCCATTGACTCCTGCACCAAGGTTTTCAAATAAGTGCTGGACAGATTCTCTCTGATATCATCGACCATCCTTCGATACCATTGAAATTTACCTTGAAAAATACATTGAGGTTACTGGACTAACTGAGCTCAATTTCGATGTCATCGAACATTCTTTGATGCCATCAAAGTTTGAATTTCGATGTCGTCGAAGACATTTCGATGCCATCGAATATAAATTGATTTTCCTTTGAAAACTCACTAGACAGTTTTGTCCATATTTTGATGTCATCGAATAACATTTTGATGCCATCAGAATTTGAATTTCAGTGTCATTGAAGATGCTTCGATGCCATCGAGAAATATATTGATTTTCCTTGAAAGCTCACTGGACAAATTCGTCCCAATATTGATGCCATCGAACCTTATTTGATGCTATCGAAATTTGAATTTCGATGTCATCGAAGGTAGTTCGATTGCATAAAAATTTCAGAGTTCCTTCAAAGTTTACTGGAGAAATTTGATCTAATTTCGATGTCATTGTAAACACCTCACCTAGGCTAATGTCTTGAGAAGGGTAAGACTATCCGGGAACCATGATCATACCCTGAACCAAAAGTCCCCAAACTCCCAATCCGCAACCTGAAACCGTAATCCAAACCATTCAGCACACATACAGCCCTGCCTATACACTGTACAATGGCCAGAACCCTTTAATTGAACTTAAATTCACTTATCTGAGCCACAGAAACCCTAAAGGGATACCAACAAAGCCCATACGTTTGAGCACAGACCGAACGTGGCTCACGTGGTACTCTGACTACCACCTGCGGTACTTCAAATGCAGCCACTCGTGGCCCGTGTGTGGACAGTTGTCCCAGTGTCCAAAAGTCAACTTTCTCCTAAATTTACCCCCTAACCTTCACCATTTGCCGTTTTACCATCCTTAAGGGCCAATGAGGGTGCGCCACGTAGCGCTCCTCTCTCCTTAGCCAATCACAAGTCTACATTTCATTATTTTAACCCTTACCTACCCCCTATTTACCATATAGCCATTGGAGAAAGCTATAAATAGCCTTCTCCTCTTCATATTTTAACACACCTTCTCATCCAAAAGAGAGAGAGAGAGAGAAAGAAAGAGAGTGAAGGAGAGGGAAAGAGCTCCCAAGCCTTCAAAGCCCTGATCTTTCAAGCCACCTCTTAGCCTTCCTCTCAACCTTTTCAATCTATAAACCTAGCCCCGATTGATCATGGTTCAATCCATATCTTAGCCTACTTCAGATCGGGCCAAAGATCCATTCATTTTGCATACAAGCATTCATCATGACATCTATTCCCTTCTCAACCCCCCTGCTTCTCTAGATCTCTAGTGAACGTATGGTCTGTGACTTGCCGTACACTGGATCCTATCACATCAGAAATTCCTTGTGATCTAGTCAACTCTTCTTTACCTTTTCACATAAGCATCATCACATTCGCCTTCTAGACACGCCGTTGGACGTATGCTCTGTGGCTTGCCGAAATCTCGGATCTTGCTACATTAGAAATCCGCGTGTGTGCCTAATCCCATCTCGACCACAGCATCCATCATCCCTTGATATTATTTTACCACACTAAGTAGAGACCGTACATTTGTACGGGCAGAGAGGGTGCCTAACCCCTTCCCACTTTGTAACCGAGATCCCTTACTTGGAATCTCAGATCGCAGACCAGGAGTCAATCTAAGGTAGGAGAGTCTTTGAATTTCTCCAACCTTGCATATTTCACGGGTTCTAGCCGACTACGGGATTCTGAGATTAATTGGCTAGCGGCAACTCCAACATCCACAAATCGACCTAATCACCCCCACTACCAAAGCCATAAACATTCAAATCAACGTGAGCACCAATTTTCAGTGTCTACAGAATGGCGACTCCACTGAGGATTTGCTAGCTCGCACTAGCCGAGACCCTACTCGAAAATTTGTGGTACTTTAATCTCAAGGGACATCATCACTGCATTCACAAAAACAAAACAAAAAATCCTTGGTTTGTACTTTCTTAGGCACAGATCTGAACCATGACCACTCGATCGTGCACAGCCATGACCTCTCAAGCTACCCATGAAGAAGAGCCGACAGCTCAGCCAGCTCTCGAAACATCAGCACCCACACCTACACCAACACCCTCACTGTTACCTTCAGTAGCTCCAACAGACCCATAAGCCAATACAACCATGTAAGAGGTGGTCCAAAGCCTCCGAGCGATGTAAGAGTTACTACTTCGCCTAGTGCCAAGTGCTACACCGAATACACAGGCAACCCAGCCTAATGTACAGAACAGTTCACTCCCTCAAACCCCTTTTGCCCTCTCCCTCATTCCTCCAGTAAATCTCGTACTCCCTCTCCCAGAAGAGTCAACACAAGATCAACAACAACTAGCAAACAGGGGTAACCATCCCACACATCTCTACTTAGTACATCACAATAATCAGGTTACAATACAAGTTCCCCCTAACAGGAACCACAGACAAGAACTGGCGGATGCCCATGAAGGGAGCCATTTTCGAGTCCAACTCACTCCCCTTAATGGGAGTAACATTCTGGAATTGGCAGATACCACAGGTAGGAGCCATTTCCAAATATCACACCCTCCTCCGAAAGGGAGCGGCATTCAATTCTAACTACCTCCTGCCATCAGGAGTCCACCATCCTTCCAACAACCCGCCGTTCTCGATCCGTACGAAGAGGAAGCAGCACAAGCCCTACAGCAAAGGGCAAGATATCTGCAGCAAGGTAAGTCAGAAATTGAGGAATTACGAGAGTAGTTGCAAATGGTGTAAAATCAACTCCAGAGACGGCAAGGAGTAGACCACCCATCCACCAAATTCAGGGACCTTTGTCCCTTCCCAGATGCCCGAGTGCCTCTAAACTTCGAGGTACTAAAATTCAAAAGGTATGACGGTAGTGAGTGCCCTACAGCACACCTAAAAGCATTTTGTGGGGAACTCAATGCGATAGCAGGGAACGATGGAGCCTTGATACGGCTTTTCCAGAAATCTCTTAAGGGTGATCCTTTAGATTGGTACAGCTCACTGGACAGCCATCAAATCAGAACCTGGGAAAAGCTCTCCCAGGCATTCATTGACAGATTTTCATACAACCTGAATATGGCTCCAAGAAGATCTGACCTGGCTGCCTTGAGACAAAAAAGCGATGAGTCCTTATTAGCATACGTAGGACGATGACGAGCCATGACGGCTCGAATGAGAAACTCTATCGATGACGAAGAGCAGATATCCATGATTGTACATTCTGCGAATCCCAACATTTCAGGATATTTGATCTCATACCCCTACGTAAACTTCTCTCAGCTTATCCGAGCTGGAGAACAAGTGGAAGCCGGGATCAGAGCAGGAACCATTTCTCCATGGCCACACCAGGCCCCACAATCAGAAGAAACAAAGTCGAGGGGAAACCTGTCGGATATGGGAACTGCTCCCGCACAATGTACTACTGAGGTTAGTAATATCATCGTCAACACTCAAGGCAATCAGTATGCTCCTTAACGGAGCCACAACAAAATAGACAGTACTAGCCACATCCAAATAGGCAGTACCAACTACAGTAAGCCCAACAGAAATATCAGGCACAACCGTCTCAACAACAACAATAACAGCCTAGGGGGAATGTGCAAGGCCCATACAAATAAGTGATATTAGGTAGGAAGTTCACCCCTTTAGCACAAACATATAGCCAGGTTCTGACAATGTTAATGCAAAAGCAACTTCTTACACCGCTCCAACCTTAACTTCCACCTAGTCCCTTGCCGCCTGGTTATAATGAAAACCAATACTGCGCATCTCACCAGGCTCCTGCCCATCTAACGAACCGCTGTTTCTCTTTAAAATATGCGGTCCAAGATTTAATAAAGCCAGAAGATCGCTATCACCCCGCAAGCTAGTAACATGGCTTAGGCCAACATTCTCCAAAATCCTCTGCCATCGCATCAAGCGGGACCCAGCACATCTAGCACTTCTACCGTCAATCATATTGAGGGAGGGTGTTATGGGTACTTCTCTTCACATCATTCCATATAAACAATCATGCCCGGCATAAAAAACTAAACATGGGGGAACCGATAGGTGCCACCGCCTGAGCCATAGGTATTCCTCGAAGCGGCACTAACAACTCAATCTCTCATATTCCTTAAAGTAGCACCTACATTACAACCTCTCATCTACCTTGAGGCAGCACCCAACAGGTCTCACCAGGTCATACTGTGCTCCCCAAGGGGCACTTTCAGCCCCAACCTCAGCAGATATAAAAAGGTCAAATTCTGAACCCCTCGTTCTTCCAATAAGCCTCCCTGATCTAGCCCCACTAACCTTGCAAGGGGCACCCCCGGTCCAAACACCAAGTTTCTTAATGCCTCACCAATTGGCACATGCCCGGAGGATCCCTCCCACACATCAAATGGAGGAAGAAAACCCCATTATAAAATCTTACCAAGACTCGGTCACACTCCAAGAGAAGTCACCAAGTCCTCCGCAAATAGTTCTAGCTACAATCTCTCAGCCTCAAGAACCAATGATATATCTGGAAGGAAGAACGGTTCCCTCCTACAACCCAAAAGCAGTCCCATGACAGTACCTAGAATGCGCTGAAGTGGGCAACAATGGGAGGTATTTCAGGAGGGATAATCAAAACCCAAAAGAAACTCGAGGAACTTTGTAGGGAACCACCTGCAAAACCGATGCTGCTTATGACATAACAGCCCAACTCAAATTCATTCTCGCACAAATATCCATCTGGGAACTCTTATGTACATTAAGATCGCATCGAGAAATCTTTACAAAAATATCAAACGATGCACATATCTCCCCTGATGTACCCCCGAAATGGTGGCAAGCATGATCGGACAACTCCTCATATCACGAGCCATTACTTTCTCTGATGAGGAGTTGCCACCTAAAGGTCACAAACATGGGCGCTCATTAAATATAGCTATCCGTTACAAGAATTTCAAAGCCCCGCACGTGCTCATTGACAATGGATCCAGCCTTAACGTTTGCCCTTTGAGAACTGCCGAACGGTTGGGGATAGAACCGTCTTCTTTCAGGCCCAGCACCATGAGCGTTAAAGCCTTCGACAACTCTCGAAGGCAAGTTGAGGCAGAAATCGACATGGAGTTGCAAATTAGACCAGACATGACCCTTGTCACATTTCAAGTCATTGATATTCCTGCCTCATTTAATCTTCTGTTGGGGCGGCCATGGCTCCATGCTGTTGGAGCCATCCCATCTACCCTCCATCAAAGGGTTAAATTCCCTTCGGAAAATCGAATCATTTCAGTATTGGCCGAGCTAGAAACCATCTTACCGGTGACAGTCAATATCTCAGAAACTGACATCCCAGTAATTGACATTTAACATGCCGAGGGTGACATATCGTATTATAGCTTCGAATTCGAAAATGTGAATGCAATCGCCAATCCACAACCTCTCGCTGCTGAATATGTCATTCCCCTTGCTGAGCGATTAATCCTGAACTATCGTACCGAGTGAAATAGCGGTGAAGACCACTTTCGTTGAAGTAGGAATATGCCAATATGTCCTAGAGGGGGGTAAATAGGACTTTTTTTTTATAAAGTTTTTATGATTTATTTCAAATCCTATTGCACTAATCCTAACAACAGCTCATATTAGGATTACTCAAAAATAACTCTACAAGCTTCCAAGCTTGGTAGAGGATCCAATCACAAACTACTTAAGGAGTGAACAGTATGCAAACTAGTTTATGATGGATATGACTGTGTATGTATGTGAGGTGTGATCTTAGATATTCAGATATGAAAATATTAAAGTAAATCACACAATCAGAAGAATAACAATCTCAAACACAATCATTTTTATAGTGGTTCGATGATCAGTCTACTTTACTCCCGGCAGACGCACTCAACCCTTGAGTGTACCGGATTTCACTAAGGAGGTTTCATAGCGGTTCACCTTAAACCTAAGGTTTTAAATCAGGTTCACCTTCATTCTTTAAAACCTACACTGAGGCTGACTGTTTATGCTCCCTAAGCAAGGGTCAACACATAACACCTAGTTTCAGGCACACTGGCCAAGGATCTTCCATAAGACCCTATCTGAGGTTTTACGCAGTTTACCCCAAACCCTAGGTTTCACACGGTTCACCTCAAACCTAAGGTTTTAACTGGTTCACCTTTAACCAGATGTTTATGCTCTCCACAGAGCAAGGATTCACACAATGCACTCACCATGTATACTCCTGCCGGAGGCCTCATACGAGGGCTTGATGGGGTGAGAACACCTAAGACCCAATCTTAAAAAGGAATGATTACAAATGTCCTCTGGACTCTAGATACTTACAGATAAGTGGATGAGTTCCATTAAGCACGTTGACGAAGATCTCCTCCTTTGTTGATGAAGAGTCTTTGACTTCCTTGATCGCAACTTAAAAGATGTACCGATACATGGCGACGGGTTGGGTCAAGGTTATGATGAAATCCTACTCTTAAAAGATTTTTCTATAAGGAATATAGAGCGATTTCAATCATTTAAGCATTCAAGGCATCCCAACTTAATAATTTTCCATTAAGGTAGTAGTTGGAGGATCCTTGAATGTGGAAGTTCATTCCCTAATCCACTCTATTGAATATCAATGGTGAGGGTGAATTGGAGGATGAACTCCCTTGAGAGAAAGGGCTTTGGGTATAAGATCTAAGGTTAAACACTCAAAAGCACTCTCTTTTTTCTCTCACAGCAACAATAGATAAGTCCTATTTATACAGGTAAAAGGTTCCAACGGATATAAAACGGTCACATTTATGACAGAATTCGATATCATCGAGCAGGTTCGATATCATCGAGCATATACTCTCGATAGCATCGATGGTCCGTTCGATGACTCGAACTCAATGTCATACGCTTTTAAAACCTTTTGCCAGTTAGTCGATGAATCGAAATGATTGTCGATGTCATTGGATTTCGAACTCTGATTCCATTGAGAGAGGTTCAATCCATCGACATTTAAAAAATGAGAGAGACTTGACATGAAATATTTCAGGTTTTTATGAACGATCGAGGGACCTTCGAGATCATCAGAGTTTGAATGTCGATGATATCGATAGCTGTGTCGATGCATCAATAAATCAAAAGAATTTTTCATAAAGCTTGTTGGACAGTTTATGTCTATGTTCGATGCAATCGATACGGCATCGATATTTGAATATCGATTCTATCGAGTGACCCTTGATCATAGATAAACTACCCTGAAATATTTTGCTGGAGAACTTGGCGCCCAAGACCGATATCATCGAAGGCCTTCCGATATCATCGAGGTTTGAATTTCGATGGTATCGAGGAGGCTTCGATATATCGATGCTTATATGATATTCTTAAGAAAAACAGGGGCGCCGGAATCCCGCCTGTCGATATTATCGAGTCACTTCCGATAGACTCGAGATTTGAATATCGATGATATTGATAGGTACATCAATAATTCTGTCCAGATGTGTATAAGTTTGTTGGACATATTTGGTCATCTTTTCGATAATATCGATGGAGCATCGAGGACTCGACAGCGCAGGTTGATCATATCGAGATGTGTATCGATAAAATTGACAAGGCAAGAAAACATAGAGAATTTTTCTATTTTGAAAATGTTTTCTTACCCTAAAAACCCTAAGATGTTCTAGTTTATTTTAAGGGTTTTAGTTTACCTAGTGATTTGGGACAAGGGATATGAGGCTCAGATTTACCTGTGGCGAGCTTGCACACATCCGGTTGAGGCAGACGTTTAAATTAATCTTCCTATTAGGCTCTGTAGTCTAACTAACTTAACACTCACGCTAATTGACCAATCAGAGAACTTTCATCGAGTTCCATGAAAAAGGTATGGTGGTAAAGCCAACATGTGCTAACGTACAGAGACAGGGACTGAGATATCAACCGACACCAAAAGATCAAGCTGAAAGGCCAAGAAAGGGACAACCGTTTAAGTACACACCTATTAAGTTCGTCAAGGCTGGGACAATTTGTGGAGACACGATGATCTCTCTTGAGGACCACCTCCAGCGACTCAAACTCTCTGAACACTCCAACCAAGAGTCCGTCTGGCTACCGATAAGGTGGGATAGGATCCTCAAAGTATCAAAAGTACATCCGACGCTAGGGGTAGAACCCCTAGACACATCACATGAGACTAGGGGCATGGAAACAGGTCCACCCATGGAGGACCCAAGACTAAAGGTGCCCCTTACAAAGAACGCAGGAAAAAACAGGGAAGCATCCATCCTCACTCATAGTCAAGGGGACACAATCCAACCACCAACCCAACAACACAAGGGGTAAAAACAGCCCATCCATTGGATTGATAAAGGGAAGTGGTCTTCCCTTGATTGGACAGACATCAGGATCCCACTGCAAGATGAATCCGAGGAGCCCGAAGAACTCCAGCTTCTGAGCGAATAGATCGAATCAGACTTCGACTCTGAGCCTAGCCCAACAAACATCATGGTCATCAGGATAGATGATCCACAAGAACAAACAGGTCAGAACAGCAGGATCGAAAGAGGGAAAGAACCACGATGGTCAGCCATCCCCCTAACGATCGAATCAGCCAGTGAACCATCTATGGATGCCGATTCTAAAAAAAAGTCAATATAAATAGTAGTTAGTACCCTGACCTAGGACATGATCAATCATCGTTCGCAACACTGTCCTGTTTGGGACCCTTTGGCGACACAAAAAAAATCAGAAAATTTTCAAAATACAAAAACATCACATATTCCAAAAAACACAAAAAAATTAAATATTCCTCAAAATCGTAAAACATCAAAAAATCCTCAAAATATAAAAACAATAGAAAAACTTTCAAAAATCACTGTGCCAAACACTTCACATGCAACGCAGGAGTTTGAGATCGACTCATATGATTTCGATCTAGAGTTGGACTTCGAGCTCATGGGTTTGGACGAAGCTCTGGATGAGGGAAATGATGATACAACTCTCGAATTCGAGGATTCCTCGAGAAGTTCAAAACAAAGGCCAACGTTGTAGCAGATGATTTCAAAATTGTGAACCTAAGGTCAGAGGAACTCCCCAGAGAGGTGCGTATCTGTAGATCACTGTCCACGGAATAGAAGCAGATGATGATGGAATTTCTGAGATCGATGTTGTCCAACTTTGCTTTCTCTTATAAGGACATGCTAGGGCTCGATGAAGACTTGGTGGTACACCATCTACCAATAAAGCCAGACATGAAGCCTATCAAGCAGAAGCTGTAAAGAATGAAGCCAGAATGGGCCCTGAAAGTCCGTGATGAAGTCATCAAGCAATACAACGCGGGATTCTTAGTAGTCTCCAACTACCCGGAATTGCCCACAAATATCATACAAGTTCCAAAGAAGGATGACAAAGTCAGAATGTGCATTGACTTCAGGGACCTCAACAAAGTAAGTCCCAAAGACTATTTCCATCTGCCTCATATCGACACACTGGTAGATAATACCGCTGGACACAAGATCTTCTCCTTCATGGACGGTTTCTCAGGCTACAATTAGATCAAGACGGTTGTCGAAGATCGAGAAAAGACTTCCTTCATCACACCATGGGGAACCTTCTGCTATCGGGTCATGCCCTTCGGATTGAAGAATGCATGAGCTACATATCAGCGAGTCATGACCTCCTTGTTCCATGACATGATAAACAAGGAAATGGAAGTCTACGTGGACGATATAATCATTAAGTCTCGCACGATCGAAGGACACTTCGAAGATCTCAAGAAGCTTTTCGACAGGCTAGAAAAGTTCAAGTTCCTTCTCAATCTGCAAAAATGTGTCTTCGGTGCAACTGGAGGCAAGCTGTTAGGCTTCATTGTCAGCGAAGATGACATCTGGGTGGATGAGACCAAGACCAAGGCAATCATCGAAATGCCACCGCCCAAGACTGAAAAAGAAATTTGAGGTTTCCTCGAACGAATCCAGTATATTAGCCGATTCATGGCTCAACTCACTCCGGTCTGTGAGCCCATATTCAAGTTACTACGGAAGAACTCTCCAAAGGAACGGAATGACGATTGTCAAGTGGCCTTCGATAGAATCAAGAAATACTTGCTAAATCCTCCAGTGCTCATGCCACCTACTCCAGGTAAACCATTACTGCTATATATCTCTGTCGCAGTAAAAGTAATCGGATGCGTTCTTGGCCAACACGACAATACAGGAAGAAAGGAGCAAGCGATCTACTATCTAAGCTAACGATTCACAAGCTATGAAGTCAAATACTCCAGCTTAGAGAAAACGTGCCTCGCCCTAGTCTGGGCAATACAATGGCTACGACAGAATATGATTGCTCACCCAATCCTTCTACTCACTCGCATGGATCCATTGAAGTGCTTGTTTGAAAAGCCAGCACTAACGGGCCGAATCGCAAAATGGCAAATACTGCTTTCCGAGTTCGACATCACCTATGTCACTCAGAAGGCAATCAAGGGGCAAACACTGGCCGATCACCTTGCAGCACACTCTTTGCCTGATTACTAACCACTGAAGACCTTCTTCCCCGATGAGGATATCCTCCTTATTGAGGGAGAAGAAGAAAGAAAGGCAAGAGAATGGATACTCTTCTTTGATAGGGCTGCAAATTCAAAAGGAAGTGGAGTAGGCGCCATACTCTACTCTCCCGATGACGTTTCAATTCCCATATTCAGGCAACTGGCATTCCAATGTACTAACAACGTAGCTGAATATGAAGTATGTATTGCCGGTCTAAGAGAAGCTATAATCCTCAACGTGAAAAAGTTACGAGTCTTCGGAGACTTGCAACTCATCATCAATCTGATAAATGGTGACTGGAAGACCAAGGATGAAAAGTTGATCCCGTACCATGTCTACCTGGAGAATCTAACCAAGGAATTTGAAGAGATCACATTCTCTTACATGCCTTGAGCTAAGAACCAATTTGCGGATGCTTTGGTTACCCTCGCCTCAATGCTGGAGATCTCAAAAGGAGTTGTTGAATAGGAACTCACCGTCGACCTCTAGGAGGAACCTGCGTTCTGCATACAAATTGAGGAAGCCGAAACCTCTCCGAATGATCAGCCGTTGTACACGGACATCAAAGAATATCTTGAACATCAGAAATACCCGGAAGGAGCAACATCAACTGATCATCGCACTATCCAACGGCTAGCGGCCCAGTTCACAATCACCGGGGGCATCCTCTATAAGCGATCTTTCAACCAAGTCCTTCTTCGCTATGTGGATGAGACAGAAAGCAGTGCAAATCATGTCTGAAATCCATGAAGGACAATGCGGCCCACACATAAATGGACATATGATGGCGAAGAAGATCTTATGACTCGGCTACTATTGGCTTACAATGGAGACAGATTGCTGCAAACACGTCAAGAAGTACTTCAAGTGTCAGGAACATGCGAACCAAATCCATGCGCCTACTTCCGAACTCTACAACCTGACAGCACCATAGCCCTTCTCCATATGAGGACTTGGCATCATCGGTAAATTCAACCCCAAAGCTTCAAACGGGTATGATTATATTCTGGTGGCTGTAGATTACTTCACCAAATGGATAGAGGCAGCATCCTACACCACTATCGCAGCATCTCATGTGGTCAAATTTATGAAAAACAATATCATCAGCCGATATGAGATTCCTCAGGCCATTATTACAGACAACGGGACTTCATTCGTTAATAAAATGATAGGCAACTTCCTTGACAAATTAAAGATTTAATGTCATCGGTCAAGTCCCTATCGTCCTCAAATAAATGGTGGGGTTGAAGCCACGAACAAGACTATCATCCGCATATTGGAGAAAATGGTAATGACATATCGCGACTGGTCGGAAATGCTTCCTTATGCACTCTGGGCCTATCGAACGTCTGTATGGTCTGCTACAGGCGCAACTTCATATGAACTCATACACGGAATAGAGGCAGTACTACCATTTGAAATTGAAATCCCATCACCGCGGATACTGCTAGAAAACGAAGTCAAGGAAGGCGAATGACAACAAGCAAGGTATGACCAACTGCACCTAGCAGATGAAAAGCGCATGTGAGCGCTAAGCTACTCCCAATGTTATCAAAGGAGGATCGCTCGGGCCTATAACAAGAGAGTCCGGAAGAGAAGCCTCAAAGTAGGTGACATGATCATGAAACGTATCCTACCACCTCACTTATCAGATTCCAGAGGAAAGTTCAAACCCTTGTGTGACGGACCGCTGATCATTCGGGAAGTACTCCCAGGAGGCGCTCTTCGGCTCACCAATCTGAGAGGAGAAGATCTTTCTGAGCCCATCAACGCCGATAACGTGAAAATCTATCACGGCTAACCATACTTATGCCTTGTCAATGATTACAACGGCAAAGCTGCATCCATCACTTACCCACCAAAAAATGAAAATACCCACTACCTCTCCCATCAGAAACACTTGTCATTTCTCCCATAAAAGGAAGAGAAAATTTTTTTAAAAAAAAAAGACAAAAAAAAGGTAAAAAAAGAAGAAGAGAAAGACAAGAAATCCCAAAAAGATGATCAAGAAGGAGGAAGAAATAAATCTATCCCACATACCCAAACAATCCGCTCAAAAACAGCTTACAATTGTAATCAAAGGCAAGGATAGGAACGTAACCAGTTGGCCGGCTATGAAGGAAGTCTCTCTATCGCTCTCGACATTTCTAAAAAAAAAAAAAGAAAAAAGAAAAAAAGACATGTCTAAGCAAAAAAGGTGAGGTGAAAACTCGAAAGGGCGCCTCGAGTAAAAATGGCGGACATGTAGCAGATTTGGTGGAAACCTGAAAGGGCACCATGGGTAAAAACAATATGGATGTTAAGGGACAGGCAAGATCAAAAACTCGGGACGTAGTAAAAATCTGAAAGGACGCTACGGGCAAAAATTGATGGGAAGAGCCGGACGTAGTGAAAGCCTGAAAAGGCGCTATGGGTAAAAATGACAAAAAAAGAAAAAAAAAGTGCAGGTACAAAAGAAGCCGAGGCAGCAAATACCGCAATGAGATACAAGGAAAGATCAACTTCGGATCAGTACTCTATCAAATTCTACTCAAACCCAAAGGATGCGATCTTAGGCACCCTCTCGAGGAACCAAGATCTCAAGTACACAATCTAGACTATTGTATGCAACGTGGGCTGAGTCCAAAATTCTGATCCCAATCATCCAAAGCACAAATCCAAACATAAGCAAACACTGACAAATGTCGCACAAATTTTTATTTTATTTTTCCATTTCTTTAGAATGTTTTTACGAGTACATTGTTTTCCTTTTTTCACATAAAACCAAAAACCAAAACAAAATATTTTTATGCATATGGGATAAGCAGTTGATCAAAACCAGGGATCACAAGTAAGCTTCTATCTCTCATACATTAGCAATCTCTGCCTAAGCCTCTCTATCTCCATGCGTAGGTAAAAGGCCTCGTCCCTCTGCAGGTGGTGTGCCACAAACATGCTTTCATCGTACCGTCACCCCACTGCCAATCGGCGGGCCATATCTTCACATGTATGACAGAGGATAACAATCTCAGAGATCAGGTAACCATGCATGACAAGCAAGAAAGACGGATCAATGAAAGGTTGCTCTTCGAAGGCCTCAAACGAGTCGTCAACACATGAGGAAGACGAAGCGGTATCGCCCACCATATCCTGATCAGCAGCCTCATCCGCCAAATGCCAGCCTGGAACTTGACGATAAAGTGACTGCTCCGCCACCCATCGCTAGTGTGGCACTGTGGCCAAGGGAGGTGCCCAAGACTTAAGCCCTAGAATCGTCGCATCCAAAAATCCCTGCCAGAAAATTCAGACTCGCCTGTATAGAGCAGTCAAATCAGAAGGAAGACGGGCATGTCCAAATCCAGAAAATGCAAACCCCGGGATATCCTTCCAGAAACCAAACTGACGAAGAAATCGCACGAGATGGTAAGAGCAATACCCCCGAAGGCCCAAGCACATTTTAAAGCCTCCAGAGGCCCACATCTCAAAGCCCCTAAGGCCCACAATTTCAAAACCTACAAGGCCCACAAGTTTAAAGTCCCAAAGGCACACATTTCAAAGCCCCCAAAGGCCCACATTTCAAAGCCCTCAAGGCTCACAAGTTCAAAGCCCCAAAGGCCCACATTTCAAAATCACAAGACCCACATCTCAAAGCCAACAAGGTCCACATGTCAAAAGCCCACCAAGCCCATTGTCCAAAGTAAGGCCCACTACATAAACCAGATTTCAAGGCCCATGGTCCTAGGCCCACATGTCCAAATCAGGCCCATGTTCCCCAAATGCCCCATTAATTCATTAGTGGAGGTCATCTGGCTATTCAATCCAAATCACTGCACAATAAAAACTGGACGACGACGCCTCCCTGCGAGATTGGACGGATCTTTCAAAAATCCAAAAATATTTCAAACTGTTAGCCTCGCCAGCTCATCAATGGAGGCAACGCGACTGTTTACTTGTGCAAATAAAAACCGAACGACGATGCCTACCCGCGAGATCGAATGGATATTTTTTTTAAAAAAATTCTAAAAATATTTTCAAATAAAATCCCCAAGGAGTCTAGCTCCAAAGAGGATAATTTTTAAACAAAAAGTTTTCAAAAAAAAGACTTTCGAAAAATGCACGTGGCGCGCATTACATTGAGGAATCTTCCATATTTTCTATTTGCGGTCAGTGCAAACAGCTAAATAAGATTTGATCTCTTCCGGTTTCTCTAGGGGATGATCAAATTCGTACATGATACATGTACAATTGGCTTGATCTCTATATCTGGACAATCATACGAATGCTAGTAAAAGTAAGTGGATCTATCTCTGGAAAGAATAATCAAACTCAAAGTGACAACAATCCATTGTAACCAAAGTATCAGAATCAGCAGACTGCATGGCAAAAGATTACCTGTACATATCTAGTCCGGGATGTTCGTAAAATTTGATCGATTCCAAGTTGGCGTAGTGAGTTCCTCGTAAGGCCGCACCAACGCGCAGGGTAGCTAACCACTTTGATGATCAAATGAATCGAATACTCCTAGGGTGATTACGTAACAAAGGAACGATAGCCCAAATAGTACGGGAATCCTTGTAAAGCCACACTAATGTGCAGAGGCCCTACTTTTCAGACTTATCCTCTAATGCTATTAACAATCTGACGTGAAAGGGTTGTGATCGGTGACCCGTAAAGCCGCGACGAATGCGCAAGGGACGATCACAACATTTTCCTCAACCCTCGCGATATGTGCAAGTCATCTTTTTTTAAATAGTCAACTGACAATGATACAATGGCAGACAACGGATTTGATTCACTATCCTTTTTTACCAAAAGAGTTGGGTGTCCACTTGCTTTGACCTTCGGTTGCCCACAACCTCGGTCAAAGAGGAGCATCTGTAGACACCCCACCCTGGCTAATGTCTTAAGAAGGCTAAGACTATCTGGGAACCATGATCATACCCTGAATCAAACCCTAATTCCAGCCTAAACCGAACCCTGACCCAAAAGTCCCCAAACTCTCACCATTCAGCACACATACAGCCCCGCCTATGTACTGTACCATGGCCAGAACCCTTTAACTGAACCTAAATCCACCTATCCGAGCCACAGAAACTCAAAAGGGAGACCAACAAATCCCACACGTTCGGGCCCAGACTGAACATGGCTCGCGCGGTAGTCTGACTACCACCTGCGGTACTTCAAATGCTGCCGCTCGTGGCCCGCATGTGGACAGCTGTCCCAGCATCCAAAAGTCAACATTCTCCTGAATTTACCCCCCAACCTTCACCATTTACAGTTTTACCATTCTCAAGGGCTAATGAGGGTGCGCCACGTGACGCTCCTCTCTCCCTAGCCAATCAGAAGCCTTCATTTCATTATTTTAACCCTTACCTACCCCCTATTTACAATATAGCTATTGGAGAAAGCTATAAATAGCCTTCTCCTCTTCATATTTCAATACACCTTCTCATCCAAGAGAGAAAGAGAGAGAGAGAGAGAGAGAGAGAGAAAGGAAGAGAGTGAAGGAGAGGGAAAGAGCTCCCAAGCCTTTAAAGCCTTGATCATTCAAGCCACCCCTTAGACTTCCTCTCAACCTTTCCAATCCATAAACCTAGCCCCGATTGATCATGGTTCAATCCATATCTTAGCGTACTTCAGATCGAGCCAAAGATCCATTCATTTTGCATACAAGCATTCATCATGACATCTATTCCCTTCTCAACCCCCGTGCTTCTCTAGATCTCTAGTGAACGTATGGTCTGTGACTTGCCGTACACTGGATCCTGTCACATCAGAAATTCCTAGTGATATAGTTCACTCTTCTTTACCTTTTCACATAAGCATTATCACATCCACCTTCTAGATACACCATTGGATGTATGCTCTGTGGCTTGCCAAAATCTCAGATCTTGCTATATCAAAAATCCGCGTGTGTGCCTAGTCCCATCTCGACCACAATATCCATCATCCCTTGAGATTGTTTTACCACACTAAGTAGAGACCGTACATTTGTACGGGCAGAGAGGGTGCCTAACCCCTTCCCTCTTTGTAACCGAGGTCCCTTATCCGGAATCCCGGATCGCAGACCAGGAGTCAATCTAAGGTAGGAGAGTCTTCGAATTTCTCCAACCTTACATATTTTGTAGGTTCTAGCCGACTACGGGATTCTGAGATTAATTGGCTAGTGGCGACTCCAAATCCACAAATCGACCTAATCACCCCCACTACCAAAACCATAAACATTCAAATCAGCATGAGCGCCAATTTCCAGTGTATACAGTCATCAAAGTAGGTTCGATGCAATCGAAACTTAAGTTTTAATGTCATCGAACTTCCTTCGATACCATTGACAATGTCCAATATTTTTATAGTTTGCTCGCTAGACTATTTGGCCGCTATTTTCAATGTCATCAAAAAGTCTTCGATGACATCCAAGATGTTTCGATTGCACTTCGATGTCATTGACAGAACATGATTTTTACCAATATGATTCATTCTCCACAATCTTTAAATTAATTTTAAATCTAAGCTTACCAAGGGTTTTGCAAACATGGTTTTGGACAAGTTTAGACCATTTTTAATTTGGGTTATTACTTGATAAGGTTTAGTCAGGGATGTGAGGCTTAATATACCTATGATGAGCATTTGAACCTCTTCAACTTGGTGAGTATTTGGTCTTGTAATCTTCACATGTGGCTCACTTGACTCTAAGACTAAACTTACATGTATATTGATAAACAAGGGCATTTTCATATTATACTAAAAAAAGGTCATTTATTGATGTAGACCATCCATCATATGAATCCCATATTTGATTGTCCATCCTACTAAAAAATCACATCAATTGGATCAACTTAACAGTCCATTCAATGGCTAAGGAAATGGACTGTCCATATTGATTATAGTGACCGGTTCATCATTGCTTTAGATCATCCATCGTGGGTCCCATGAGGTTTTCTTTTTTCATTTCTTATTCTTCTTTACACCATTCATATCATTTTTCTTCTTCTTTTCAATGGCTGGTATTAATGCAAAAAATCAGGTCCAAATTGCATTTATACGGCCTAGATATGACTGACGGTATTTGTGGACTCATCAGGATTTGCATATTGCATTGCATCATCGACATCTGATATTTGGCTTGTTGTATCCGCATTGCATAGCTGATCTACATTACTTCATCAATATATGATATTGTTTTTATTATATTTTTGCATCACATAGCTTGGATAAGGCTAATGGTATTTATGGGTCTATCACTATGTTTTCGTATTACTCTGATATCATATGATTTATGAACTTGCCAGTATTTCTGATTTTGTATGATTTATGAGCTTGTCAGTATTTCCGCTTACTCTGATTTCTCTTATATTGTTTACTTAGCACCTACCTTGTGCACACACTTACACCACCCTCTAAGCTTTCTATAAGCTTATGCACGATAGATGCGTGCAGGTGATGTTAAGTTGCAGCAGTGTTGAGCTTGGAGCGTGCAGCGGTCTTTTGGAGCTTGATTTTTTATTTATATATTTCCCTTTCCGCATTGTACTCAAATGATTATATTAGTGGATATGTGATGATGATGTTGCCTTTGTAATTTGGGTAAACTTGGTTATGCTTCTTACAAGATAAATATACATTGGAAAAAAAAATCCTCCTTGTAGGATCCCAGGATTGAAATCTGGCGCAAGAGTGCTGGGAGCCGAGAATGGGGTCCTACGGAGGCTGTCAACACCAGATTCGGCAATCAGGATTCCTATTAGTCTGATCTCCGGGTTTGGGGCGTGACACAAGGACATAAGGATAGTTTGGATATGGAGAGTAAGTACCTGCTGCCCTACTTTCAGGTATATTTCAAGGGGCTTTGATAGCGTGATGCCGGAGCATCTCAAGAACAGAGGATAGTCTATGTACACGAGAGAGAGAGAGAGAGAGAGAGAGAGAGAGAGAGAGAGAGAAGCATACAAATGAAGACTATTAGTGTTTCTTTAGATGAGTAGAATGCCATGACTTTTGGGCCACAGTGTTTTGCCCAAAACCTCATGCATCTTAAGGTTATGTAGAAATTCTGGGTCAAATGCAAACAAAAACAATCAGGGATTATAAGTTTAAAAGCACAAAGCTGCTTGTGTAGGGTTGTCAAGAGGGAATGTCACAACCTGAATATTTGGGACCAACAACAAAATTCGATCTGTAACTCTGCACCCATTGAGACTACAGAAAGTTTGTTCATCAATGTTCTGAAGTATCTGTTAACTCTCTATATCAAATTCAGCTCATTCAGATTTTGTTCCCTCATCTTGTGAAGTTCTGTGTTGACTCACACTATGTAGCTGACTCAAGTTTGAAGTATATTTCATCCATATCACAATGATGGATTTGGGATACCGTGCAAACTAGCAAGTACGAGAGGGCTTCAACATTCTCAAGGGGATCATCTACTTGAAAACCCAAATCAAACCACTTGAAAATAAAAAATAAAAAATAAAATAAACCTCTGTTTTGCGGCCTTCTTTTGCAACAATCCAAAAACTAAAAAGAAGAAAAAGCAAAAAATCCAAATCAAAATGATTTTTTACTAACAAGTTATTTAAAAAATACATTTGAGGCCTTTGATTGCTAGTTAATTAGACAAAAAAATTAAATTTAGACTATAAACAAAAAATATTTAAGACTGCTACCTATGCAACATGTAGATCCACTTCCAAGAAAAAGATCTAGACATGTTAGTAACAAATAACTATTTATCAATATCATGTAATTGAAATGTTGCAAGCTCAGTGAATGATAAGAAATTCTTACTTGCACCCATATTGGTAATAACACAAGCTCCTCTTTCTACAACCAAAGGTAGGAGTAAAGACATCCAATCTGAAATTACACAAGCATTGGAAAGCGGGACTGAAGAAACCAAAGGACATTTTGTCAGAGTGAAGATCCCACATCTGTGGGCCTATGTTGATGCATGTGTTTTATCCACGCCATACATCCATATGGGGAAAATAAAAGATGTCCAAATGTTCAGATTCAAGAGTGAGGTGTGTAAAAATCAGATGTCATTACGATTCAATTAACAGACATATACAAGTTATAACAAAGGCAAATAGAAAATGATCAATGGAGACAATAAGCATATAGACCAAATTCAACATTTTGAAACTGATAATGGCAAAGAAAATTGAGCTTCAAAGGTTTAAATGGATATTGCCTCCCAATTGTCTCGAGTTTCTTCTGGCATTTCCCATTCAAACTGTCCAATATTATAATGAATAAACGGTTGACATGTCCAAGATCTGCAGGTCCACGAATAGTTTCTCACCAATGCAAATATAAGTTATATAGCTACAAGATATTCACTACAAGAAGCCTAGCCTTTGCTCCACCCTAACATTACTTGAGCCAAGGTTTAGCTACGATCCAATTCAATAGGCATGCAGAATTCTCAAAAACTAAGTCATGCTTAAAAAATAATAAAATAAAATCAAAGACAACCTAATAGGGCAAAGAACTCAAATTGCAAAGGTATGAAATAAAGATACCTCTAATTCAATCATGTGCCGAAAGGCATGAAACAAAGATACTTGTAATTCAAACATGTGCCCAAAGGCATGAAATAAAGATACCTCTAATTTCTTGTAATGGTTAGAAGCATGCTTGCGAGAGTAAGCAATGTCAGTAGAGATCCAAGAGTGCCTTTTTGGGTTTTTTTCACTTTTTACCAAATAACTAAAAGAAAGAAAAATCATGTTAAAAAAGGATACAAATGGTGTCTAAAATGGCTTCGTTATTACATGCCATTTCTTTGCTCTCTCTCTCTCTCTCTCTCTCTCTCTCTCTCTCTCTCTCTTTTTTTTTTTTCCAGAAACATTGGCAAAATAGAGTTCAATTTAAAAAACAAAGATTTTTAGAAAAACACTTTCTCCTTCCAAACAATTGCTTCCATAAGTACTCCTTCCAAACAGTTGCTTCCATAAGTAATACAACCTACATTCCTATCGACTTCATTTCTAATATGCCTATGCTTTCTCTTATGTTTGCACAGGGAAACATCATAGGAATAAGGAATTATAGCAGCATGTGTGCATTGTCGGTGTCCCTTTCTGAATGGAAACCAACTAAATGGTTGTAAAAGGCAGATCAGAAAACAGAATTTTAACCTTCATCATCTAAAGGAGGGATAGATTTGGCAATGGGAGGAAGGTGCATGGTAGTAAAAGATTCAAGAGATGGGACTGCCAAGGGAGTGTGTGTGTATATATATACACACACACACACACACACACACACACACACACACACACACATACACGGGTCCTCATCTTCAACAAAAATACAGTCTTTGGTGGGAAGACTATTGATCTGATGGACTCTGTGCCGATGGGAGGCATACAAAATGCCCATAGATTGGAAGATCCTACCCATTTGATTGGTGAGCTAGAAACAATGATTAATCATTAGAAGGAAACAAGAAGAGTTCCAACAAATCAGGTATCAATACTATTCCTAACCAGCATCTATCTCTAAAATGAAATGCCAAAGAACCGTAAAAAAAATAATAATAATAAAAATAAAAAATAAAAGGAAAAAAATGAATAAAACATACTCCCCACATTTACAACAAAACCACAGAAGGGTGCTCCCAATAAATCTCCTGAATTTCAAGTGAGACTAAAATGCCTCTATAATACATACAGTTGAGAAGAACAGAAACATTTCCAGGTTAAATAAGCAGGACATGACAATATGAAATTCTGTAAAACACAAGTTCTTCATCAGTAGTCAATTGGTGAATCAAGATGGCTCTCTCAGTGGTATATGACTCTTACCTGTATGTGGTGGGACCTGTTTGGTTTAAAAACCACATGGAGGTGAAGTTGATGGCCAATCCAAGTAATCCACTGGCTGTTGCCACCACCCAAAACATCAATGTCTTAATCACATGTCTACAAATGAAAACTAAGAAGACATCATAATCACGTCAACAACAATTCTGAAAAGGTGAAAAGATGCACACAACTAGCAAATTTCTGTTGAAGGGGCCGATTGTGATACATCAGATTCCATCCGGCTGACATGGGCTTAGAATTCCCTCTGCGAAGGTCTAGAATGGTGGGATCATTTGAAGTGGGGAGCTGAACTCAGTATTCGTTAAGGAAGACGTGATTCCATCACCATCTTTTGGTTCATCAAAAGATTGAAGGACTGCCACTGCAAGCTCCTTAATACATTGTGACTAGCCGAAGCAAAAAAAATAATAAAAAAAATGCCACAAAGCAGCCACTCCTCTAACCCCATTCCAACTATACTTGAGACCAAAATTGCTCTCCCGAATCTAGAAGGTGAAATCCCTAATTCTTAAAATTCTCAGATTCCCATCCAATCCACCCTAATCCCTTCAAAATTGCTTGGGACGTGTTTAGTTCAAGGGAGTAGAAGGGATTGGAAGGTTTAATCCCGGGATTGGCCGGGCATCCCAAACAGACCGGAAATAGCAATCCCATATATCTTGTGCCAATCCACTGACTTAGCTATCATTACCTTGAAATCTGTACAATCCACTCTAATACAATCCAATTCCATCCAATCTGCCCAGCCAAACAAACCCTAATGGTGGGCATTCAATCGCCACAGTTTCCTATGGTGTGGTCCACCTGAGATTTGGCCCTAAAATGAGCTGGAAAAATGAATGGCCCAAATACAAATATTATGGTGGAGCCCACAAAGCATTTTTAGGGCCCGTTTGGCCGGTTGGATTAAAAGGAATTGAATTGAATGGTATAAGGATTGATGGCCTGAATTTCTAGGTATTGATGGTGTTGTCAGTGGATTGTCTTGAGATACATGGGATTGTTATATCCCTGGATTCATATATCTAGTCTGTTTGGCACACCCGGCTAATACCGGGATTAAACCTTCCCATCCCTTCCAATCCCTCACGCCTCAGGGATTGGGATCAAATCAGCGACTCTGTTTGGTACGCCTGGCCAATCCCAGGATTTAACTTCCAATCCCTTCCAATAACATCCAATCCCTTCCAATTTGACCGGCCAAATGGGCCCTTAGATTTCAGAAACAAAGAGAGGGGAATGCGGATTGAAGGATTGAAAGATTTGAGAAATAGATAAAGGGAGAGAAAGAAAGAAACTAACTGTACGTGCTCCTTCTTCTACTCCTCCTTCTGCTCCTTCTTGCAGCGAAAGAGGTTTTTGATAAAAAAAAAAAAAAAAAGAGGGGAATACGACCAAGAGACAGGGAGAGAGGGTGAGGGAGATCGGGAGATCGAGAGAGGGCAAGGGAAAGAGAGAGACTGAGTGCGAGAGAGAGAGAGAGATGGAGAGAGGATGGGTTTCGTCAGTCGAGCGGGAGAAAATGGCGGATGGGAGGTTTCATTTTTTGGAGGGGTTTGGGATTTTGGAGGGGCACGTGACGGGACCGTGGGGCCCACTGTGATGTATTTCAATTATCCACTCCGTCCATTAATTTTAAATTATTATTTTAAGCGTTGATAAAAAAAATGAGTTAGATCGAATCTATAAGGAGACCACACAACATATTAACAGTAGATATTTAATTTATATTATTTCTTATGGTGTGGTCCACTTAGACATTTAATCTACATAAATTTTGGGCTCAAAAACTAAAATTATATATCAGAATTGTTGGACGGCTTAGATCAAACACATATATTCCAATGGACCTCATGGATCCCCTTAAGCACCATCTATATTTAATATGTTTTAGGTGAGGAGGTACACTTTAGCTACAGAGCACTTAGGCTATAGCTACGGATTAAATCCGTAGCTATATTGCTATGGATTTAATCTGTGGCTAAAAGCTTTCAACCTCCATAGCCTTTGCTCGATTTTTTGGTAGTGAAAGCATAAAGCCAAACCCTCATAGATTCATCATCTATAAAAGTGACAAAAT
This sequence comes from Magnolia changhungtana, assembly GCA_030180095.1. NCBI lineage: Eukaryota > Viridiplantae > Streptophyta > Magnoliopsida > Magnoliales > Magnoliaceae > Magnolia > Magnolia changhungtana. Next base: position 248,409 of record JASAUF010000238.1, read on the forward strand.
ACAATGCCCCACCTAAGGTTTTTGTCCTCATAGGACCACAAACATCAGAATAAACCAAATATAATGCATGCACTTTATTAACATGAGAAGCATATTTAACAAATGAAACTCTATGTTGTTTCCCTGATAAATAATCAATACATGTTTTGAGAGGTATACTTGTCACGTCTGGAAGGAGTCGCTTCTTTGCTAGTACTTGAAGCCCTTTTTTACTCATGTGGCTTAGACGCATGTGCCATATGTCAATAGCTGAATCTTCTGCTGCGTTCAACCCACCCTTGCATACACTAACACTTGCTTTGTATAGGGTGCAACACTTCTTTCCTCTGATTGCAATCAATGAACCCTTGATAAGCTTCCAGCGCCCACCAGCAAACCGGCTTTCATAGCCATCATCATCCAGCCTTCCCGTCGACATCAATTTGAGGCAAAGGTCTGGGATATGCCTCACATCCCTGAGAACCAATGTTTAGCCCACATCGGTCTTCACACAAATATCACCGACCCCTACGATCTTCGATATACCAGAATTTCCTATCTTCACAGTCCCAAAGTCACCTAACTTTTAGCTTGTGAAGAAGTCTCTGCGTGGAGTCGCATGAAATTAGGCTCTTGAGTCTATCACCCAGTCGATGTCCTAACTCATAACCATGAGACAAACATCATAATTTGCAAAAAGAATAACTACAACGTCGCCATCTGAAGCGACCGTAGTGAAATCTAATTCATCTTTCTTCTCCTTTCCTTTTCGTTTCTTATTGTTCTTAGTCTTATGAAATCTATGCTTACAGTGGCCTGTAATATCTCAGAAAAATTCGCACAAAGACCCGAGTACCACCTCAGCAGAAATCACTAAGGACCGAATCATTTAGAAATTAGACAAAAATTAATTAAGTACTAAGCTGAATTAATTGGTAGACTAGCTTGAACTGCTTTCTATACGATCTGTAAGACCCAAAACTAGTAGAATCGCTAACACTACATTACCTAGAAACCTAGGATCAATCTCAAAACCTAATTGCTCTCGGGAGCACATTGAAACTCCGTATCGGACCTGGACCACATGCCGAAAGTCCGATTACCACGAAACTATATGATTACGACCGCCTTACTGGGCTTGACAACTATTTCGAAAATTAAATCCAAATAGTATCCAAAAACACACAACTTGAGCCTAGAGCGAAGTGTGTGAGAAATGCGAATACGCGAATATCTTTAGAAAATGAACTCAAACTTAAGTGAATTGGGCCGTTCAGTTGTAAGCCAAATTTAAGGTTGCAGACCATCAGATTTTGACTCAACTACACCCTCAGATCAGGAAAAATTTCCAACACATGTCAGTGTACTTGTGGCCCTGATCGAGAGATGATGACCGTTGAACTGAAATAGGTCCTCCACGGTCGATCCACTAATCCGATCGAACCAAAATCTTAACCTGACATAGATCCATTGTCAGGAAACTTTTTTCAGACCGTATGCAGAAAATGAGCCTGTAGATGAGCTCCGTTGGGCTGAAACAGACGACTTTTGGCTATAACCTAAGTATACAATGGCCATGGGGCCATTTACACCAGTTCTGGGCCTATATAAGGGCCTTTACCCACCTCTCTCTCATTCCATACAAAATTTCTAAACCCTAGGAGAGAGAAGAGAGAAAAAAGGAGAAAAAGGGTGAGGAGAAGTGTAACGCCCCGAACTTTTCAATACTCGAGTATTGAAAGTTCTCGAGCGTTACCTGAAATTTTTACTTATATGTGCATGTGTACAATACTAATTCGATAATCCTAGCCTTACATCCTCTCCCTGACACAAACCTAACCATTAGGAATGACCCTCATTCATAGATTAAGCCATCTAGCCGTTGATTTCCAGGAAGGATCATCCATCGCATGATTTGACAAAGTACCTTCCCACGAAGGGCACGACGAATAACTCCCTATCCGTAGTGATTTAGATATACATTCATTCATAAGAATTTCTTAGAAATGTGCCCATAACCATGTAGACCCATTGGATTTCCCAAAATTCACAGATCAACAATAATTACGGAAATGCCATTGACCTGTACCCCTGAATTCCAATTCACATAGTTCTCATTTTCCGTTTTATATGAAATTTTATACCAGGCCTACTTATCATAAATTAACCGTACACATCAAGTTTCAGCCCTTAGATCATAGTAGATTTACTACTTGACCTCTACATCCGTTCGTGTACTTATCAGATCAAAATTCTGATCTGTTCATCTTGTTCGTCACCTATGATTAGGCTTAACCCACCATCAGAAGTATGATCTGAGAAACTCACACACGTAAATAAGACACTTTAATCTGACTACACATATGCTCCACCCCTAATTACTTCAGAAACCCACTTTATGTCCATCCACTTACGGAACTGACCGTACATCCACCTATATACAATGTCAGAATGCTAATAATCAAGCTTCCTTATTTTTAGTCAGTCATCTAACTATCCGTCATGTTTGGATCCGCCAAACGGACCACGCAAACATCATGGTAAACCGATCATCACGAAGATCTCAGGGTCTAGGTCCAAACCACCCGACAACTTATCAATTAGAGGTGTACAAATATTATTTTGAATTTTGGAGTGTGTTAGCCATTAAGGGAGCGTCTTCGTCATCCTTGATGGATCGGGGCCCAAATTTAACCGGTTGAGAGATATCAAGAAGTGAGGGCTGTCGGTAAAACTTCACTTCTTTTGGACAGTGAAATAGGGAGAAACGGACGATAGAAGTTACCAAAAACTAAAATGGCAAATTTGTAAATACAAGTGCATGGCAAACCACGTACTTAAGAAAAATTGAGTTATACGGTGAATATCACCCCATGCATTAGCAGATAGTGTGGCCCGCCTGAAGATCAGATCGGACTCAAACTTGGGGTCATGGGCTACCACTACGTGCAGAAGATGGTGGAAGGCTTAGATTCCCTGGAAAACCATCGTAAGTGGACCCCACTAATTCCCAACAACCATGCTGAACGTCCTCCAGTGGCGGTGAAACATTAATAAAAAGGGACTCATCCCATCTTCCCGCCTTCGATGTGGACCATCCGATCGTCCGATCGACCCCAAACTTCAGCCACGACCTAGCACCCTCACACAGAACAAATGAATGGTGTGGATCTGCCAAAGGGCTGCCACAAGTGGGCCCACCAACCATCACAGACTCCAACAAATTTGGGTCGTCTCCCGCAGCAACAGAGAGCCGAACTCCTCGCTATTTCGTCCGCTTGGACGAGTGGTGGCCCACCATCATCATCCATTCGAATGATCCGAGCCATCCATCTTAAAGACCAGACAAAACCGACCGGAGATAAGCCTTCTCACGGAATTCCGAACAGACACGTGTATGGGACGTTGGACGCAGGAAGATGGACTGTGTGCGAAGTGTTGCTGCTTAAGATTTCTCGGACGCTTGCGTAAGTGATTTTACGCAGGAAGGATCTAGAAATCCTTCATGCTATAAAAGGATATCTGTCCGACCTGAAAGGATACAAGCAAGGAGAAGAAGAGGGAAGCGTGAAAAGAGGCAGAGAGATGTTGAGTTGCTTTGACAAGTAACAGAGCTCTTCCTGCCGCCAGTCCAACAGAGGAAGAAAGAAAAGAAAAGAAAAGAAAAAAGGAAAAGAGGAAGGAAAGAAAGAAAGGAAGAAAAGAAAGGAAAGGAAAGGAAGAGAGAAAGAGAAGAAAAGAAGAAGAAAGGAAAGGAGAAAGAGAAGAAAAGAAGAAGAAAGAGGGAGATAGAGTCCCACCGAGTCGAGTCAGGGTGACTCAGTGAGTCAACTCGATAAATGAATAGCACTAAACTCGTTTTAGGCCGTGACTCAGGTAGTGATCGAGGTAAGCAAGCCATTCACATGAATATTATATTAAATTTTAAATTGAATAATAGTAGTTTGAAGATGAAATCCTTAGTTAAAAATCTAATCATGTAATTTGGGTTAATCAATGGTTGAAGTCGAACTTAAAGTGCAGGCATTGGTCCTAAAACATGAGAAGGCACTTTGAAGGAAAAAGGTGAGGGTTTTATCCTTTAAAGCTTACAGTAATTTAAGTTGATTTAATTATTTTGTCTTATATCACATTCCTGTTATTTTATCTGGCCTTTTTATGCCTTTGATGTTTTGGATTATCATGCCTTTCATGATTACATGTTTTTCTGGGAATTATCATATCTAATTGGTTTATTTAATATCATTACAACTATTGGCCCCTTTTGGGATTATGACTTGATGTCAAATACAAGAGAATTTCTCTGAATTTATGTGAGGCCATGGGTACAAGCCTTGTCCTGCCTTATCCATTATTGAGTTGGCTCTGCCACTCGTCTTTATATTTGAGTTGGTTATGCCACTCGTCTCTTTATTTGAGTTGGCTCTGCCACTCTTCTTTTTGAGTTGACCATTGTCACTCTCCTCTTGTTATGTTGGCCATTGCCACTTCCGCTGAGTTGACCATTGTCACTCTTCTCTTTATTATATTGGCCTTGTGCCGTCTATCTTTAAAGGCATGGGCATATGTTTTGTTATTCCAGAACCTCCATGATTCAGTTTATATTCTTCATGATTCAGCTATATTTTCTATAAGTGCAAGTGGCGTGTTATGAGGTATCACAACTAGTGAATCGATTATCATACCATGAACATAATGCGTTACGGGTAGCGACCCTCTTGGTCGGCACGTAATTCCGTGGGTTGGTTGGCGTAGTGCACAATCGATGTATGTAAATCGGCATACGTGTTACATCAACTTTTCGGGATTGGATGTCGCAATTAGTCGCTCCATGAACACATCGTGTTACGTAAATCCCCCAACCGCGTGTTGTGTTGCCTTGAGATGCTCGCATAAATCCACGTTAGCGTTGGCCATGCCGGCAAATATCCGTAGTTATGGGATGCGGGTCGAGCCGGGTTTTCTATGAATTATGTTCCACATTGTGACGATCACTATGTATGATGAGCCGCACTCACTTTGCTAGGCATGCATCTCACGTAGGTTGTTTGTGCATGATGATACCCTCGTGTCAGTGGAGCACGGGACGTATCAGACCCTTACTTTACCTGTTATGAATCTCTTGAATTATTGTTAATCTTGAAGGGTAACCTTCACTATGAGTAGGGCATTGACCCTCTCCCAACCGTACAGTTGATGCAGGTGACGTACAAAGTGAAGACTTAGAGAGCTACTTCCTATAGAAGATTATTTGAAAGAATCGAAGATAAATTATTTACTTAGTTTTATACTCCGTTATGAACTCGATGTTGTAATAAACCTCCCATTATGAGGCCTTGATTATTCCTTTTTACACTAATGATATATAATCAATACAGTTAATTTCTCTCTTGTGAATGTTACCTTCATGAATGTATCTGGATGTGATTAAATAAATGAAAAAAAAAAATAGGGTGCGATTTGAGCATCCGTTTATTCATTATTAACACCCGATTTTTCGAACACAGTACAAACTCTACGTGTGAAAATTTTGTCACGTTACAAGAAGTGAGAAAGAGTGAGAGATAGTTGCTAGGATTCGATCCCACCACTCCACGTGCTGAATCTCCCATGTCACTACACCGGTGATTCCAATTCTATTTTTGGGTAAGAAATTCTAACCCTAATTTGTCTTAGGTATCCAAATAGGTAGATCGGCAAAATAGCTAAACTATTTAGTGATTTAAGTAGCCGTTGTGCCGTAGATAAAGACGTAGTGTTCGAACTAAGTTTAATACGAGTTTACCGGTGAAAGGTGCGGACTATAAACATTTAGGTTATGCTTTTCAAGGCTTTCAATGTTAGTCAATGATTTATGACTGACTTGATTGCATCACATGTGCTTAGATACGATGTTTTCCGTATATTACATATATATGTGTACTATGTTGATTTTAATGCATTCTACGTGTTTGTTGAAATGTTTGATTGAATATGGAATTGTGATTTGTGCTTGTTATGATAGATGTTTGAGGATACATGATTTTTGTACGTGTGACAACTCCCTTGTGAAAGGATTTGCTATAATACCTGTTATAACTACTATATTACATGTATGTTGATATGTGTGGTCTAAATGTTTGATAAAATGCCTGAATGAGAAAATGCTTGTTGAAATGTATTTAATGAGGGTGTTGAGATGGGATTCTCAATTCCCTTATCTATAGTTACAGTTCCCTTTATATAACCTATTTTACTACCATGTGATTTATGGATGAAATGCCTGTATATGATAACATGTGTACTATTTGTTTGTTAAAATGCTCAAATGAGATTTATACTTAGATTGGTTGTCACATGCTGTCTTTGACTATCACATGGGAATGCTATTGTTTGGAGTATGTTTGGGGCTACGATGTAGTCCCGGCAATCGGTAATGATTCCTGCATTGGTTGCCGAGATTGTTATGCCACACGAGACATGTTCGATGAATTCGAGTCGTACGTTGCTTGTCAACAGTGGTTAGGCCACGCGGAATGCTTACGCAATCCATGTTGATCAATTCAACGTATGCTTGTACCAGTCGAGCTTGTCAAGCAACCCAATTAGCCTAATGTATGTTCACCATATATGGATGCTATTGCTTGAATCTAAGGTACCAACTTACCAGTGAAAAGCCCATTTAACTTTGGTACCTCGATCCGCTAAGACTCATGAGCCGGGCATGGTGGTATGGGACACCGTGGTTGAGCTCTCGGCCTACGCTGGGGTGACGAGCCTCGCCGTAGTGTCCAGTGAGCAAACCAAACTCGAGAACTGAATACGGTGGTATGAGACATTGTATTCGAGCTGTCTGCCTATAATCAGGTGACAAGCCTCTCGTAGTGACCTCGAGTATATACTAGGAATACATCAAGGTGACGAACCTTTCTGTAGTGACCTCGAGTATAAAACAGGCCTATGTTGAGGTGACGAGCCTCTCTATAGTGGTATGGAACTACCATCGTATGTGATTAACTAGGATTGACGACCCTAGATGGATCATTATTTGGGTCAATGATATAAAGGGAGGTACCTTAACTTCCCAAACCTATTGTATGAATAGGTCTAATTAAGAACTTTGCTAATCACGCACATGCACCGCATTGCATGTGGCTTTGGCGTTGGAGTTGAGCACAGCAGGAGTGTTGCATGCCGCGATCGTGAGATGATATTGCAGAGGGAGTATAGGCGAGGGCATGCATCATTAATTCATATCATCTTTGCATTAACCAGAGTACTTAGGGATGCTTGTTGAACTGCTTTATCATTACTGCTTGACTGAATTGATAACATGTTAACCTTTGCCTTATAGCTCCACTGAGTTGATCACTCACTCCCAGTCTAGAACGGTGTTTTAAAACACCAACCAGACTCTGTTGTAGTTTCAGGTGATGTCGAGGCCTACGAGGTGGAACCTGACTTCGAACTTGACTTCTATGACGATGGGGTGGAGTTCTCTTATTCGCAACTCTTTGGTGGGTCTATGTAGACCTGGAGTTGCGTCACCGGGGTTACAGGGATATGGATTAACAGACATTACACTTTATCATTTTATAATTTTAGGAACTATATATGTAATTTATTTAACCTGGCGACATGTTGATACTCTGGGGACTTACCACTTATATGCTCTATATACTTATCACCGTCTTCCGCTTGCATAATTTAATTATCACTGGAGTATGATATGCTGATTTAGTGTAATCCCATTCATGCTTAATGTGCTAATACAGATAACATTTAATTATCATTATCTATGTTACATAAGTGATGCGTTGGAACTCGGGAGTTGGGTTCCTGCTCAACCCCTGATTTTTAAGGCATTACATGGCCCTTCCTACCATAGTTCCAGCATTCAACATCCTTTCTTGTACTCGACTTGCCTCTTAATTTATCTCGGGCCTTCCCACCCTTTCTGTTCTTACCTCTCCCCTGTTCTTGTGTCACAAGGGCCTCTTGCTGAGTGGACCCCTGAGACTTCCTCCTTGTCTCCTCGTTGAAGAGACAGCTAGTTACCTGTTCCATGGATACCTTTCCGTCTGGCACGGAGTTACTCAGAGACACCACCAATGTCTCCCAACTATCAGGCAATGAACTAAGCAATAGTAAAGTCTGTAATTCATCGTCCAGGACCATCTTCATAGCGGAGAGCTGGTTCAATATATTGCTGACTTTATTCATGTGCTCAGCTAAAGAACCACCATCTTTGAACTTGAGATTCACAAGTCTCTTTATCAAAAAAATCTTATTACCAGCTGTCTTCCTCTCATACAACCCTTGTAATTTTGGCCATAGGCTAGCGGCTGAGGTCTCTATAGACACATGGAGGAATACAGAATCATCCATCCATTGTCTAATAAACCCCACTGCCTTCCGGTCCAATTTCTTCCAATCATCATCTGTCATATCCTTTGACTTTGCTGATATGCCTTGAATTGGAAAATACAAGTCCTTACAATAAAACAAGTCATCCATCTTAGCCTTCCATATGGTCCAGTTAGAACCATTAAGACTGATCATCCTTGATGAGCCACCTTCCATAATTCAGAACTGATTCCACTTTGTTCAACTAACCTGAACTCTCTAATACCACTTTGTTGGGGACCTTGCACAAAACCTTAGGATCTAGCCTCCCAAAAATGCCAGAATTATGAGATAATAAATCAATGAAATAAATCAAAGCACAAACCACATGACACAAGAGATTTTTACGTGGAAAACCCTCTAAGAGGTAAAAACCACAGGACCGAGTCCAGATCAACAATCCACTATAAAGTAGAATGTTACAACTGATCACAAGCATACACCACTTGGATCAAACCTTCTTCACTCACGCATGAGTGGATAAATAATAAGAGAATAAAAGAAAAACAGAGAGATCTCACTAATTACGAGGACGTAGAAGCACTGAAATATCAAGTGCACAATAGATCACCTCTATGAGCATAACCTCCCTTTCACAGGCTCTCTCTCTCTCTCTCTCTCTCTCTCTCTCTCTTTCTCTCTCTCTCTCACACATATACTTTTAATAGCCCTAAACCCTTTAGTAAACCCTTGTAAAGCTTTAAGAAACCCTTTTGCATTACCTATAATAGCCCTAGGTACCCATATTTATAGATATGGAAGCCCCTTTCCACACCTATGTAAAAACCGCCTCAAATTTATGCAGTCCGCACAAAATATAAAATGAATTTGCGTAAGCTCGACTGGTCGAGCAGAGTTCTCGACCGGTCGAGTGGCCCACTTAACCGGTCGAGCACCTCCCTCGACTGGTCGAGCACCACAGAAAAAATCCAACTAGGCTCACTAGAGTTTGAGTTGAGTCAGTCCTCGACTGGTCGACCAGCACCCTCGACTGGTTGAGTGAGGCTCTTAACCGGTCGAGCCTGGGGAGAAAACCCCATCATGAAGGTCATGGAAAAGATAAAGAAACCAAGTTCACAACTTATGGAAGTTATGAAGTAATGTTCAGCTTTGGCGGATGAAGGAGAGACAATAGTTTGTTTTTTCAAATTCTAAGATAGGAGAGAATCACCGAGTAAGATATAATACCCAGTGAGAGAGTATCATGTCATGGCTTAACTAGCCCAATTGGAATCACAGTAGCTACTAAGAATGAGCAAGCTAGAGGAAGATATAAGTTAGCCTAAGAGCCCTTGAAGAAAGGACCTATACTAAGTGCCACATCTAAATGAGGGTACTGGGGAGTGCTCGTGTACTGGCTCAGGATTTGTACGAAATGTATGACATCTGGTCTAGTAACAATGGTATAAATAAAATGGTCAATCAATCGACAATATTGAATGAGATCTAGGAGAATTTCACCATCAGTATTAGTGAGTTTATTATTTTATTTTTTTTTATCGATAGACAAGTCAGTAGGACATGCTTTAAGTAAATCGACATCATAAAAAATATTAAGGTAGTACTTTTGATGGCTTAGGAAAGCCTTGCCATGATCGCGCAACTTCAATACTTAAAAAAATATTTAAGCAGCTCAAGGTCCTTGATATGAAAATGTCCGTGAAGCTATCAATGACTTATCATCATTGCCAGTAACCACAAAATTATCAACATATACCAATATGACAGTGAAGATGGATCCTTGGTGTCAAGTGAATAAAGACTAATCTGCCTTCGTTTAAACATAACGGACATTTTTTTTTGTCTTCAATGTATAAGAGCCAATCGATGTACAGACCAGACTTTCAGGTGGGCAAACTGAGGCCTCACCTATCATATCGTGTAACACCCCGTACTTCCGATACTCAAGTGTTACTACGGGGATCTAAACAACTTTATACATGTGTGAGAATACATGTAATTAAGACCGCACACCTCCAACACTTCTCAAACCTATCCATCTTGACCAATAGATTCAGATTATGATAGCCACAATGTATCTGCAAAATACTTCAAGTTGACCCTTGACCTTTGAACCTAAGATGATTGTGACGACTCACATTTTTAAATTCCCAAACACTAGTCTATCAATAGGATTAATAAAATCAACAGTAACTAATAAATCGAACAAACTAGCCCCTCTAAACCATAGATCAGGCTAATCTTGATCCAAAGAGAGATAAAAGGCTTACTAAGACAAATGTATGGCTCAGATCACACTTATCATCGCAGGGGCCCACCTTTGGAATCATGCTAGAACTAAAACAACCTCCGAACCTACAATAATCTACATTTTTTCAACGAAAATCTCCCTAGAATGGCCACCTAACTTTTAGAACGTACCAACCCCTAATCTACAACCATTAGTGGACATTCCGAAGCAAATGGATGGTGCAAATTTACACTGATCACTGCATGGACCCCCACTTCTGAACTGTGGGAGTGCACAGATGGTGTGCACACACAGTTCACGAAACCAAGCATCGGGTCAAATGAACTTTGACCTGATGAAACTCGAAAATACGGAATTGCTTCCCGCCACTTGCATTTTAAACGAAAACCGTCCGTTTGTCAACATTGGGGCCAACCATCATGATCAACTCGACAGATCTGAACCGTCCATCTTAATGGACTGGAAAATACGACCAAGACCCAGGTTTCCTCACATGGATGATTGCACAAGCAGGAGCACCAATCAGGCACACCTAGACCGAGTATCGATCAACATGCATCAGCTGTGATGCGGCCCACCAATTGGCATTGTTTGGAAAATCCAAACCATCAATCCTGTTCAATAGATCCCACCGACCAAACACATGGTGGAAATCTACGGCGATGATCATGCCTACACCTACGATCTAGAGTCCAGCAAGGTGGGGCTCACGGAACTTATGACGAAGGGGAGGAAACCATGTCAACCTTCTCTGTTGGCAGTTTTGTTCGCCTCAATATCAATCGGAACCACATCCGCAAGCTCCGTAGAAGCTGAGTCACCTGTTTTCCAAAAATACCTACTCCTCGCCAAAAGGCAGAGGGAATATTTCTATTTTAAGCGAATCAATCTCGACCGTTTCCCCATCTTCTAGAAAGTTCTCTTGAGCAATCCCGAAGGTCCACTTTAGGGCTCCTTGGAGATCTCGTAATTTGCTGAGAAGTTAGCCGATAAGTTAATGAGAAAATGAATTGGCGCAAACCGTCTCCAGGCTGCTAAACGCATTTAATCTACACCCTTTCGTCCACCGTAAGAAGGACTCCACACACCCTCTAGTAGAAATCTGAGCCGTTCAGACGACCCTGATCACTGGATCAACCGATCAGTCGGAAAATGCCATTATCGTCAGGTTTTCTTCTCCAAAACGACCGAAAAACCCAAAATACTTAAGACATGTCTATTGGTGAATCTGAGCCATCCAAAGTGTGTCCCACCTTGTCAAAAGCTTATCGGAAACAACTATTCGAGCCCATACAGTCACTGCAACGGATGTAGAAACCCGTAAGAAGAATTCTCAATTTTTCTCCCCCTAATAATCCTACTAATCTAGCGTTTAGTGCAGAAGCTGCTAGAAACGGAATTAAAGGCAATAAATAGCTAGTTTTTAGGGCTTCCTTTCTAAAGATAGACTGCCATAAGGATAGGTGTGAGCGTCGCTTACTCTACCGCACCAAACCTCCGAGTCGAGTAAATCCGACTCACTGTTAATTGAGTCGGGTTGGGTTTATTACAGCAACCCTACAAGAAATTTCTGAGAATGAAAGAAAAGAAGAAGAAAAAGAAGGAGAAACAGGAAGAGAAAGTCCAGAGAGAAACGGAGGACAAGAAGGAAGAAAAGAGAAAAATAGAGAGAAAGAGAAGAGGAAGGGTGCCGCTGTGATGCTACGCTGAGTGACTCATCCAAGTCTTGCATCAATCCACACCTGTAGCAGACGAGAGAAGGAAGAGAAAGGAAGGGGATAAAAAGAAAGCAAGGAAAGAAAATGAGAGAAGATGGAAAGAAGGAGAGACCGGCTGACTCATGGTATCTAGTTCGAGTCACATCCGAGTTGTGGATCAAGTCCAGGCATGGGTTCAGACTAAATGATGTTGAGATTCAGTAGAAACAAGAGAAAAGAAAGAGGAAGAAGAAGAAGATAGAGAAGAAGGAAATGCAGAGAGGCGGATTGTCGTTCAGGTCTGATTCTGAGCTAAACTGTCTCGGTTGCAACGAGTCTAACTGAGTTGGCAGGTACTGAATTTAGCCAAGACACATCAGATGAATCAGGTTTGAGGTCGGACTCCCTGTTAACCAACTCAGATAGCAGGGAAACAGAAGTGAGGAAAGGAGAAGGAGAAAGAGAAAAGAAAAATGTGATAACTAGTCTATTGAGTTGACTCACTGAGTTAACTCGCTGTCCACTGCAAAACAAGGCAAATTCGGTGGAGATAGCTCAGTTGGGTTTGATTAAATTCGAAGTGTCTTGAATTCAAGAACGGGTGTTAGCGTGAAGTGTGAAGTACGACCCCACCAAAGGAGAGGAATGTCCCACTTGGCTTCTTTCATTCATGATAATCCAAATTGGTTTAAGCATAATGATTAGGATAATTACAAAATTTACTCCCTTCTTGTTTAAATTGATATTAATTAATAACTACTATTGAATGTTTCATATCATGTTACTCTAATTCCATTTTATCAGATTTGGTAATATACTGTTCATGCTAACACTTGAAATCATTGGTAATATACACTTCCCTATTAGTATAAATGAAGTGAAGAATCTTGTTTCCATACATCTTTAAAACTATATTATTACTCCTTACATGTACTAAACTCCATTTAGTGTAAATCTAATACGTATGAAATAATGTGGATGGTGATTGAACTACTACATTTCCATCATGTATAGATGAACATGTAGAAGTACTTTATTTTTCTACTTAAATTCCTAATTGGATAGATATAATTAAATCTTATTTATCCAATGTCTTTTTATCATTTGTTAGGTTGCATGCGTATTTAAATTAATGATATGAGAGTAATGAAATTTCAATTTATTCTATGTTACATTTCACACTATGAAGATTGTGAGTGGGATGTTATTTACTAAAGGGAATATAGTTTGAACTTACCGCTCTTGATCGTGCTTGATATGCTACACTGTTGGCCTTCCTTTGGATCAAGTTAATGTAAATGAATGTGGATGATTGATATACTCTTAAAAGACCATGAGCTTGGACCACTTTCATGAAAGTAGATCTTCTTAATCCTATGGTGTGTACCTGAGTATCATGGTGCTTAACATCCATGCATGACATATGAACTTTTCCGAGTGATCAATGTAAGCCACACTCTGATTAAATTTTTAAAGGTTCTAGTACTTCAGTTAAACACAGAACCTGTGCATTGGGTCACTTTGGGCGCTCTTTCTTTACTTGAGGCTTTTCCAGGATTAGGCACTACTCGGGAGTACCCCATGTATTTTTTTAGGAGATATCCTTGGGCACACTCACTTACATGGCTTTTTTCAGGTAGATAATCTACCGCGGGCGGTCTGCATGGTCTTTTTCGGGTGGCTAGTTCTCCTTGGGTGTACCTATGAGTAATTTTTTCGGGCGACTAGTTCGCCTTGGGCGACCCTTTATTTTGATAGCTGGATGGGTATCCCCAGATTTGTGACTTGTACAAACATTCATACACCCATACATTCATTTATAATTTCATGATTAGTCTCCTTGTAATTTGAATATGTTGATTTAAACTATTTTGGAATGATATGATATGCATGAATCCTTGCGGAAAGTTCTCACTGAGTTTTCACTCACCCAATCGTGCGGTTGCACCAAATAGACACAGGCATGATGAACAGGTGAAGACCTCTATGACGGGATTCCAGGGATGGCTGAGGTGGAGTTTGGTGAGGAAGAACTCTAAGTGAATGTTGTTGAGCCGTTGGAGCTCAACTGATACTTTAGGATGTACATACTTTTGTACTTCAGATTTGTAATTTGCTTGAATTGTAATAATATCTCCCTACTATGAGGTTTCATTTTTCTTTCCTTTACTTGTACTGAACTCCCTTGTTGTTACTCTTGATAATCTAGTTTACATGGTAGTTGCCTTGTTTTATGTCATGAAATTTTCTAGTGATTAGGGGTAAAGTTGTTTACTTCATAGTGCAATACTCGGGTTCTCATACTTGAGCTTATCGTCCTTGGGTTTTGAGAATCAGGGTGTTACAAGTTGGTATTAGAGAGAGAGAGTTTAGACTAACCTTGCCTATGGGAAAAAGTTTGTGCAAACTTTCAATATGCCAGATGCAGAATTATTCATAGATATACACTTGAGACTAAAAGGTTAGACATAGGTAAAACATCCCCTAGTCTTAAACAGTTTTAAGAACTTAGAGACCCAATTTTAGGTTCCCAATACTAAGTCCCATATTCGCATTAGGTTTCATAGATATATATATATATATATATATATATATATATATATATATATATATATATATATATATATATATATATATATATATATGCTTGTGCCAACATCCTATTATCAACTGCATGCGAACATCTTATTCTTGAGTTACCCAACATTTCTATCCAAAATAGCATTACCAGCCTAATAGCCATCCTATGAAAATTTGACTTTAAATTCAAATAGGTTCACTAACCCCATGTCCCCACGCAATTTAAATTCTGTAATAACATTTTCTTTGTGCATGATAAACTGAGAATATCACTGACTAAACAACCGTAATCTCTGATTTATGAAACTGTAATTATTAAGCGAGTGTTGTTAACTTCATATCATGAGAGTCATTCACTTGATTTTAGCTAATTAGTTGATGAATTTTTTTTTAGTCTATTTACTATTTTATATACCATCTAAAGTAAGGATCACTGTACATGTTTTAGATTGCACATGACATGTTTACAATTTCTGAGTACCTGCGCATCGATCAATCCCCACTAGAGTACCAAAAGTGTTTCTCTTATCTATCTTGGTGTGTGTAGTTAAATTTTGATTTACCACTAACCTTTGGGAAACGGACTTATAAAAACCTTAAATGTCTTAAGTTAAAATGTTGGAATTAGATGTTGGAACTTAAGTGAATCTCCCCTGGACTTAGGGAGATTTTGAGAACGTAGAGACATAAACTTAGGTCTCATTTGAAATTATTTAACCACTTGGATGTATGTGGAGCTCCCTTAGAATTAGGAAAGTTAAAGAATGTAGATATCCAAACTTAAGTTCCCTTGGGAATTGATAAGATAGCAATTTGAATTTATTTAGAAGTCCCTTAAAGTTAGGGTAAATTGTGAAAATAGAGATGCAGAATTTTAAATTCCTTTAAAAATTTTAGATTTAGTTATTTGAACTCAGAAACCAAACATTAGGTTCGCTTGGGAAATTATTAGAAAAGCTAATTGAATTTATTTTGAACTCCCTTAGAGTTAAGTAAAATTTTGGATATAGAGATGCAAAATTTTAGGCTCTTTTGAACCTTCTAGATATAGTTATTTAAATCTTAGAAACTAAATTTAGGGACCATGAGAGAATGAATAAACCACTATGGTGTACTAGGGATCAAAACAAGAACATTCCTTGGATTGGACATCTAATGAACATTTGTGAAAATATAAGATCTGATCTATCCCATGAATTCCCTTCGTTGAAATAACTTTGCCACAATCCTCCTCAAGTGAAACAAATTTAGGCATTTAAGAAAATTCTTTACCACCATAAACACATTACATCTGACTCAAACACTCCCTAAACTTGAAAAATTGTACTACGAATCACAATCTGAACTCTCCCAATACGTCTCTTTAGTTAGAAGCAACATTCCTTATAAATGTTAGCACCTAGAGTTGGCTAGAGGAGAAATTATAGAGTTATGGGTAAACTTCTAACCTTGGACATAGCATATTAGGACTGGATTTGAAGACCTAGGTGAATTTAGAAAGATTTTGAACTCGAATTTCCATGTAGAAACTGAATACTGAATTTTCAAATAGTACATTAGGTGATCAAAGTGCGAAGTAAAAATGTGTTGATCATTTGGGACTGTTTCACCTAAATTCCAAGCACTCATAATATGAAAATATAAAATTCCATGATATTCCCAAGTGTCTAGAATAATCGGGGCCACGAACTGAAGGAATCATATTTTAAGCAAACATGTGCAGTTTGATCCAAAATTTTAATCCTAGCAAACCTCAATGATCTCAATGCCTTGATCAAGCAGAAGATCAAGATTTACCAGGATTGGCATACGATACTGGCAATTCCACTGTGTTGCACAAACAGAGGATTAACGTATTGGGCTCAAACCTACTACAACTGTCCCTTCGTGTTAGCCCGAACACTGAAAACAAAAAATTGTATTTTCTATAGATAGTGAGAAACTATCACTAACAAAAAAAGATATAATAATATTAAAGACTACCTAAATGAACTTATAAGTGCAATGAATACTATGGGGAAATCTTGATGTCGTTAGACATTTAAATAAATCCCTACTTTTGGTAAGTGCTAAAAGATCTCAAATCTCTAGAACTTATATACATTACTCTATTAGTTAGATTAGAGATATAAGAGTTACAATGGAAATCTAGGTATAGCTTGTTTAAATCTAGGATGTGATGACATAATTGGAACATAGGTGAGTCAATGTTATTTTGCTACTTATCATATTAATCGTTAGGATGTATGTTACTAAATCTTGAGGACGAGATTTTCTTTAAGGGGGGGAAGATTGTAACACCCCGTACTTCCGATACTCAGGTGTTACTATGGGGATCTAAACAACTTTATGCATATGTGAGAACACATGTAATTTACACTGCACACCTCCAACACTTCTCAAATCTATCCATCTTGACCAATAGATTCAGATTATGACAGCCACAACGTATCTAGAAAATACTTCAAGTTGACCCTTGACCTTTGAACCTAAGATGATTGTAACGACTCACATTTTTAAATTCCCAAACTCTAGTATACCAATAGGATCAATAAAATCAACAGTTACCAATAAATCGAACAAACTAGCCCCTCTAAACCATAGATCAGGCTGATCTTGAACCACAGAGAGATAAAGGGCTTACTAAGAAAAATGTATGGCCCAAATCACACTTATCATCGCAGGGGCCCACCTTTGGAATCATGCTAGAACTAAAACAACCACCGAACCTACTATAATCTACATTTTTTCAACAAAAATCACCGAACCTACTATAATCTACATTTTTTCAACAAAAATCCCCCTAGAATGGCCACCTGACTTTTAGAATGTACCAACCCCTAATCTGCAACCATTAGTGGACATTCCGAAGCAAATGGATGGTGGAGATTTACACTGATCACCGCATGGACCCCCACTTCTGAACTGTGGGAGTGCACAGATGGTGTGCACACAATGCACGAAACCAAGCATCGGGTCAAATGAACTTTGACCCGATGAAACTCGAAAATGTGGAATTGCTTCCCGCCACTTGCATTTTAAACGGAAACCGTCCATTTGTTAGCATCGAGCCCAACCATCACGATCAACTCGACAAATCTGAACCGTCCATCTTAATGGACTAGAAAATAAGACCAAGACCCAGGTTTCCTCACATGGATGATTGCAAATGCAGGAGCACCAATCAGGCATACCTAGACCGAGTATCGATCAACATGCATCAGCTGTGATGTGGCCCACCAACCGGCACTGTTTGGAAAATCCAAACCATCTATCTTGTTCAATAGATCCCACCGACCAAACCCATGGTGGAAATCTACGGCGATGATCACGCCTACACCTACGATCTAGAGTCCAGCAAGGTGGGGCACACGGAACTTCTGACGAAGGGGAGGAAACCACGTCATCCTGCTCTGTTGTCAGTTTAGTTCGCCTCAATATCAATCAGAACCACATCCGCAAGCTCCGTAGAAGCCGAGTCACCTGTTTTCCAAAAATACCTACTCCTCGCCAAAAGGCAGAGGGAATATTTCTGTTTTAACCGAATCAATCTCGACCATTTCCCCATCTTCCAGAATTTTCTCTTGAGCAATCCCGAACGTCCACTTTAGGGCTCCTTGGAGATCTCGTAACTTGCTGAGAAGTTAGCCGATAAGTTGACGAGAAAATGAATCGGCCCAAACCGTCTCCAAGCGGCTAAATGCATTTAATCTACACACTTTCGTCCACCGTAAGAAGGACCCCACACACCCTCTAGTAGAAATCTGAGCCATTCAGACGACCCTTATCGCTGAATCAACCGATCAGTTGGAAAAAGCCATTATCGTTAGGTCTTCTTCTCCGAAACGACCGAAAAACCCAAAATACTTAAGACATGTCTGTTGGCGAATCTGAGCCATCCAAAGTGTGTCCCACCTCGTCAAAAACTTATCGGAAACAACTATCCTAGCCCATACAGTCACTGCATCGGATGTAGAAACCCGTAAGAAGAATTCTCGATTTTTCTCCCCCCAATAATCCTACTAATCCAGCGTTTAGTGCGGAAGCTGCTAGAAACTTAATCAAAGGCAATAAATATCTGGTTTTTAGGGCTTCCTTTCTAAAGATAGACTGCCAAAAGGATAGGTGTGAGCGCCGCTTACTCTACCGCACCAAACCTTCGAGTTGAGTAAATCCGACTCACTGTTAATTAAGTCGGGTCGGGTTTATTACAGTAACCCTACAAGAAATTTCTAAGAATGAAAGAAAAGAAGAGGAAAAAGAAGGAGAAACAGGAAGAGAAAGTCCAGAGAGAAACGGAGGAGAAGAAGGAAGAAAAGAGAAAAATGGAGAGAAAGAAAAGAGGAAGGGCGCCGCTGTGATGCTATGCTGAGTGTCTCGTCCAAGTCTTGCATCAATCCACACCTGTAGCAGACGAGAGAAGGAAGAGAAAGGAAGGGGATAGAAAGAAAGCAAGCAAGGAAAGAAAATGAGAGAAGATGGAAAGAAGGAGAGACCGGCTAACTCATGGTATTTGGTTCAAGTCGTAGCCGAGTTGTGGATCGAGTCCAGGCCCGGGTTCGGACTGAATGATGTTGAGATTCAGTAGAAACAAAAGAAAAGAAAGAGGAGGAAGAAGAAGACAGAGAAGAAGGAAATGGAGAGAGGCGGATTGTCGTTCAGGTCCAATTCTGAGCTAAACTGTCTCGGTTGCAACGAGTCCAACCGAGTTGGCAGGTACTGAGTTTAGCCATGATACATCAGATGAATCAGGTTTGAGTCCAGACTCCCTGTTAACTAACTCAAATAGCAGGGAAGAAGAAGTGAGGAAAGGAGAAGGAGAAAGAGAGAAGAAAAATGGGATAACTAGTTTATTGAGTTGACTCACTGAGTCAACTCGCTGTCCACAGCAAACCAAGGCAAATTCGATGGAGTTAGCTCAATTGGGTTTGATTAAATTCGGAGTGTCTTGATTTCAAGATCGGGTATTAGCATGAAGTTTGAAGCACGACCCCACCAAAGGTGAGGAATGTCCCACTTGGCTTCTTTCATTCATGATAATCCAAATTGGTTTAAGCATAATGATCAGGATAATTACAAATTTCATTCCCTTCTTGTTTAAATTGATATTAATAACTACTATTGAATGTTTCATATCATGTTACTCTAATTCTATTTTATCAGATTTGGTAATATACTATTCATGCCTACACTTGAAATCATTGGTAATATACACTTCCCTATTAGTATAAATGAAGTGAAGAATCTTGTTTCCATACATCTTTAAAACTGTATTATTACTCCTTACATGTACTAAACTTCGTTTAGTGTAAATCTAATACGTATGAAATAATGTGGATGGTGATTGAACTACCACATTTCCATCATGTATAGATGAACATGTAGAAGAACTTTATTTTTCTACTTAAATTCCTAATTGGATAGATAGAATTAAATCTTATATATACTATGTCTTTTCATCATTTGTTAGGTTGCATGCATATTTAAATTAATGATATGAGAGTAATGAAATTTCAATTTATTCTATGTTACATTTCACACTATGAAGATCGTGAGTGTGATGTTATTTACTAAAGGGAATATAGTTTGAACTTTTCGCTCTTGATCATGCTTGATATGCTACACTGTTGGCCTTCCTTTGGATCAAGTTAATGTAAATGAATGTGGATGATTGATATACTCTTAAAAGACCATGAGCTTGGACCACTTTCATGAAAGCAGATCTTGTTAATCCTATGGTGTGTACATGAGTATCATGGTGCATAACATCCACGCATGACATATGAGCTTTTCTGAGTGCTCAATGTAAGCCATACTCTGATTGAATTTCTGAAGGTTCTAGTACTTCAGTTAAATACACAGAACTTGTGCACTTGGGTCACTTTGGGCGCTCTTTCTTTACATGAGGCTTTTCCGTGATTAGGCACTCCTCGGGCGCACCCCGTGTATTTTTCCAGGAGATATTCTTGGGCGCACTCACTTACATGGCTTTTTCTAGGTAGATAATCCACCGCGAGCAGTCTGCATGGTTTTTTTCGGGTGGCTAGTTCTCCTTGGGCATACTTATGAGTACTTTTTTCGGGTGACTAGTTCGCCTTGGGTGACCCTTTATTTTGACAGCTGGATGTGCATCCCCATATCTGTGACATGTACAAACATTCATATACCCATACATTCATTTATAATTTCATGATTAGTCTCCTTGTAATTTGAATATATTGATTTAAACTATTTTGGAATGATACGATATGCATGAATCCTTGTGAGAAGTTCCCATTGAGTTTTACTCACCCAATCGCACGGTTGCACCAAATAGACATAGGTATGATGAACATGTAGAGACCCTATGACGGGATTCTAAGGATGACCGAGGTAGAGTTTGGCGAGGAAGAACTTTATGTGAATGTTGTTGAGCCGTTGGAGCTCAACTGATACTTCAGGATTTACTTGCTTTTGTACTTCAGATTTTGTAATTTGCTTGAATTGTAATAATAATTCCTATTGTGAGGTTTAATTTTGTTTCCTTTACTTGTACTGAACTCCCTTGTTGTTACTCTTGATAATCTAGTTTACATGGTAATTGCCTTGTTTTACGTGATGAAATTCTCTAGTGATTAGGGGTAAAGTTGTTTACTTCATAGTGTAATACTCGGGTTCTCATACTTGAGCTTATTGTCCTCAGGTTTTGAGAATTAGGGTGTTACATATCTCCTATATGACAAATAATGAGAAGAAAGAAAAAGAAAAACTAAACAGGGGTTTCAGTACTCGGGTGTTACTGTTATAACCAAAATTTAGGATAAATGCAAACCTGGCTTAGTGAACATTCACGTGCATCCTAGTTTAAATCTGACCATCGAAGGTGATCCTCATCTACATATCAAACCACCTAGAAGTCAAATGAAATATACCAAGTATATTATCTTATCTATTTATTATATTTTAAATTTTACACAAACGTGAATCAAAAGAAATATGGACGCATATGGTAATTTATTTATCATATGAATAATGTATGAAAATGTGTCGCAGTAGAGAGATATGTATATAACTAATGTATATAAAATATTATGAAAATAATATTATATTAAATGAACATAATGAATAATGATTTCACAACATAAAACCAAATTATAAATATCAATGTAGCATTAAATACCTTTCATAAGTATGTATACAAAAATCATTAGATACTTTAATAGAATTGTATATTATTTAATAACATTATTAAATACAAATATAATTTTAATTAAGCATGATATCATACAATCTTCAAATCATTCATACGTATAATATGATATTGTAAATTATGGATTATATATTAATAAATAGCATGAGTATAGTAATAATAATAATGTAAAATCATGAGATAGGTGGTCCTAATGGAGCAGGACCCACTACATGATTAACAATGCACACACATGGAAATAATAAAAATAATAATAAAATGATAATAATAATAATAATAGAAAATATTAAAACTTATTCTAATACCAACGATTAATATCCTAAGATCAAACTATAGGTGTAACCCAATCTGAGTTGTGGACCCCACCTAGAACTTAAATCAGGCCGAACCAACGGTCAAAGACCCTGACATAGGCCTCCCAGAGTAAATGAACGGTGTGGATCAGGTCACAGACATCACTGTGAACCCCACAATTGTTGCGTGTGTACAGCAGGAACATGCACCCGCTATGCACTAGACCTTGGAGAACGGTCAGAACTCCTCTGACCCGTGTTTGCTAAAAAAAGAGAGACACTCTCTCTCCTCTCTGCATTTTGCCAGCGAACGGACGCTGTTCGTTTGCATCAATCATGGCCCACCGTCCGGTCCCCACCTTCACAATCCAAACCGTCCATTTGAAAGATTACACACGTGTAACCAGAACCCCTAAGTCCCAAGTGATTCCACACGTGTACATGCACACATTCCTTCCTGCAAAACGACCCTTTAAGCACAATGTTTCCTAAAACGGAAACTATCTACTCGACAGCAGAGCAATCCACGTGAGGAGAGATCCTCCAATCTCAGCCCTCCATTATCCGACGGATCCCAACCATCCATTGATTTCTCACGTAAGCTAGGGCTTTCCAGGGGGAAACGGACACAAAAACCACCTTGTTTGCAACAGTTTTGAGAAAATCAGATGCCAGGATCAAATCTCAGCCTTCCATTCGCATCCAACAGCCTAGGAAAAGCCGGTCTTCCTATAAGAAAAGGAGAGAAAATGTCTCTCCATCGGCCTCTCTCAAAAACCCTAGAAAATGACTGTTTTCGTTCTACCTTCGAACCCACCAGCCAAACCTCTCCTAACCTTCAAAGCCACTCGTTTGCGAGCTTCATAGAGCCCATACGAACCATCTGCAAGGGATGGATTGGTGGAAGTGACACCCAAATAGTTTCTGGCATTGGAGCTAAGCTCCTTCTTCTCCGGTCGAATCGCTCGAGCCAACTCGGATCGGGGCGGAATCGGGTCGAATCAGGGTGTCTGCTAAGACCCCACAGAATCAGAAAAGAGAAGAAAGAAAGAAAGAAGAGGAAGGAAGAAGACAGGGAGTGTGAGAGAGAGAGAGTGTTGGGGTGGTGCGGCTGAACCATCACCAAGCTGCTGCACCAGCTCAACTCGAGCTGAGTCTTGCATCTGGTCCAGTCCAGATGTTCCTGGATTTCCAGTTTATGGAGAAAGGAGAGAAGAGAGTTAGGGAGAGAAAGGTGGTGTGGAGCGCCTGCTCTACCTGGGAGTAGCTCGAACTGAGCCGAGCTTGGGCCGATCCACTGAGTTTGGCCCGTGCTTGGGACAAATCCTGTGGTGCTTCTGGAATTCTAGCACACGCACAGAAAGAGGACGAGATGAAGAGAAGAAGGGATAAAGGAAGGTGTGTAGGGATAGAGCAGGAGGGTGTGGCTGCCGGGTTAAGCTCAAACCGAATCGAGTCAAGGCTGAGTCAAGTGGCTTGCTACCCAACTCCCTGTCGAGTTCAGCTCAAGTTGAGTCTGGTTTCAGCCCTACTGTCGCTGGCTAGAGGGAGAGAGTGAATGGAAAAAGGAGAAAATGAGAGTGAGGGGTGCGCCTGTACAGCACCGGCTCACTGACGAGTCACGGCTAGAGTTGGGCCTCGTTCGTCCATTGCTAGATGCTTCCAGCTGCAGGAAGGGGGGAAAAGGAAGGAAAGGAAAAGATAGAGAAAGGAGGAAGAAGAAGGATAGAGAGTTGGGTTGGATCCAAGCAGTCCAACCGAGTCAACTCAGTCCAAATCGGGTTGGTGTCACCCCAAACAGTGAACACCTGGTTTCTCAGTCCTAACAGATTTACACCTTCAGGTGAGCCTCCCCTCATGATTAAACTACTCTCAGCATTAGGAATGTTGATGTTATACAGGAATAGACATTAGTAGATTTTTATACTGAAATTGCTTACCATAATCAAATTTGTAATTATTAAGTAGTGGTATTTTATTTATCATTCTTAAATATTTACTATTGATAATGGATTTTCCTAAAGGATATCATTATAATTATTATTATTGCCACGTTACCTAATGATAATTATAACACTCATGTTAATAAATACTTTATAATTATTAAACTAACACTAATGATATTAGCCTGGTATCCATCACCTGAGAAGATTATCTTAATAATAGATTACACTATTTTGTTCCCATTATAATACTTTTTGATACCAGGGTTGCAAATATTAGCCATATCATTAACGTTAAATTTTGATTAACCATATTATTACATTGTGTTTAAACTACGCTTAGGTCATAGTACAACTCTTAGAATTAAACTCTAGGATAAAATCCTAATTCTACATACAACCCTAAAAGATGACCCTATGTTATGATCCTAAACCCTAGGTAGTGATTAGAACTTGGATCTAATTGTACAAGTTCGTAATTTGTGGTAGGATACAAACTCTAAGGGCGCCAGTACTTAGCGACATTAGAAGGCGATCCAAAGTATAAGGTGATGATTCTGCCCCTTGAGCTTTCCATTTTCCCATTAGCTTAAGTTATAATTTTTATTTAAACTTATAATTGATATCTCTCTCTTATAATCACATGTGTTAGCTGGTGGAAATTGAATTGTTATATTACATGCTTAATATTTATCCTGCATATTTATCTCATGCTTGTGAATTGTTTGTGGATTTATTATGGGATTTAAATTGGTACATTAGTAGGAAACCCCCACCTATAAATGTACACTCATACTTGGGATGTAACCTGATTGGTTGTGATTGAAATGGACCTTTGGCTTAGTGGTTATGGAGTGGTGATCTAAATGGATCATTGATGTGGGCCTACCATCCAGGGTTGCTGCGTTTAAGTGGCTTTCAAAGATGGTTTTCTATCGCATGTTTTTTATATACGCCTTATGTAGCTTGTTTTGATATTGGCCCTACGTGGTTTTGTCTTAGTGTTTTCTCTATTTAGGTTTGATGTTATATTTTACGCAACCATGCGATGGTAAGCCCCATATACTGAATATGATTGGCCACTAGTCGATTAGGATTCATTAAACATCCTAAGGTGATAGCCTCATGAGTTAAGGATGGTGGAATGGAACATTATGCCTGAGCTGTCAGCCTATGCTGAGCTTGAGCTTCCTGTGTTGACCTTTGAGCTTATTAAACCTGTTGGTTGTAAACAGACTAATAATGGTTGGGCTAATCATAGATTTTCATAGCATATGGTCTTTTCCAGGCGATTAAACTCCCCTTGGGCGATCTATGTTTTATGGTCTTTTCTGGGCAATTAAATTCCCCTTGGGCGATCTATGTTGTATGGTCTTTTTCGGGCAATTAAATTCCCCATGGGCGATCTATGTTTTATGGTCTTTTTCGGGTGATTAAATTCCCCTTGGGCGATCTATGTTGTATGATTTTTTCCGGGCGATTAAATTTCCCTTGGGCGATTTATGTTTTATGGTCTTTTCCAGACGATTAGATTCTCCTTGGGCGACTTATATATTATGGTCTTTTCTAGATAATTATTTCTCTTCGGGTGTACCTTTGTGTATTTTTCTAGGTTACTAGTTCTCTTAAGGCGACCCTTTGTTTCGATAGTGGGATGTGCATCCCCAGGTCGATGATGCATTCACGCTTTCATACATTTAATAAGACTGCATCATGTATTGTTTTGTATGCCTTGCCATGTTTTTATAACTATGCTTACCTAATGCGACGATGTGTAATCTTGAGGGGAGTTCACACTAAGTTGGCCACTCATCCATCAAATAAATATAACCGTACAGGTAGCACAGGTGGCTTAAGTGATTTACAGGTTCAGACTGACGAGGAGCTGGGTACAAGTGCCAGAGATGCATGGCTGTATCGTAAAGAGAAGCTGCGCGATCTTGCGACTTATGTTTAAATGCATTTCTTTTATACTTCTCATGTATTAAATTTTGTAATTCTTGTACTTGTTTCATCAAGACATTGGTTTGTATAATTCATTATGGGCAGCTGATTGCATATCCTAAATGTAAATGAAGATTTTCCTTTATGTTGTTTTGTCCATCCTACGCTCATCTGTTTACTCTGATAGTTGAAGAAAAAAATGTATAATCGAATTTGACCAACCTTTAAGGTTAACACTCGGGTTTTTGGGACACGGGTCATGTACTCGGGTCCTGAAAAGTCGGGATGTTACAGTTGGTATCAGAGCATAGTTGGACAAACTTGGCCTTGGGAAATGATCTTATACAATCCTTAGATGTCTCAAGTTAGGGTGGTTAAAACTAGAAATTTGAACCTAAGTGAATCTCCCTTAGACTTAGAAAGATCTGAGAATGTAGAAACCCATACTTAGGCCCCCAGAATAATTGTTTGGATGATTGTAAAACTTAGAAATGAAACTAGTTCCCTTTGAACATTTAATCATTTGAACTTATGAAAAGTTCCCTTAAAGAATCTGGAGAACATAGATACTTCAAACTCTAGGCTCCCCTGATTTTTTTTTTTTGACTTTTGGACCTTAACTTATGTAGAAACCCTTATAACTGGGAAGAAATAAAGTTGTAGAAAACTCAAATGTTAGGTTCCCTAGAGAATTGTTTGGGAAATTGTAGAATCTAGAAATGAAACCTAAGTCCCTTAAACATTTTAGGTTGGTCATTTGAAGTTAGAAACAAACCTTAGTTCCCCATTGTAGAACATCAGGGTAGCTACTTAAACTTGGAAACTAAACCTAAATGTTGTGGGTGGACGAATACCATTACAACATACATAAGATCAAGTCAAAACACTCCTTAAACTTAAGAAGCCACAATGGGAAATGTAACTTGAAATTTTTTTTTTATATATATACCTCTTTACTTAGAATTACTATTTCCCTACAATTCTAGTACATGAGATTAATTAGAGGTGAAGTAATGGGATTTTTGGGTAAGATTTCATTCAACCTTAGGCTGGGCATATCAAGACCAGATTTAAGATCTTAGATAAATTTAACAAAAATTTTAAACTTGGATTTCATGTATAAACCTTGGTCCTAAGGTTTTGTGTTTTGACAATCAGAGTGCGCATTGGAAGCATAGTGGGCCACATAGTCTTATTCGTTATGAAAATAAATGGTCAAATGATATTTCCCATGAGTCCAGAATAATTGAGACCACGGATTGATGAAAACATGTTCACGCGATGTATACGCGGTTTGGTTCAAATTCTAAAGTCCTAGCAAATCTCAATGATTCCAATGCCCTGATTAAGCAAAGGATCGAGATTTAATAGGATGACGAATTGATACCGAAATCCTCTGCTATGCGTAGGCGAAGGATCGACGTATCGGGCTCAAACCCACTACAACCATTTGTTCGTGTTAGCTCGAACACTGGCAATGAAAATTCATATCGTACCTTGGACTATGGGGAACTATAAAAATAAATAAATAAATAAATAAATTCAGATACCACCTAAGTGAACTTATGATCTTAGTAAAGGCAATAAGACATTCTGATGTAGGGAAGCATTAAAACGATTCCTTAATTTTAGATAGAGGAAATCGATATGCTAGACTAGACACTTGAGGGTTTTGGTAAATTTAGACATATTTTATCAGGAATATATATTGCGATTTCACAACTAGGCATATATGAGATAGCGTACATCATTAGGATAACCCTTATACTTATACCATTAACAATTAGGGCGAATGTTATCGCACCCCGATGGTAAAACCTTCTTTGAGGGGGGTAGACGTAATGACCCACGTTGTAGTAGTAAGTCATGGGCGCTCGTGCGCACGAATAAACTTAAACTAGTGTCATTCGCAATTGTAGTTGAAATGTTGAATCTCGGGGACGAGATTCTTTTTAAGGAGGGTAGATTGTAACACCCCGTACTTTTCAGTACTCGGGTGTTACTGTTATAACCAAAATTTAGGATAAATGCAAACCTGGCTTAGTGAACATTCACGTGCATCCTAGTTTAAATCTGAACATCGAAGGTGATCCTCATCCACATATCAAACCACCTAGAAGTCAAATGAAATATACCAAGTATATTATCTTATCTATTTATTATATTTTAAATTTTACACAAACGTGAATCAAAAGAAATATGGACGCATTTGGTAATTTATTTATCATATGAATAATGTATGAAAATGTGTCCCAGTAGAGAGATATGTATATAACTAACATATATAAAATATTATGAAAATAATATTATATTAAATGAACATAATGAATAATGATTTCACAACATAAAACCAAATTATAAATATCAATGTAGCACTAAATACCTTTCATAAGTATGTATACAAAAATCATTAGATACTTTAATAGAATTATATATTATTTAACAACATTATTAAATACAAATATAATTTTAATTAAGCATGATATCATACAATCTTCAAATCATTCATACGTATAATATGATATTGTAAATTATGGATTATATATTAATAAATAGCATGAGTATAGTAATAATAATAATGTAAAATCATGAGATAGGTGGTCCTAATGGAGCAGGACCCACTACATGATTAACAATGCACACACATGGAAATAATAAAAATAATAATAAAATGATAATAATAATAATAATAGAAAATATTAAAACTTATTATAATACCAACGATTAATATCCTAAGATCAAAATATAGGTGAAACCCAATTTGAGTTGTGGGCCCCACCTAGAACTTAGATCAGGCCGAACCAACGGTCAAAGACCCTGACATAGGCCTCCTAGAGTAAATGAACGGTGTGGATCAGATCACAGACATCACTGTGGACCCCAAAATTGTTGCGTGTGCACAGTAGGAACATGCACCCGCTGTGCACTAGACCTTGGAGAATGGTCAGAGCTCCTCTGACCCGCGTTTGCTAAAAAAAGAGAGACACTCCCTCTCCTCTCTGCGTTTTGCCAGAGAGCGGACGCTGTTCGTTTGCATCAATCGTGGCCCACCGTCCGATCGCCACCTTCACAATCCAAACCATCCATTTGAAAGATTACACACGTGTAACCAGAACCCCTAAGTCCCAAGTGATTCCACACGTGTACATGCACACATTCCTTCCTGCAAAACGGCCCTTCAAGCACAATATTTCCTAAAACGGAAATTGTCTGCTCGCCAGCAGAGCAATCCGCGTGAGGAGAGATCCTCCGATCTTAGCCCTCCATTATCCGATGGATCCCAACTGTCCGTTGATTTATCACGTGAGCTAGGGCTTTCCAAGGGAAAACCGACACAAAAACCACCTTATTTGCAGCTGTTTTGAGAAAACCAGATGCCGGGATCAAATCCCAGCCTTCCATTCGCATCCAACGGCCTAGGAAAAGCCGGTCTTCCTATAAGAAAAGGAGAGAAAATGTCTCTCCATCGGCCTCTCTCAAAAACCCTAGAAAACGACTGTTTCCGTTCTACCTTCGAACCCACCAGCCAAACCTCTCCTAACCTTCAAAGCCACTCGTCTGCGAGCTTCATAGAGCCCATACGAACCATCTGGAAGGGACGGATTGGTGGAAGTGACACCCAAACGGTTTCTGCCATTGGAGCTAAGCTCCTTCTTCTCCGGTCGAATTGGTCGAGCCAACTCGGATCGGGGCAGAATCAGGTCGAATCAGGGTGTATGCTGAGATCCCAGAGAAGCAGGAAAGAGAAGAAAGAAAGAAAGAAGAGGAAGAAAGAAGAAGGACAGGGGAGTGTGAGAGAGAGAGTGTTGGGGTGGTGCGGCTGAACCATCACCAAGCTGCCACACCAGCTCAACTCGAGCTGAGTCTTGCATCTGGCCCAGTCCAGATGTTCCTGGATTTCCTGTTTATGGAGAAAGGAGAGAAGAGAGTTAGGGAGAGAAAGGTGGTGTGGAGCGCCTGCTCCACTAGGGAGTAGCTCGAACTGAGCCGAGCTTGGGTCGATCCGCTGAGTTTGGGCCGTGCTTGGGACGAATCCTGTGGTGCTTCTGGAATTCTAGCACACGCACAGAAAGAGGACGAGATGAAGAGAAGAAGGGATAAAGGAAGGTGTGTAGGGATAGACCAGGAGGGTGTAGCTCTCGGGTTAAGCTCGAACCGAATCGAGTCAAGGCTGAGTCAGGTGGCTTGCAACCCAACTCCCTGTCGAGTTCAACTCAAGTTGAGTCTGGTTTCGGCCCTACTGTCGCTGGCTAGAGGGAGAGAGTGAATGGAAAAAGGAGAAAATGAGAGTGAGGGGTGCGCCTGTACAGCACCGGACTCACTGACGAGTCACGGCTAGAGTTGGGCCTCGTTCGTCCATTGCTGGATGCTTCCAGCTGCAGGAAGGGGGGAAAAGGAAGGAAAGGAAAAGATAGAGAAAGGAGGAAGAAGAAGGATAGAGAGTTGGGTCGGATCCAAGCAGTCCAGCCGAGTCAACTCAGTCCAAATCGGGTTGGTGTCACCCCAAACAGTAAACATGGTTTCTTAGTCCTAGCAGATTTACACCTTCAGGTGAGCCTCCCCTCATGATTAAACTACTCTCAGCATTAGGAATGTTGATATTATACGGGAATAGACATTAGTAGATTTTTATATTGAAATTGCTTATTATAATCAAAATTGCAAAATTTATTAACATGAGTGTTATTAATCATTCTTAAATGTTTACTATTGATAGTGGATTTTACTAAAGGATATCGTAATAATTATTATTATTGCCACGTTACCTAATGATAATTATAACACTCATGTTAATAAATACTTTATAATTATTAAACTAACACTAATGATATTAGCCTGGTATTCATCACCTGAGAAGATTATCTTAATAATAGATTACAATATTTTATTCCCATTATAATACTTTTTGATACCAAGGTCGCAAATATTAGCCATATCATTAACATCAAATTTTGATTAACCATATTATTACATTGTGTTTAAACTACACATAGGTCATAGTACAACTCCTAGAATTAAACTCTAGGATAAAATCCTAATTCTACATACAACCCTAAAAGATGACCCTATGCTATGATCCTAAACCCTAGGTAGTGATTAGAACTTGGATTTAATTGTACAAGTTCGTAATTTGTGGTAGGATACAAACTCTAAGGGCGTTAGTACTTAGCGACACTAGAAGGCGATCCAAAGTATAAGGTAATGATTCTTCCCCTTGAGCTTTCCATTTTTCCATTACCTTAAGTTATAGTTTTTATTTAAACTTATAATTGATATCTTTCTCTTATAATAACATGTGTTAGCTGGTGGAAATTGAATTGCTATATGTCACGCCCCAAACCTAGAGATCGGATTCACAGGAATCCAAATCGCCGAATTCGGTGCCGACGGCCTCCGTAGTACCCCATTCTCGGCTCCCAGCGCCCATACGCCAGATTCCGATCCTGGGATCCTACAAGGAGGATTTTCAGTATGAATTTTTTTGTAATGGAGCACAACCAAGTCACAAAATAACAACACCATATATCCACTATATCAAAAACTTTAAGTACAATGCTGAAAGGGAAATACACAAATCGAAAATCAAGCTCCAGAAGACCGCTGTACGCTCCAAGCTCAACAATGCTGTAACCTAACATCACCTACACGCATCTATCGTGCATAAGCTTATAGAAAGCTTAGAGGGTGGTGTAAGTGTGTGCACAAGGTAAGTGTCAAGTAAGCAATATCAGAGTAATCAGAGTAAGCTGGAATACTAGCAAGCCCATAAATCATACAATATCAGAAATAAGCAAAAATATAGACAAGTCCATGAGTCAATCAATATCAGAATACGCATTATAAAACATCTATGCAAATGAAGAGTCATAAAGAGTCAAACATCAGATGCCAAGGATGCGATGCAGTACGCAATTCCTAATGAGTGCACGAATACCGTCAGTCATATGTAGATCGTATAAACGCATAAACATAGTAACCTGAATGCCATATGCAATAGATGTAATGCGCTGTGCAGTGCGAATGGAATGACCATGCTGGAGTGTGAAGTCGGGATGATAGTACGTAGTATCGCAGGCTACGGGATCCACCACAAGGGACTTTTATCCAAACCATCCCATACCTAAATTTGGATAGTCGACTCATGGTAGACTCACGATCTCAGGTTAGTCACGCGCCCAACCGAAATCCTAGCCATGCGAAGGTACACGTAACAAATAGTTGCGCACTACCAGCCCGAGTGAATAGTAAATGAATGAATGAATGAGTATGCCACTCCTGCTCAATAAATCCACATATCAGTACGGTTCATCTCGGGATCATCAGGGGTCTATTACACTCTACGCCAACTTACCGCCCTATCCGAGCGCATTTGGGTAAGTGAAAGAGACCTCACTATCCGCCGCAATATCAGGCCCGGCTCGTCGATAGCAGACTCATTCCTCAAGCTGGTCAAACTCAACCTAAATATTGCCCCCTCACTCAAAGGGTAAGGTCACACCCCTTCCCAACCGACCACGACACAGTGGGAGATGCGACCTCCTGGTATTCGGCCCTCGTGCGCTCATATATCCACCCGGTCTCGACGTTGAGTCATCTCCGGCCACGGAGGTTCGTGAATTTTCACCTGTGTACATCTATGGCGCCCGTATGCTAGAACCAAATATTTCCTGTGTCCCGTCGGCCATCTACGATATGCTCGGTGTGGAGGCCTACGACCGATGTCGCTAGGGTGTATAATGATCAAGTAACATGTATGCGAGATGCATGAATCATACCGCACAAACATGCGGAATCTCGCGCGTACATGCGCTCATGTCTGCACTCCATCTCATATGAGTCCCGTAAATGTCTCAGTTCAACGGCTCATGTTATAACCAAACATTCCTCATATCAAGCATACATATGATGCGTATGGGTATGAATCATGGAGCTACACTAAGCATGTTATAAGGTGGTGAACTATCCTTACAACATAGATGGGCTTAGACGGCCTACACATAACAAGTATGGGCCTACCAATGGCCCTAGGGAGAGTCGTAATGCGGACATTTAACCAACATTATACTTACAATGTGGACGTCAAACCAACATTGCTCCCAAGGCATAGCCCGCCATATAGGTCAACACATAAAATACGGTGGAATCACATTCAATGGGACTTATGTATACCCTATTGGGCCTCAACTCATGGGCCTCCAATACATCAAATGGGCCTCACAACATAGGCCTCATGTATATCAAGGTGGGCCTATACAACGGGCCATAAATATGACAAGTGGGCCACATCGCATGGGCCATATGTACATACCAAGGTGGGCCTCAACGGATAGTCACAAGTACATCAACGTGGGCCTCACCACATGGGCCATATGCATATCAAATGGGCCACACCAATGGGCCTTATGTACATTGCAATGGGCCATATCCCATGGGCCTTAAAAATATCACAATGAGCCTCATAATATGGGCCACAAATACATTAAATGGGCCTAAACACATGGGCCATATATACATCAAGGTGGGCCTCAACAATGGCCACAAATACACATCCAGGTGGGCCTCAACAACGGCCATAAATACACATCCAGGTGGGCCTTAACAACGGCTACAAGTACTCATCCAGGTGGGCCTCAACAACGGCCATAAATACAATCAAGGTGGGCCTAAACAACGGCCACAAGTACTCATCAAGTGGGCCGCAATACATAGGCCCGACACACATCACTATGGTCTGCATCACATGGACCTCATACGTGTCACATTGGACCATAACCCATGGGTCTCAAATACATCAGTTTGGTCCTATCATACGGGCCTTACATACATCAGAACGACCTCAATATACAACAGGCGGCCCCATCGCATGGGCCTCAAACACATCAAGTGGACCTCATTATGTGGGCCACACAAAAATCTCATTAGACCGTACATATGGGCCATAAAAACATTAGATTGGACCTCTCATATGGGCCACAAAATGCATCACAATAGTCCTTGCATGCATCACTTTGGGCCTAAGCCATCAGGTCACATAAACACCACGTCAAGGTGGGGTCCACACGTCCCAGATGGGCTCCACCACAATGGACAGCTTGGATCAACATATACATCATGTGGGGGCCACGTGGATGGGTGGCATGAATATATAATACCTTGTAAGGTGGGCCTCACGTTGGCAGCTAAGACAGGTGGACGGCATCGCTGCATGGTTCATCAAGGTGGGTCCCACCGTCGGGCGGTGAGATCACATCGCATACATCATGGGGGCCACAATACAAAACAGATGGACGACATGTATGAAATACATACACCAGGAGGGCCCCACCCATCCACCATCCAGACGGGTGGCATGGATCTTTAAATACATAAATCTAGGTGGGTCCCGCCTACCCACACGTATCACACATGTGGGGTGGGCCCACTCCATCCTCAGATGGATGGTATGGATAAAACATATACAGCAGGTGGATATCCACGTCCCTCACCAGGGACGGTTGGATATAATATATATATATATATAAATCAAGGTGGGTTTCCACCCACATGTGTGGGGGTAGCCATGGACGGAGCAGATATACATCATCAAGGTGGGTACCCACCAAGAGACGGACGGTGAGGATTATCCTCTTCAGACACGTGCCAGCTTTTAGCTGCCGCGTGCAGGAGAGGCTACCAAGGTGGGTGGGTCCCACGTGGGCACACCATAACATACGATATTATATGTAATATAATATTAAATTTAAATTATAATATATATATGCTAAAAGAGGGAAGGGGCTCTCGGCCCAAAGATCTGTGTACGCTCAAGGACGGCCTCGGATGATGCGGCATATAATCTCCGTGGGTCCCACCGTCCTGGAAGGTTACATGGTATGTACGTCAAGGTGGGCTCTACAAACACAGTGGCAAGGTGGGCAGATGGCTAAGACGTGTACACTAAGGTAGGGTCACACCGCCAATGGACGGTGTGGATATCACAGACCCAGGGATTGATGACGTCCTGTACAGCAGCAATGTTGCTGGTGTGTGGCGTACACCAACCAATCCTCTAGAAAGAGGTGGGTCCCACATGGGGCCCACCATAATGCTTATCTTCCATCCAATCCATTAGTAAGGTCACACGGACCTGAATGAAGGGGAAAAACAAATTTCACAATGATCTAAAACTTCTGTGACCCAAATAAGATCTCAATGGCAGACGCTCAGTCCCACTGCTCCCTTCCGTGTGGGCCACCTGAGGTGATTATACGGCTGAATTTTTTTGGAAGGAGTCCTCTTTCCTAAATGGACCAGCAAATGGACGGTGTGGATGTCCACACACCCCACGGTGGGGCCTACGTTTGGGGACCCACGGTCCTTGGCCGATCGTCCCAGCGTTAAAGAGGTCAGTAGCAGGAGCTGCTGCTGTCTCTCTTATATATATTTTTTTTTAAAAAAAATTGATTTTTCTGAGAAATTTTCTAGGTGGGGCCCGCCTTAAACAAATCCACACCTTCTACTTATCTCCCCGGCTCGTAATAGAACTAACGAGTCCAATATGCAATATTTGTGGTGTATAAAAACATCACAGCGAGCCTTAACTGTTTAAAACACCTAAAACCACTGTTTCCTGCATTATAGCCCGCCAAAGGTTTAGATCGGCCTCACATTTCGGCTCAATGGCTAAAGTGAGATGGGAAAAATGGTGAATGGTGTGGATTAAATCCATACATCAAGGTGGGGCCTGCATGAGCAACCCATCCAAAAGCATAAACCAAACAATTCTTTTTTTTTTTTGAACACCCACTGTCTGTGCACGCTCACAACGTCCAGGGACACTGGACATGGACTGATGTAGCAAGGTGGGTCCAACGGCTTCACGGCTGATGGGTCGCACGTGGACGTGGCCCACTTGACCAATTGGTATTTGTGTTTTCCCATCATCGTTAAGTAGGGCCCACATGGCTTGGACGACGAGGGGTCCATTTGATGGATGGTTGGACATCACATTCATCAAGGTGGGGTATATCTGGGTGGGCCACACGGCCACATCATCACACCAAAATATTGAAAGAGAGAGGGAGAAAAGAGAGAGAAAGAAGCACCCACCTTTGATTTTCTTGGACTCCTTCCATCAACACGTTCTATTGCTCCAAAGAATACATTTCGACGGTTAAGATTGATTTTAGAGGGTGGGATTGGGTGTAGGAAGGTGGGCCACACCAAGATTCTCCATGGAAGCCATGGACGTTGGATCACTCCTTGGGTTGCTTGGAAGAAATGAGAGAGAATGAAAGAGAGAGAGAGATGATGGGAGAGGAGTGATGGGGTGTGACATGAGAGGTAAGGTGCTTGTTGACTTTATGGTACTTGTGTAAGAGAGAGGTAAGGCTAGGGTATGGGTTGCTTGTACTTGACTTTGATTGATGGATTGATGTGACACTTGATATGATTGATGGGACATTCTCTCGGGATTTGCAATGCGCGGCGTTTTCCTCGAACTGAACGTGGGCCGACATCTTCTAGCCTGGGTATCGGGTCGGTGCGTGAGTCGCGGCGTTGGAACCGCGGCGACGGCGCGGTCGCCAAGGTATAAGTTTCGGGTCGAGCCAACTTTGGCATGCAAGTCTCGTCTTAGGATTATGTGCAACGTTGGCTTTAGGTCGAGATTGCCGAAATTCGACCGGAAGGATCGCGGAAGCCTTCGGAACAGTACGGACTAGGATACGGGTGTTACACTATATTGCATGCTTAATATTTATCTTACATATTTATCTCATGCTTGTGAATTATTTGTGAATTTATTATTGGATTTAAATTGGTATATTAGTGGGAAACCCCCACCTATAAATGTACACCCATACTTGGGATGTAACCTGACTGGTTGTGATTGAAATGAATCTTCGGCTTAGTGGTTATGGAGTGGTGATCTAAATGGATCATTGATGTGGGCCTACCATCCAGGGTTGCTGTGTTTAAGTGGCTTTCAAAGATGGTTTTCTATCGCATGTTTTTTATATACGCCTTATGTAGCTTGTTTTGATATTGGCCCTAGGTGGCTTTGTCTTGCTGTTTTCTTTATTTGGGTTTGATGTTATATTTTGCGCAACCATGCGATAGTAAACCCCATATACTGAATATGATTGGCCACTAGTCGATTGAGATTCATTAAACATCCTAAGGTGATAGCCTCATGAGCTAGGGATGGTGGAATGTGACACTATGCCTGAGCTGTCGGTCTACGCTGAGCTTGAGCTCCCCGTAGTGACCTTTGAGCTTATTAAACCTGTTGGTTGTAAACAGACTAATAATGGTTGGGCTAATCATACATTTTCATAGCATATGGTCTCTTTCAGGAGATTAAACTCCCCTTGGGTGATCTATGTTTTATGGTTTTTTTCGGGCGATTAAATTCTCCTTGGGCGATCTATGTTGTATGGTCTTTTCTAGGTGATTAAATTCCCGTTGGGCGATTTATGTTTTATGGTTTTTTCCGAGTGATTAAATTCCCCTTGGGCGATCTATGTTGTATGGTCTTTTCCGGGTGATTAAATTCCCCTTGGGCGATCTATGTTTTATAGTCTTTTCCGGGTGATTAGATTCTCCTTGGACGATTTATATATTATGGGCTTTTCCAAATAACTATTTCTCCTCGGGCATACCTTTGTGTATTTTTTCAGGTGACTAGTTCTCTTACGGCGACCCTTTATTTTGACAGTGGGATGTGCATCCCCAGGTCAATGATGCATTCACGCTTTCATGCATTTAATAAGACTACATCATGTATTGTTTTGTATGCATTGCCATGTTTTTATAAATATGCTTACCTAATGCGACGGTGTGTAATCTTAAGGGGAGTTCACACTAGAGCTGTTCACGAGTCAAGCTAGCTCGATTAACTCGCTCAACTCGGCTCGAGTCAGCTCGGATTAACTCGGCTTGAAGGGATGAATCAGGGCGAGTCAAGCTAAAATATAGAAGCTCGAGTTGAGTTCAAGCCGAGTTCGAACATAGGCCGTTTTAACTCGACTCGACTCGGGCTCAACTCGCCTCGAAGCTTGAACTCGAGATCGACTCGGCTAGGTTAAATTATATATAATTTATATATTATATATAAATATAATAATATATATATATATATAATAAGAAAAGTAAAATACAGTTTCTAAAAAGCCTACCTGGCTACCCCACGTCCCCACCCGCCGCTTTCTCCCTTTCCCCTTTCTTCTCCATCTCTACCCCACCCAGCCCGCTGACTGCCGACAGCCGCACGCCCGCCCGACGAGGTCAGTACATCTTCTTTTCTTCTTCTTCTTCTTCTTTTTTTTTTTTTTTTTTTCCGTTGGAGATCCACCCGATCTCGCAGATTTTAATGGTATATTTTAGGGTATGTGCCAGATCGGGTAGATAGGCTATTTCTATGCGATCATCCTGATGGTGGGGCCCACATGAAATCCCATCTTTGCGGTTCCATGATAGACACGATGGATATGAAAAAAATCGCCAGTGGATCTTCAAATCCTGGCTTCATTATGAGAAATCAGAAAAGCAGGTGGCTATAGCCTTTTTTTAATGGACGTGGAATACCTACTGACAAATTGAGATTCTCGCGAGAATCGCTACTTAAGTGACGTTACCAGGTTCAGTGGGTCCCAACATAATGTATGTTTTGTATCCACACCGTCCATCCATTTGGAGAGACCATTTTAGGGCATGACTGAAAGAATGAGTGAGATCCAAATCTCAAGTGGACCCCACCACAGAAAACAGTGGAGCAACTGACGCCCACCGTTAAAAACTTCTAAGGGCCACAAAAGTTTCTGATCTAGCTGATACGTGTATTTTCCCTTATATATAATATCTTTTTTAACTTATGAACAAATTGGATCTCAAATAAACATCACGGTGGACCTTATGAAAGTTTCAACGGTGGCCGTCACTCTCTCCACTGTTTTCTATGGTGGGGTCCACTACAGATTTGGATCTGACTAGTTCTTTAAATAATACCTTAGCATGATCTCTCCAAATGAATGGACGGTGTGGATACAACACATCTACCACATGGTGTGGGACACGGAACCTGTCAGTAGCTAATCCACGTCTTTTTTAATGGTTACCTTTGACGCGGATTTCCAGCAAAAGACTTTCTTCCTACGCAAGTTTCTATGTGGGTCCTACTTAATTGTTTGTTCTGAAATCTAACCCCTCTATCCAATTTTTAAGCTCATTTTATGACGTGGGACCAAAATCGAGGAGGATCAAAAACTCAAATGGGCCACACAAAAGGAAAAAAGTGGAGATTTAGTGAACACCATTGAAATATTTAAATGTCAATAAAAAATTTTAACGATATAATTTTTTGGTTTTTTCACTTTAGCTAAGCGAAAATGACCTTATGAATGGTCTAGATGGCATATAAACAGCAAGTTAGAGCCTAGGAAGGGTGTTGTTGGTTCTCTATGGCCATCTATCCACTGCCAGTACAAAAGGAGATTTAGAGGTGTACACCACAGATTGGTTGATCCATGATGAGGCCCTTAGAAGCAATATGATTGGAGCTGCTAGTCTGCTAGGCCCACAAATCCAATTGGGTTGGCCTTGTAAGGGTCCAGTTGACTAGTAAGGCCCACTGGTCCAATTAGACCTCTCACATCAATTATGGGGTCCACTAATCCTTCTGGTTACACTGTTGAGCCTTTTTTAAAAATCCTTTTTATTCACTTAGTTTCCTTTTTTAGTTTAGACATGAGCAAGCAATATTTGAAAATTTAATTAATTTCGAAATGGTGTGTACAAAGTTCTAATTGAGGCTGGGCCATGTGTGATTATGGACATGATTATACCATTTGAATGAAGTCTTGTTGATTTTATTTATTTTTTCCATTTTATTTGGTGTCCAGATATTTTTAGGCTACAAATATATAATGCATGTTCTAGAGTTGCTTTCATCAATATTTGGCTTGAATTTTCGTTTATATTGTATCACCTGTTCAAAAGACTATGTACCTACTTTAAACTTTCTTTTTGAAGGGTTAAAAGAGATAATATGTCAGAAATAATTAGAAGATGAAGAATTACAACAAGCGGAAAGATTCATAGATCATAAGTCATTTTAAGAAAACCTTTCAACTGTAGCGAGTCATCCTTGGAGTTCCCTTCCCTCTAAATTTGAGAGATGGGATAGTTTCCACACAGATCCCTAATCTTCTTCGTCTCACCTGTCCATTTCCAAGGATACCTCCTTGAAGAATTCACCCGGTTCAGCATGCTTTTTTTTGTCTGCTTCGGTAACCACTATGCTTGAACAGATATGGACAACTTCTTGGCACCTGTCTAGATAGCCCTTTACTTTATCGGGGTCTATTTGCTGAACTGTCCCCAAGAACACACTTCTTGTTGAATGTTATATTAATATAGTAAATTATGAAGACAGTCCTTAATGCTGCTTCTATTTATAATTTTTTTTGAATGATAATTCATTTATTAAAAGGTTAAAAGTAAAAAAAAAAAATCATTTATTAAAAGGTTAAAAGTAAAAAAAGCTGACATGACAATCACACAAACTAGCTGAAAACCAGAACAAAGGGAACTCGATGTCAAGAGGTCATTGGTTTGTTAACAATATAAATTCCTTGCCCCTACCCTCATTTATGACAACCCTTTAAAAATGTTTAACCCAGAAACTTAGGACATAACTCTGCCAATTGCCGCAAGGAAAGTGTCTTCTATGGTTCTACCTGAGAGGCTTTGTTACAGAAAGTCCTGTTATGCATTCTTTCCAAGCTGTCCATATATTGACTAGTAACTTGAGTCTCTAAAAAGATTTCCTTTTTCGGATCCCACCCTCCCCCATTCCATGCCTCAAAGAAGGCCCCAGTTGTCCCTGCATCATGCACACCACCCCAAAGAGATTGAAGAACCAACCCCACATATATTTTGTGACATCGCAATGCATGAACATATGACTTACTGATTCTGCATTACAAAGACAATGGTGTGCAGATCTTCATAAAAGTAACCTCACCCGACCGGGTATGCTCTGTTTGCTTGTGGTTGGAGTTCGACTCGCTAACTGCAAATTATATTTTCCAAAAAAGTATGCAAATCTTCATCATGATCATCATATCCCATTCCTCAAATGGTCAATTACAAGCACCTTATCCTTTCCCACAAGCCACTTGAATGCGGTCACCGTAGGGAAACCTTGATAAGACCTCAATGCTGTTGGGGCCACCTTCCTTCCCACACCTAACAAAAAAATGCATAAAATGATGGTCCTTAGAATTCGTGATCTTTTCTCGATTCCACTTCCAACTGTCCCACTCCCCAACTATCGGCTGACAAATCACTAGCAGTTCCATAAGACTTAAGAATGCTTCTGTCCCCTCATAAATCACTCCAACACATCCTCCCAAAACCTTGTCTTGAATCAGTGATCGAACCTCGCCTTTTGTTTTGTTTATTGTAGTTCCCTAGTCAGCCCTGGAAACACCCTTCTTAGCAAGGTGTGCAATTATCAAACTGTTTTAATTATTTTATAAACAGCAAGTTACATTGATGATATGCATTCCCTTAGTAATTTTATTCCTGTGTTACAATTATCAAACTGATTTAATTATTTTACATATTGTCATATTGATGTTGATGCTTATGATTATTTGTCATCTGATGCTATTAATTAATATTTAGGTCACCTAGTGGTTTAGCAATATACTCCCTGTTTAAGAATTTATATTGAACAAGTACAATCATTTCACTGAAAATACTTGTTCTTTATGGATTCCTAAATTGTCCCATTTTGTTATCTTTTGATTTTTAGATGACTACTGAAGAAAATTCAAGTACTCCTGGCCCTGGTGCGTCAATCAATTCTCCTTTGGCCGTGGTGGATGAAGAAAAATTAGATAACAAAGTTGAAACAACTACAGTTAATGTGAAAGGGAAAAAAAGATCGGCGATATGGGAATCTTTTGATGAGATCACGCAACCAGATGGTTCAGTCAAGATTAGATGCAAGTATTGTAAAACTCTTTACGGCAAGCATTCTGGTTCTTCTACAACTCACTATCAGAGGCATCTTGATAAATGTGTGAAGAGACCAAGAATATTGAAGGGTGGAGTTCAACAACTGCTTTCATTAACTGTTTCTGAAGATGACAACTCTAAAGCTGCACTTTCAACATATAAGTATGATGCAGATAAACTAAATGAGTGGTTTGCGAGATTAGTGATAGTCAATGAGAAGCCATTTAGCATGGTAGAAAGCAAGGTTTTCATGGGATTTTGTAAATTTTTAAATCCCAGATGTGAGAAGGCCTCTCGTAGTACTGTGAAAAGAGAGTGTATGAAGATGTATGTTGTTGAGAAAGCTAACTTGAAAGCTCTCCTGACATCTGTATCCAAATTAAGTTTGACTTCAGATATGTGGACGGCCTCGAATCAGAGAAAGGGATATATGTCATTGACCGCACACTTTGTTGATGCGGATTGGAAACTACAAAAGAGGATTTTAAACTTCCGCCACGTTCCTCCTCCACATACCGGTGTAGTCATGTCTGATTGCATTTACAATTGTCTTGTTGAGTGGGGCATTGAAAAGAAAATTTCTTTAATTACTTTAGATAATGCCTCATCTAATGATACTTTGGTTTCTTTTTTACGTACTCAATTCAAAGCTGCCGGAAATTTATTCTTCGAAGGTAAAATATTCCAAGTTAGATGTTGTGCTCACATACTCAACTTGATTGTGCAAGAAGGGCTGAAAGTAATTGATTCAACGATTGCAAACATACGAGATAGCGTTAAATACATAAGGGGTCACCTTCAAGACTGAGTACGTGGAATGATATAATCCAACGTTTGATTTGAAATCTAAACAACAATGATTGAAGTTAGATGTCCCGCACTACATTTGGAATTCCACTTATGAAATGTTGGATACTGACTTTACAATTTAAAGTTGCATTCCACGAACTTTTACGATAAAATGTACACATACGTACTCAAGTGATGAAGACCGGAAGAAAGTCAAGATGTTCATCGATTTCTCAAAGTTTTTACAATCGCATCTAAGATTTTTTCAGAAATCAAGATATCCACGGCAAATCAATTTCTTCCTGAAATTATTTTCATTATGAAAGCACTAAAAAAGTGTGCTGGTGATGGGCCGGAATTTTTAAAAGCGATGGCTATAGGAATGCAGTTGAAATTTGATAAGTATTGGGTTGAATGTCACTTGTTAATGGCCATTGCAGTTGTCCTGGATCCACGATACAAGATGGCAATGGTTAGATATGTTTTCAGATCGCTTTATTCCAGTTCCGAAAGAGTTTCGGCGGAGATCGCCATTATTAATGCTGCAATTGAAGACTTGTTTGCTTCATATGTTGATAATTCGGCCGAAACATCAAGTGCAATAGGTACTTCTCAAACTACGGGTAGTTCTTCTACTGATGTTGAGCGAGCGACTTTCGTGACTTTATGTCTTTCTTAAATGAAGAAGAAACAGATACGCAGAAAATTGAATCCGAAGTGGAGAAGTATCTAAAGGAGCCGGTCATAAGGCTAAAAGATAATGATTTCGATGTTTTGCAATGGTGGAAGTCTCGAGCTCGTGA
This sequence comes from Magnolia changhungtana, assembly GCA_030180095.1. NCBI lineage: Eukaryota > Viridiplantae > Streptophyta > Magnoliopsida > Magnoliales > Magnoliaceae > Magnolia > Magnolia changhungtana. The sequence continues at coordinate 292,228 of JASAUF010000238.1, forward strand.
ATACCCAAGACTTTCTTTGATGGCACGGGACATTTTATCAATTCCAATTTCGAGTGGCATCAGAATCGACTTTTAGCAGCGCAAATAGGGTAGTTAGCAAGTATCGAAGCTCGCTCGCTTCAAATACAGTTGAAGCACTGATATGTACGCAAGATTGGTTGCATCCAATTTGGGGTGGTAGCAGTTTCGATACTGAAGAGTATGAAGAGGACAATGAAATTGAAAACATGGGTCAGAATGCTTGAAGAAAGGAAAACTTTAAAAATTTTCATGAGCGATTTTATAATTTTCGATATATTTTAATTCTTTTGAATTGATATTGATGTTGATAATTGAGGACAAAATATGGTTTTGGGTATGATATTGATAGTATATAAAGGTTTTTCATTTATGTCTTAATAGTTAGTAATGCGGCATTAGCATATGAGACATTTAATTTGTATTTTTTTGCCAAAATTTTAATAATATAACATATGATGATATAAACAAGCTCGAGCTCGACTCGAGGTAAACTCGACTCGACTCGAGCCACTAGCTCGACTCGAACTCGACTCGAACTCGACTCGACAACTTTGGCAAACAAGCCAAGCTTCAATGTTGAGCTCGAACTCGAGTACCCCATGGACAAGCCAAGCTGAGCTTGGCCCACCTCGACTCGACTCGGCTCGATGCCCACCTCTAGTTCACACTGAGTTGGTCACTCATCCATCAAATAAATACAACCGTACAGGTAGCACAGGTGGCTTAAGTGATTTACTGGTTTAAACTGACGAGGAGCTGGGTATAAGTGCCAGAGATGCATGGCTGTATCGTAAAGAGAAGCTGTGCGGTCTTGCGACTCATGTTTAAATGCATTTCTTTTATACTTTTCATGTATTAAATTTTGTAATTCTTGTACTTGTTTCATCGAGACATTGATTTGTATAAGTCATTATGGGCAGCTGATTGCATATCCTAAATGTAAATGAAGATTTTCCTTTATGTTGTTTTGTCCATCCTACGCTCATCTGTTGACTCTGATAGTTGAAGAAAAAAATGTATAATCGAATTTGACCATCCTTTAAGGTTAACACTTGGGTTTTTGGGACACGGGTCATGCACTCGGGTCCTGAAAAGTCGGGATGTTACAAGGGACCTTAGCCACCCATGAGAGGACCAAGCTACAGAATAGTTTCTCCTACGAGAAAGAACCGAAGCTGGCACGATGATGAAACGTTCTCTGGCCTAGAGAACAACTACTAACAATTTGATCAAAAGAACATCTGACGACACCGAAACCAAGCATCCACACCCAGAAAAGCCAAACAGCAGTCCACCACACGCAATACGCCCCTGGCCACAGAAGGCTGCAACTCACCACCACCAATATATTAAAACAGTAGCTACGCCCCAGCAGCCAGACTACAAATGACGAAGACAACAACCCAGTTAGGACCATGACGACATTAACCAACCGCGGCAAAGGAAGAACAAAATAGACCGCCAACCACGAAGCCCCATTACAAACAATGGAAGCTGAGACTGGACAACACCCTAGAAAGCCTACAACTCATGGCCATTTCTCCACCCTAGAAAGCCTCTACTGAAAATAGACACACCCTGCTAAACGCCAACAGAGCAACACTCTCAGCCAGACCAACAGAGAACCCCACAACCTAGCAGCCATTTTAAACACCCACGAAGCATGCGACCACTAGCAAAAATAGACTGAGCTCTACCCTGTAGCAAAATTCAATTCCTCAGAATAAAGGAAGTAGAATTCTAGCCATCTGGACCTTCCCCTAAAGGATTGTATGATAGCTCCCATGCCAACTTTGACAAGGAAGAGAAGACCCCTTATATGGGAGGGAAGGAGATTGCTAACCTCACAGACCATCCCATCTGCTGGAGCATTTCCTTCCCTCAGGACATGATCAAATCTGAACTGGCCCCTCCCCTTCAACTTGTCAATTCTAATCAGCCAAAACTTCCAGATCCAAGCTGGATTAGAAACTCCATTCAGCAAATCTACCACCTGCTTAGAGTCTGATTCGATTTCCACCTTGGATAGCCCCAGACTCAGGCAGTGATGCAGATCGTCGTATACCACACAGAGCTCGGATTTGTTGTTTAAACCCACCCTGTATCCTGTTGAGAAACAAAAAATAACGCCCCCATCTTCTCCTCTGCATATACCTCCTCCACTTGACCAACCTGGGTTGCCTTTTGCAAATTTGTCTATGTTCAATTTGGCCCAACCTTTCTTCAGCTTCATCCATTTCACCAAAACTGTTGACAGACAAGGCCCTAGGGAAGCCAGGATTCCTAGCTCCCTGGGCATCGACTGAGAGGATAAGGATAGAAACTTCGGAGAATAAACTTAGTTAGCGTGGAGAGCCTCCACTTCACCCTAGCAATCGTGTCGGGGACTGAGATAGGCTTCCCGTCGAACTTTGCGTCATTTCTAGAAATCTATATCTCCCAGAAGATGAAACTAGGCAACAGGCCTCGAAGAATCGCCAAGTTACTGTTAGGGTTGGTGGTGGACCACCATTGGCTCATTCTGTTGTCCACTGAAGTAGCCCCCGAGATAGATAAACCAAAAACAACCCCAAAATAGTTCCAGACCGAGGCCGCGAGCTTGCCAAATAGGAGAAGGTGGGAGATGGATACTTTTGACGGACGTTGATCATGGCTTTCATCACAATAGACACATCTGGATGCAAGTTGAATGCCACAATATTGGATTGAGCTCTCTACCGAGAGAGTGCTTTTTCTTAGTCTCCACACAAAATAGAGAGTTTTGGAGGCTATTTTGAGTGTCACACCCATTTTGTCCAACCCCTACGCAGCTTATGAACTCTGAGAAGATCTGAAGTTGATTTAACTATAAATCTGCCCAAAGATTCCAAAGGCCAGATCCAAGAGTCCAGTTCATCCGATAACCAAAAGCCCATTTGAAAAATGATGTCGATAACATCCTAGGGTAGATAGTTGAAAACTGAGGATGGAGGAAGATGACCATTTTGACCCAAGAAATCATGAACCTGAAGTGCTCGAATCGACTATGGGATTGGCATGTTTGTCATATTAACCAGAGGGCCCTGCGTCGACTAGTTGTCTTGTCAAAGGTTGCAAGAGCCGTGGCCAAGCAACCGCTGCACTCTGTCCTTTAAAGCATGAAAAAGAGCTCATATGTTTTTCCAAAGAGGGGAAGTAAAAGAAGAGGGGCGGCTCAACCCTGTCGAGGAAAGGTCTTCTCTGTATTTGGCTTTGGCAAAAGATGTCCACAAACTATCCTCATTACCATATTTAGCTGCACAAGCCATTTTTTCATGAAGAGCTTTCATTACCTCTCTTAGATTTCGGATCCCCAGACCACCTTCAGACTTAGGTCTTACAATCTCTCTCCAGCTAGTCCAATGAAGCTTTTTCTTTCCATCAACCTAGCCCCATTGGAAATTTGCAAACCGCTTCTCTAGATCTGCCATGACAGGGAGTGAAATCTAGCAGGAGGTCATGGAATGGACTGGGATACTCCCTAAGACGTGTTGTACCAGGATAGATCTACAAGCTTGAGATAAACACTTGGCTCTTTTAGCCACTGATACGCGCATCGATTTTGTTCAACAAAGGCTGAAAATGTGCTCTAGAAACTCTACCCTGAATCAGCGGGACCTCCAAATAGATGGGCCCACTGTTGCCCTTGGATATCCCGAGGGTCCTCTCTATGGCCCTGACCCTTGCATGGGATAGCTTTTTAGAGCACATGAAGGAACTTTTGTGGAGGTTAACCTTCTACCCTGATATTTCTTGGTAAGCAGAGAGGAAGTATCTCACCACTCAAAGAGAGGAATAACCCCCCATTGAGGAACAGAAGCGTGTCGTTTGCATACAAAAGGTGAGAAATCATTAGGTAGCCCTGTATCAATCTGAAGGGGATGCATAAATCCCTAGCGACAAGCCAAGAGAACCCTCCATTAAGAACTTTTGCCGCTAGGAGAAATAAGCTAGGGGAGAGGGAGTCTCCCTGATGCAACCCTCTGAAGGATTTGAAAAACCCGGCTACCTCTCCATTAATTAGAACCGAAAACCAGTAGTTCTTCCAACACTTCTTAACCAAAGAAATCCAAGACTTGCAGAGCCCAAACTGCCTTAAAGTTCGCTTAAGGAAGCTCCAGTTGACCCTATCATATGCCTTTTCCATATCAAGCTTAAGGACAATATTCCCTCCTCTTGTCTTTCTGTTAATTTCCCTGAGCACTTCCTAGGCTATGGCTATATTTTCTGCAATGGAACGGCCTTGCACAAAAGCCCCTTGTTTGGGAGAAATAATTTTGGGTAACACTAGTTTCAATTTGGATGCCAAGAGCTTTGAAAATTTTTGTAAATGCAATTACATAGGTTAATAAGGCAGTAGTCTGATTTTTTTTTTTTTTTTTTCGGAGCAGGAGACTTTGGCACAAGGCAAATTAGGTAAGTGGTGAAGGTCTACTACCAAAAAACTGGGCAAAGCCAACGTAGCCCAAAAATCCGGCGGCAGTGATTTTTAATGGTGGACGTCCAACCAAAAATGCTTTATGATTGTGTGGTCCACAAAAGATTTATTTCAGTATAGTTTTTTGGGGCCTTCTACAAAATGATTTCTTGAAATAGATGGACGGCGTGGATGAAACAAATCTATTATGGTGGGGCCCATAGAGCAATACCAGATCCAAAGATCGGCATACCATTTTGGATTTTAATTTTTGCATTGTGAGTCTTGTATTTTGTGTAAAATGGTGGTGACTCGTACATAACAATAGTGGATAAGATATAGAGTTATCCAGACCATTAAAATAATTGCTCTAGTTGTAAATAGTAAGTATTTGTAATTTTATTATGTAAAACAATCTTAACCATCCATAAAATGGTCCAATGTATGAACAGTCGTTAATAGAGTTTGTGTTGTAAATAATGGTAAACTCGCAACTACGGATTTGAAATTTTTATCTAAAACCATCCAACGCCCCGCTCCCCTTTTGCCCTCTTTCCTTCATCTTCCATCGACGAGAAATCCTCCCAGGGCCGTTTGAGGATCATCTTCCATCGATGAGAAATCCTCCCAAGGTCGTTTGAGCGTCATCTTCCATCAAGCATCACCTTCAGACGGAAGGCCCTGCGCTCCGTTTCACCTCCACTGAGGTAGATTCTACTTTCCCATTTCATCCCTCCTTCGAATTGTATTACAACAGATTTCTCTAATGCATCTCTTCATTTTCTTCTCCGTACTTTCCTTACAAAATCTCCTTCATGCATTTCCATCAAAATGGTGGACCCCACAGAATGCCTGACAACACCGTCCATGTCTAGCTTTTTTTTAAAAAAAAAAAATTAATTTTTAGGTGGATTTGTTGCAGTTGGCAGGTTATCCAGATGAGATGAGTGGGCGCAGCCCATTGTATTGATTATTTTTAGTCCAGGTTATTGAGATGCCGCCAATGGCATAGATCGTTTCATGGTTCAAAGTTGGATCTATAATGGGTTTTGGGCTGCCTATTGCATCTGAGTCTGAAATAGTATCCATCCATATGCCTATCAATGCAACCCATTGTTTAAGAGAATGTATGCTATCTTAAGGGGAAAGTTGGAAATAAAAAATCTCGAGGGGATTGGTCCTTTTTAATATAGGTGTGAAGTGATTATATACTATATTTGTGAGGACATGTAATTCCCAGTTAAAAGAGGTCTCAAGTTCAACTGCTTGGGCTATTAGTTGGTACACCCACTAGGTAACTTCTAACCTTTGTGTGTGCATGCCACAAGAACCGTCCAACATGTTAGCCCTTTGATGAGGATCACCTTGTAAAAATAGGAATGACGTTATGAACAGTATGGATATGGGGGCATTGCTAGTGGATGGATGGAGAGGAGAGAAGGGAAGAGCAGATGATCAATTTTGGGATTGTAGAGGGAAGAACCCCATGTTTTGTTTATAGTAGAAATGCAAGAGATCTGGATCCATGAGCAACTTCCTTTTGTGTGCTTGATTTTTTTTAATGTCATTACATTGTTTTTATTTTATTTTATTTTTAGCCATTGAATGCAGATGGGATTTTTGGTTTTTTATCTGTTTGGTGATTGATTAAAGGCTGGAGATTTATTTTTGGCTGGGGTGGTCATAATTCAGTGATCCAAACTGTTTATATGGTGGGCCACAGCAGATGTAATACCCAGAAATAGAAAAGAATTCTCATATTGGATCTGCTGGGCCATCTCAACCGTTGTTTTGTGGGCCATTGATTTAGAGTTTAGGATATCTGTTTCATGGCCGTTGATCAAAAGTTTAGGATTTTGAGAATCAGTTGGGGATTTTTGTCTGCCAATTTCTTAGGTTATTAGTCTTTTGTCTGTTTCTGGCTGCTATCTCAGCAGTTTTGTTTGCTTTCCTCTTCTTTTCAATGCATTTCCTTCGTTGCTTTTAAAAAAAAAAAAAAAAAAAAAATTTTTGTCTGCATTTGTAGTTCAATTTCCAGTTTGCTAACTAAACTATTTTGCTACTACACTATGCAACATAAATTACCTTTTTGGTGCAAGTTTGTTTTAGTAATAATATTTTTCTTGTTAGTTTGTTTTAGTTGTGACAATTCAATTTCAGCTTTATTCTAAATCATCATCTCTTTTCTTGGCTGGGAAGTACAAATTTAGAGGCCATCCAAATCATTAAGAAAGCTAGAGGATCCTTGAAGGATTCGTTTTTAGATGAAGTACGTTCCCTTAGTTTTCAAAGTTTGTGCTGTGTACTGCTTTGTAGTGACCGATGAACTAGTCTGCATCATCTTTTGGATGTTTATGATGATATAGTTTTTGGAGAACAGGATGGGTATATACTAGAATACAACATCAAATGGCATTTATTTACAATGGTTTGTTTCAATACATGGATTGTTTGTGCTAGCACTTTTTGTAATCTAAGAGTTGCATATAAGTTCTCTCGGTCTGTATAAGGATATGCATAGTATCCTCAGGATCTCAGTTTACACGCGGGGCCCAATGTTCCAAACAGTTTATCCATGTGGCCCACTATGGATGGACCATGTTCTAAACCCCTCTAGATTGGACAATCTTAGTTATTTGATCTTTGGCTTTCATTTCTGCCGAGTATTGATAGTTCCAGAAATTCTTTTCAGTATTCAATAGTTATCTGATCTTTTGGGCACTTTCTATCCATTGTGGGGGGGCAAACCTTGGATACAATTGTGATGTTTATTTATTTATTTCCACAAAAAAAGTTTTTCTTTTAATTATCTTTAATGTGGAAACATGGGGTATCTCCAAGGTTAAAGTATTGTAAAAAACTATTTGGATATATGTGCTAGAATTGTCCATGAATGATACAGCAATATCAGCCCATACCAGGCTGAAATGGCCTGATAAAGGATGATGCAGGGTGATACTACTCAATATCGGTGGTGAACAATGCAATATGGCAAAACTGATTTTTAAACCATGGGTATTGCTGCAGAATGCCAATTCAAGGTATAACAAAACTACATATGTAATTGGTCTCATCATCATCATTATCCTCCAAGCCTTATCTTGACTGGGGTTGACTATATATGCAAATCTTGTTCCTCTATTATCAGGATTTATGAAGAAAGCTATGACAAAAGTTTCACACCGTCTACGAACTTGATGCAATCCTCCTTTATCCAGGCATTGGACTTGCAATGAAGGCACAACTCCCATAGGCTCTTTGTATTAGTCTATCACATAGGTTGATTAAAATCAACGAATTACATTTTTAATTTGTCTATAACTCAATTTACGTTCTGCTTGTAGGTTGCCTAGGTTGGAATCCCAACTACTTCTACTTGGCTTCCAACAGATATGCTTATCAAGGTATCCTCATTTATTATTAAATGTTGTATTTCTTTCCTTCCAAATATACCGAGGGAACGAAATAACCACCTCTCAAAGATTGGCAATTATTTCCCATTTGACCAAGCCATCCAAATTTGGTATTTCTGTTTTCCTTCCAAATCTACTAAGGGAATGAAATAACTGCCTCTCGAAGTTATATTTCTTTCCTTCCAAATCTATAAAGGTATTTTTGTTTTCTTCAAGATGTCACTGGAACAATACATTCTTTCCTTGAATTAAATTTGGTATGTCTTTCTTACATCAGTCTATCCATTCTTTGGTCTTCGTTGTTGGCTGTGTTTGTGGTAAAAAGTAGTGGACTGACATCCCATAGTAGATATATTTCTATATATATCTGCTATGGTGGATGTCATTCTTAAAAGTAGTGGCTGTGTTTATTCTGATCTATATATTAATATATGTTCTTTATATTCTTTGAATTTGTAGCTATGGTTCGACCAAGTGTGGTCTAAGGCAACTCCAGCATCTCTTTTGAAGGAGCAATCCAAGGTTGGAGTATATACATTGTTGCTAGGCATGGTATTAACAGAGTTACTTCTAAGGTAACTTTGGTGGCATTTCCAATTATGCAGTTGGTTATTGTATAACAATTCATATGTAAGCATGATATGATAATTCATATAAGGGTGTGTTTGGTTGCACTAAATATCATGAAACGTGGTGATATTTTGCAGTAAATAAGACTGATTAATCATTAAATTTCATGAATGACATCTGGTTCTACCAAATGCACCTAAGCTAACATGTGCTTTAAGCTAATTAAACTATCTTTATTATAAACTAAGGCAATATGCATGTAAAATATGTGCTGGTTTGTGAATGCCACACACATGTATAAGCCGTGCAAATGTGGCACATGTATGAGAAATCCAACCTATACATCGGCCAGAACAATGTAGATCCTCTGGCCCATGAACTGGGCTGGTTCACTCATGGGTGGTCCACGTTCAATGCCTTTGTATACCTGATGAATGAGCTGATCAATAAAAACAAATCTGAATATTGGTTGGAGATTTGGTCACTAAAAATGAAAATATATCAATGGTACTTTAATTGGGTTTTTAGTTTGTTACAAATGGGGCATGTTGTTCATTATCCAAACTATTGATATTATGTCTCTCAAATTAAAAAAAATAGAAGTATGCAAGTGGAAAATCCTGAGGAGGAGATGATAGTTGAGACAAAGTTGATATGAAAATCCTGAACTTGAGTGTTCGATTTTGATTCATAGATTTTCTTTTGTTGACTAGTTTGATTTTCTTTCAAAAAACCATTGCCTTATATTGTTTATGAATGTAGATTGCATTTTATGCTTATGAAGTAAATTGAAGGTCATCTTATTGGCATTGCAAAACTACATCTTGATGCATTTTATGCTCTGTTGCTGGTGGTTGGTGCTCTGTGGGCCCCGCCATGATGTTTGTGTTTCATTCATTCTGTTCATCAATTTTTACAGATCATTTTAGTCCTTTTTCCCAAAAATGAGATGGATATAAATCTCAGGTGGACCACACCACAGGAAAACAATAATGATTGGATATCCACCATTAAAATCCTCTTAAGGCCCACTGTATTGTTTATTTGACATCCAATCTGTTGATTAGGTCATATAGACCCAGATGAAGGGAAAAAACAAAGATCATCTTGATCCAATCAGCCATTGGCTAGTGGCAGGGGAGTGGCCAATCCGTTTCACTTATAATGAGCTCACAAAATGGGTGAACAGAGTAGATTTCTCAAAAACATCACGGTGGCCCCACCTATGTTTCCAGCCCACCAACTTTAGCCGAAAAAATCTCTATGTTTGAGAAATGGAATGGGATTGGTTGCTTCCCTGCCACTAGCCCGGTAGCTTATTATCGGTCCTCCGTGGGCTCTAACATGATGTATGTGTTTCATCCACACTGTTCATCCAATTTTTCAGATCATTTTACAGCTTGATCCCAAATATGAGAGGGATATAAATCTCAGGCGTACCACACCACAGCAAAACAACAGTGATTGGATATACACCATTAAAATACTCTTAAGGCCCACTGTATTGTTTATTTGACATCGAAACTTTTATGGGCCTCGGAAAGTTTTTAATGGTCAACATTCAACACTGTTAGAGATTGGGATATACCTCATTTTCTATCTCATATATACCTTAAAATGACCTAGAAAAATAGATGGAAGGCATGTATGAAACACGTACATCATGGTGGGCCCATAGAGCACCGACCACCTGGCATCGGCCAGTGGTAGGTAGGGGAGTAGGGCTATCCAATGGCTAGTGGTCAATGGTATGAACTCAAAATTGAGGTACATCAAAATCTCAAGTGAGTCACACATTGTTGATTGAACTCCCACCATTAAAAGCTTTTTGGAGCTACAAAAGTTTTGGATCAAGTTGATATTTGTGTTTTCCTTTCTTTAATGCCTTTGTTAACTTTTGAGTAGGTTGGATTTCTAAAAAATATCTTGTTGGGCTTTAGGAAGGTTTCAACAGTGAGCATCGATCTTCCCATTGTTTTCTTTGCTGGGGTCCATTAAAGCTTTAGATCTGCACCATTCTCTGGGTCATGCCTTAAAATAATATCTCCAAATGAATGAACGTTGTTGATATAACACATACATCACAGTGGGGTCCACAGGACTTGGTCACGCCACTTCAGTAGCGAGTCTTGCTACTCAACCTGCCATATCTAATTCGCATTGACTTAATCACGTCACTTCACTAGCGAGTCTCGCTACTCAACCTGCCAGTATCTAATCCGCATTTTATCTACACTGTATACTCATTTTCCAGCTCATTTTAAGAAATGATTTACGCCCACCACTAACTACTCCTGGGAGCCACAAAAGTTTTGGATCAAGCTGATATTTATGTTTTATCTTCATCCAGATTTGCATGACTTAATCATAAGGTTGGATGGAAACTAAACATTACTGTGGGCCTTAAAAAGTTTTTAATGATGGGCGTTCAATCACCACTGCTTTTCTCTAGTATGGTCCACCTGAGACTTGGATTTGTCATTTTTTTTTGGCTCATTGGCAAAAATGAGATGCAAAAATGTATGGACGGCCTGGATAAAACAATATCACCCCAAACATTTAGGGCCCGTTTAGATACCACCAAATAAGTTACTTTTTCTACTTACAACAGTAGATAAGTAACTTATTTCAGATAAGTAAGTTTGGTTTAAGATTACTTAATCAGTTCAGCTTCAAAAGTAGAAACCAAGATAGGCAGTCATGTTTGAAACAAGAGTCATCACTCATGTTCTTTTGCATTTCTTTTAAGACAGTGATTTGATTTTACTGAAGACAATTGAATTACATAGGTATTTAATGTATAAGTGGCTATAGGATGAAGGAATGGCAAAATCAGTGTTGGAGTTGAGTAGAATCCTTGCCTATTCAGATAAGACATTTATATTGCATTTTGTAAATTGTCATCCCTTTCATGAGAAAAGAAAATGTATAAAAGCCCACAAAAGAAAAAAAAAAAAAAAACTATATTCAATACCTTTAAAAGCCATGACCAATGAAACGTGATTCTTGGATTTTGATACTTGAGCTAAAAAAAATTAAGCTTTTCTAATTATTAGCTTCCTTTTTTGGTTGATCACATTTTGATGCAACTTGGTTATTAAGGCAATGGTTAATCACATTTTGATGCAGTTTGGTTATCTGGAGCATAAATGTGAGCATGCATGGAATCAATTTCAAAATTCTCAATATCTTTTTTTTTTTTTTTTTTTTCACATTGGCCATCTCTAGACTATTTTTTATATGTATAGTAACTCAGTTACTGAAAAATGTAGATCTTTAGCATTGATTAGAGAAGTGCTTATATTTTTTAACAAAACCAGATGGTTATTGGTCTTGTACTTTTAATTTGTCTTGTTATTGATTGCATTTTCTTTGTTATGTTTTGCTTTGTTTTACCAATGAAAGTAACTGAATAGTTCTTGTACCCTGGTCTTTAGACCTACACGGAGTATTGGAATGCCATCCAACACATTTTTTAGGAGTACTCGGAAGGAAGATATTGTAGTTCCTATGGTAAGAATAGTTTTAGGTATTGTTGTTGCATACTTCTTAAATGCTTTTGAATTGTGTTCAAAATTATTTTCCAGCAGGCTTATTACTATATTTATGTTGAATGAAAGTAAATTAACTGGATAATCATTTAGGGGTGGTTATGGGCCAGGTTTGGGCCATGTCAAGGTCATCCTGAATCTAACCTATTTACTAATTGAGCCAAAATTTAGGGGTGGTTATGGGCCAGACTTATTACTATATTTATGTTGATATGATGGACTCCCTGTAGATGGGAGATGCACCAAAAATTTGCCAAATTGGAGGATCCTAACAATTATTCTTAAGAGCAGTAACAACCCATATTCTGAGATTTGTTTTGGGAGACGAGTGTTTGATGATGCAGGCTGAAGTGTATCATTCGTACATGGAAATGTTACAAAAAAAATTTATGGCTCTCTGACTCGATTTGAAGCTGGTAAAATTCAAATCTTAAGAGTGGCTAGGCTCTGATACGATTGAATCGCGGACCTCTGTCACAGGTGCACACTCAACCAGCAAGTTATGCAATTGTTAATTGTTAAATCAGTAGTCATTTTAGACCTTTTTCCATATGGTAAAAGAAAAATCATCAGAACAGGAAAGAGTTGGCTTATTTATCATGTGGATGTAAAACACCAAAATAGTGGTAGGGTCGGACTTCCCATCCAACTGCTATTTTTTGCATTTGGGGTGGTGCGAAAAACTGAACCCATATGAAATCATTTTAAACCCATTTTCTTCATGGTAAAAGAAATGGTATTTCGACAAAAGTTGATTATTAATCATTCGGATAGCACCGAAATAGTGATTGGCAGGACTTCTGATCAAACTAGATGCAATTTTTGCATTTGGGGCTGTGTGGAAACTGAACCACATAAAGCGTGCTTCTATTTCTTGCCTTTCCAACTCAGAAGTAAGAGATGTATGCTTTTGGCTATTGAAGGGAACACGTATGGCCTCCATTTTTAGCTTTTCACACCATTATGTGATCATATTGCATCCACCAGGCTGCCACTAGAATCTTAGCCCGTCAACTTGTCCGTCTGAGGCAGCAAATCACCAACTTGCAAGGGAGTCATGCACAGATCAGAGGGGTAGCAACTCATACACAGGTCTGAATTTCTAACAACAACACAGCCTGGTTAATTCTCTGTAATTGGCTTTCATTTATCTGCTTCTATAAACAGCATTTGATTTTATTTTTATTTTGTCTTTTCAGGCCATGTATGCCAATACTTCCTTATATCAAAGGAGTGAAAGGTGCAAGCAAAGCAATGACAGCTATGAATAAAGTATGTACTTTTGCTGATATGTAACGAACCATTAGATGTGATTTAACTTTTATTGTCAATGTCCAAAAATCAAATGTGGAGTTCAGGTGTACGACTTCCCAAGCTTACCAATGCATGTCATCTATGTTTATTGCATGATCATTTACCTTGCCTTTTCCTCTCTACGTAGTGAAGAATATTGTTAGTCTCCTAGGGTAGTAGAATGTTTCTTGTACATTCTCTTGTGAACTTCCAAATACATTGGTGTTTTCAGCAAATGGCACTAGCAAAGCAGGCCAAAGTGATGTAAGAATTCCAGAAGCAGTCAGCACAAATGGACATGACGGTAATTTTTGTTGATACTAATTCCTACGCGAGCTTTCAATACTCTTTATATTTATTAGCTTACACTGCATTTTGATGCACGAGCAAATTGAATTGTGAATATTTCATTTAGTACTCACAGCGAGGAAACTACCCTCAAATTTAGGACATGGTACATCCCACATGGATACAACATACACGTCATTTGCACGATGAGTGGAATGATAAAATAGGAAAGTATGCATATTGACACAGGTATAAAAAATCTCAATGGATGAAGCATCCATAAGCTTTTGACGCTTTATAATATATACGCATTATTCTGGAGACATTGTGGAAATATGTAGAAATATGAAAAGAAACATATCTGTGGGTTATCAGAATTAAAGTGTCCATGAGGTTGTCGAAGTTTAGTAGAAATATTTAAGAAATGAACATGTACTGTGACACATCACAGCGTAAAATTAATTGTCCCTGAGGTTTTTGTGATGTCCATGTGGTCATCAGATCAATGCTCCAGATCACTTAACCATCTGTCCCACTTGCATAGATCATCAAAGTTGTAGTGCCTGGAAGGTTCTTCCAGTATGCATGGTGGGCCCATCAGATCAACTGCACGTCCCTAAAATTATGGGCCCTCCACTTGTACTCTTTATATCAGAATTGAAGTGTATGTCAGTTTTTTGTGGCATCCGTGTTAGGGCCCATCAGTTGAATGTGGACTGCATTTCTAGATTTAAAGCCAAAGACTTCAAGAAAACCCCCACATGTCAAGCAGCGAAAAAAAAATAAAGAGACTTAAATGATATGTGGTCTCTTTTTTTAAAGCATATATCCAATCCAAATATTTGGAATTTGGATGATATATTTGATTTCGATTTCTTGCTTTTCTATTATTGTGTAGACTTACCTTCTCAAATAGGTTGGTTTGTTTAGAGCTTTGGAGAAATGGGTATATCTAGTTTTGGATGTGTGCGTTGATTAATACACATCCATAACTAGATATACCAATTTCTCCAAGGCAATGAACCAACTTATTTGAGAAGGAAAAGTCTACACAAAAGAAGAAATCAAAATCAAATATATCGTCCAAATTCTTATATCTTTTAATTAGTGAGAATCACCGACGGTTTTTAGCCGTCGATAACGCCGACGGATGTTAGCCGTCGGTAACTTCGACGGCTTATAGCCGCCGACAGATTCGAGCCACCCACAACGCCGACGGTTTTTTATCTGTCGAAAACTCCAATGGTTTTTAGTCGTCGACAACTCCGACTATTATCCGTTAGCATCGCTGATGCACCCTTTACTGATGGACCTTGCGACGGCTAAAAGCCGTCGGGGAAGGTCATTGCTGATGGCTTTTAGCCGTTGGTGTTGCCCTATATTTTGGTAGTGGTCCTAGGGATATTTCCTCCCTGAAGTATATATATCACCGCTTTATGAATATCTTAGCCCACAATGTGCTAACACGCCACAAAGAAGGCACAAGCTAGAAAACCCATTAGGGTCGGGCACCCATCTTTCGGGAGGGATTTTGCCACTTGGAGAATCTCTCGAATGGATGGAGTGGCCAACAATTGTTCGTTATCCTCTAATGATATGAGCGAGGGGATGGACGAGAGAAAGTTTAGATCTTGAGGCAAATTCTCTGCCTTGAGCAAAGATTCATAGAAAGTGATGGCTGCATCTTTGATATTTAATTGATCCTCAACCCTTTGGCATGAGTCCAGCTCGATCGATTTAATAACCACCTTTCTTTGCCTTTTTGATGTTGAGGAGTGGAAGAACTTGGTGTTTCTGTCCCCCCCATCTTGCCAGTTATTTCTGGACTTGCGCTTCTAAAAAATCTCTTCTCTAAGCCCCATATGGGTAAGGCGACTTTTGGCCTCCACTAATTCTTGATAGGTCCTTGAGTCGATAGCTGAAGCTGAATGTTGCAATCTAAGTTCTATCTCCTCTAGAGACCTTGCCACCTATTCAACCTGATCAAACACATTACCGAACCCATCCTTGTTCCAGATCTTGAGGACTGTCTTGACATTCCGAAGCTCAGCTGCAAATTGAACATAGGGTGCGGAGCTGAATCTTTCTCCCATGTCGTTTTTACTACCTCCTTGAAGGAATCATGAAGTTCCCACATCCTCTGAAATCTGAATGGCTTCGCAGAGGAAGGGGACTGACCAAGGAAGCTCATCAAAATTGGTGCAAGGTCTGAGCTGGTGCGAGGAATGAAATTACAGTGAAGACCGCTTTAGTTAAAGTCGGGATATGCCAATATGTCTGAGAGGGGGGTGAATAGGACTTTTAAAAGTTTTTATGATTTATTTAAAATCCTATTACACCAATCCTACCAATAGGCACATATTAGGATTACTCAAAAATAAATCTACTGGCTTCTAAGCCCGGTAGAGGATCCAATCACAAACTATTTAAGAAGTAAACAATATGCAAACTAGTTTATGATAGATATGACTATGTAAGTGTGTGAGGTGTGATCTTAGATATTCAGATATGCAAGTATTAAAGTAAATTACACAATCAGAAGAATAACAATCTCAAACACAGTCATTTTTATAGTGGTTCGACGACTTGCCTACTCCACTCCCGGTAACCGCACTCAATCCTTGAGTGTACCGGATTTCAGTAAAGAAGTTTCACGGCGGTTCACCTCA
This sequence comes from Magnolia changhungtana, assembly GCA_030180095.1. NCBI lineage: Eukaryota > Viridiplantae > Streptophyta > Magnoliopsida > Magnoliales > Magnoliaceae > Magnolia > Magnolia changhungtana. The sequence continues at coordinate 308,468 of JASAUF010000238.1, forward strand.
AACCTAAGGTTTTAAATCAGGTTCACCTTCAACCTTTATAACCTACACTGAGGCTGACTATTTATGCTCTCATGAGTAAGGGTGAACACAACGCACCCACTTTTAGGCACACTGGCCAAGGATCTTCCATAAGACCCTACCGAAGGTTTCTACATGGTTCACCTCAAACCTGAGATTTCATAGCGGTTGACCTCAAACCTAAGGTTTTGCTGGTTCACCTTCAACCAGATGTTTATATTCTCCACACAACGCACCCACCACGTACACTCCCGCCGGAGGCCTCCTATGAGGGCTTCAAAGGGTGAGAACCACTTAAGACCCAATCCTAGAAAGGAATAACCACAAATGTTCTCTTAGACTCTAGATACTTATAAATAAGTTGATGAGTCCCGATAAGCACAATGCCGAAGATCTCCTCCCCCTTGTTGACGAAGGGTCTTTCGCTTCATTAATCTGTAACACAAATGATATAGCAATACTCGGCTTCGGGTTGGGTCAAGGTCAAGATGGAATCTTACTCTCAAAATATTTTCCTATCAGGAAGATAGAGCGATTCCAATCTTATGCATTTAAGGCATTCCGGCTTAATGATTTGCCATTAAGGTAGTAGCTGGTGGATCCTTAAATGCGGAAGTTCATTCCCCAATCTACTCTATTGAATATCAATGATGAGAGTGGATTAGAGGATGAACTCCCTTGAGAGAAAGGAATTTGGATATAGGATATAAGTTGAAACACACAAAAGCACTCTCTACTTTCTCTCCCAGTTATAAAGACAAGTCTCTCTTTAAATAGGCAAAAGGTTCCAATGGATATAAAACGGTCACGTTTATGACAGAGTTCGATATCATCGAGCGATGTCGATATCATCGAGCGTATACTCTCGATAGCATCGAGGTCTGCTCGATGACACAAACTTAAATGTCATATGCTTTTGAAACCTTTTGCCAGCTGGTCGAGGGCATCGATACTTGTGTCGATGTCATCGGATTTCGAACTTCGATTTTATCGATATGAGGATCGATTCCTCGACATTTAAAAAATGAGAGAGACTGGACTTGAAATATTCCAAGTTTTTAAGAGATGATCAAGGGTCAGCGATGTCATCGGAATTTGCATATCGATGCTATCGAAGACAGTGTCGATGGGATCGATAAATCCTATAGATTTACCAATAAGCTTACTAGATAGATTGTGTCCAGTCTCGATCTAATCGACTCGGCCTTGATATCATCGACATATGAATATCGATTTCCTTGAATGACCCTCGATCAAGGTAAAAACCAACCTTAAATATTTGCTGGAAGAAATGCGCGCCCTCGATCGATATCATCGATGGACTTCCAATCTTATCGATATTTGATTTTAGATCATATCGGAAGGAGCATCGATATATCGAAGGAATTTGAAATTTTCTTTAAAAAATAGGGGTACCGGAAACCTGTCTGTCGATCTTATCGAGTCATTATCGATGAACTCAAAATTCAAGTATCGATGATATCGATATGTGGATCGATACATCGATAAATCAGTCTAGATATACATATGGTTGGTGGACACTTTTGTCATCTTTTCGATGTTATCGTTTAAACATCGAGGACATCGACAGAGCAAATCGATCATATCGAGATGTGTATCGATACAATCGACAGGGTAAGAAAACTTAGAGAATTTTTCTGTTTTGAAAAACGTTTTCTAACCCAGAAACCCTATGATGTTCTATTTTGTTTTTAAGAGTTTTAATATACCCGGTGATTTGGGACAAGGGATGTGAGGCTCAGATTTACTTGTGGCGAGCTTGCACACATCTGGTTGAGGCAGACGCTTGAATTGATCTTCCTATCAGGCTCTGTAGATGAACTGACTCAACACTCACGCTAATTGACAAACTAGGACACTTTCAATCTCCCCCTTTGTCAATTACGTGACAAAATCCCAAAACACCCTAAAATACTCTACGCAAACACATCTTAAATTGTGTGTACATGCTTTTTACACAATTTTACAATTTCTAGCCCCTGTACATAACCAGTAGCTGCTCCCCCTGACTTGTAAACTCCCCCTCGCTTGATGCAGCTACTCCCCCTAACACTTGCAACACCATTCAAGCAGATATTCAATTTTCTAGTCGGGTTTGTGGGGTGTTTGGACTGTTCTCCGCCTTTTTGTCAGTCATTGACAAGGATATAGCAATTGATATTGACTGAAGATTGAATTTCTTGGGAGAACCATCTAGTCAGAAGCAGATCAATTGATGTATAATAATTAACTCAGTTTAAGCAGACTTTAATTTCAGAACGTATGGATGAAGATTAGACAAAATAGAGCAGTGTGATAGCAGTTCAGAATACTCATACATCACATGCACTCCATATCAGACATATGATAAATCAGGGGAACTTAAAACATAATTATGGCATTAAAAATATGAATTCTATTCAACCATATCCCAAAGTGAAACCAAAATATCCAACTATCCAAAATAAACTGCCAAAGATTGGCAACAAATTAATAGTTATCCCAACAAAAATTACCAAGTACATGCATAGGTACCCAAAAAGAATGACTTAGAACTTGCACGATCAGTTTCTACTGACTCCGAGAATCACCATGTGTGAGCAAGTCTACTACTTGCTGATTTGTTTGCTGGAGAGAATCGACTTTTTCTTCAATCACGGTGAGACGTCTCTCACAATTGTGAAGTCGCTCCTCCATGCTCGCCATACCGTTCAGTAGGTGGCGTTCGAGGTGATGAGTTTGGCGGTTTGTTAACGACTCCAGACTTAGCAGTGGCGTTTGGTTGGATCCCCATGGACATGACGTGTGAGCATATGGAGCAGTCGACTATAGAGGAGCACTGTTCTCGGGAAGAGCTGAAGGAAGACACAGCTATTGAGCTACCTGAGCCAAATCACTATTAAACCATGTCTCTGGATAGACTGTATCAGATATGGCAGGGATACCAACATGATGAGCTAATTTACAGATGAGTACAGGAAAAGCTAGTGTATCCTAATGATTGCTTTGAATGACATGAATTAGTTGCTTAAGAAGAAGCGTTGGGTGGCACACTTGAACTTCTTGATACACATCATATAACACATTTAACACAAATGGAGAGAGATGATTACCATTCATATCACACGGATAGACATTGAACCCAAAAATGTCATGAAGGATTTTAAACGTGGGTCCAAGATGATTAATATGAAGGGAATTATCATTGTTCCAAGGAATAGTGGTTCCCTGACACAGTGCACGAGTTCTCTCTCCCCAGACCCCCAGACCATTTAGATTCATGCTGATGACTGGAATGCAAGTGACCTCGAGATCTAGAAGATTACTCAAAGTGATGGGAGTGATGTGCTTCGAGTAATGCAGGAATTCAATTTGAATGCATGGTGGATCATCACGAATAACATGACATTTACTGAGAAATTCATGGATCACCCCTATTTGATAATAACACCAAGATTTAGAATATTTTGCCATCCAATGACTTCTAGAAGGAGTTCCACTCCAAAAGATTCAATGGCGCTGTTAAGAACCAGAAGTTCACTAACAATGGCAGGATGTCTCACTGTTAGAATGAGTTGATGCACGATGAGTTGTTTCGCTTTTCCTTTTGAAGACTGAGAAAGAGACTTACCTTTCCCTTTGTTCATGATTTTTTTCAGTGTAAGAGACGGGCAAAGGTAAGGATGGTCAACCAAAAGAATGGAGAATACCTAACCAAAAGTGAGATTAGACTCTAGAGTGGAGGGAATGAAAGAATAATACCCGTTTTTGAGAAGTTTCTGGGACCCGCCGATGGTCTTCTGGCCGAGGATTCGAGTAGAAAGTAAAACAAAAAATTTTCAGAAAAATAAGATTTTTCCGCTCGACCACCTTTTGTCGGACGCTTGTCTTTGATTTCGAACTTACTTTCGATTATATCGATGATCCTCATCCGATGTCATCGATAATTGCTTCGATAGAAGTCCCGTTCATGTGACTTTCCACATTCTGAAGAGATGTCGATGATATCGACCCATATTCGATTAATCGGGAATGACATATCGATAGGTATATCGAAGATGAATATTTTTCTTTTTCAGCATACAGATGACTCTCCAAGTATATTTTTCGTATTTCTATCAACAGTATACTTAACAAAAACTATGTACACACATTGTATAAAATAAAATTATAAACATTTGAATGTTTATATAAAAGATTGAGGCCAGGAACCTCAGATATATCATTTAAGGCTTAACAAAGAGAATTCTCATTTTAGCACATGTTTAGATCTTTGATACACGATATGAATTAATTCTTCCTTATCCATTTCATTTTGTTAACCGATTTGGGTGGTGGTGCAAGGGCATTGCTTCTATTCATATCCTTAAGAGGACTTTTGAAATTCTGGATTTCTCTGGTTAATAATTTGTTAACATGATTCTGACCAGAGTTAGGTTGAGTCCTCCTAGGTGTTATGCATTCAAACTTATAATGACCTGAATCACCACACAAATAACATACTAGAGTTGTTCTGGTTTTGCTTCCAGAAGTAGCAGATTTTTCAGTTCTAGGGCCTACATTTCCAGTATTTGATTTATGTTTTTCATATCCTAGGCCACTTTTATCCTTCCTAGGTCTTCCCATTCCTAACAATTTTTCTAGCTTTTCGCCACTTTGGAAAAACTTATAGTTTATCTTAGCCATCTTCTTGGATTATTCTAGATCAAACAGGAGTGTATGATTTTCATTACGAAGAAGTCTAATCTTATCTTCTAGCAGCTCAACCTGTTTGTCCAGTTTATCAGATTCAGACTTCAGAAGGGTATTAACTTTTTCTAATTTCTCATTGTCTAAGTGGTACTGCTACAAATCATTGATTACTTGTATATTAATTTCTAGTGTATTATTCAAGTCTCTCTGCAGCAGTTTGCTTTTATTTTCTGATATTCTAAGTTCTTAAGGATATTTATGCAACGGATGTAAAGTTGATTATAGGCATCTTGTAGTCTATCCTTCTTTTCCTCTTCTTCTTCTTCGAATTCCTCATTATCAGATGGAAATGATTCAGTGGCTAGCTGTTCTTTCTCGTTCTCAGATTTAGTGGGAATGAATGAAGCAGTGGAGACCATGAGTATTTTCAATAATTTATGATCTCCATCACTTTCTGAGTCACTAGATTCTGAATTTGACTCTTCGGTATCATCCCATGTGGCAGCCATTGCTTTGCCCTTAGTTTTTCTGTTTGGGCATTCGGTTGATAGATGTCCATACTCCTGACAGGTATAGCATTGTGGTTCTTTGGTTCTTCTACCAAATTTGCCTGCAGAAGGTTTGTTGTTCACCTTTCTTCCTCTGGAAGGCCGACCACGATTTTTCTAAAAGAACTTCCTGAATCATTGTGCCAGCAAAGCCACTTTTCGCTCTCACTGTTGTCACGCCCCAACCCGGAAATTGGATTCACAAGAATCCTGATCGCCGAATCCGGTACTGACAGCCTCCGTAGTACCCCATTCTCGGCTCCTATCGTCCATACGCCAGATTCCGATTCTGGGATCCTACAAGGAGGATTTTTTTTTATTTTTTATACATTTAACTCATAATAAGCATAACGACAAGATTACCCAATTCACAAAGGCAACATCATCATCACATATCCACTAATATAATCATTTAAGTACAATACTGAAAGGGAAATACATAAATCGAAAATCAAGCTCCAGAAGATCGTTGCACGCTCCAAGCTCAACGCTGCTGCAACCTAGCCTCACCTGCACGCATCTATCGTGCATAAGCTTATAAAAAGCTTAGAAGGTGGTGTAAGTGTGTGCACAAGGTAAGTACTAAGTATTCAATACAATGCCATAATCATACAATGTCGAAATAGGCGCAAGGTCATGAATCATATGTTATCAGAGTAAGCGAAAATACTGACAAGTCCATGAGTCAAGCAATATTAGAATGTGCAATACATATTAACTATACAAATGAGGAACATAAAGATTCAAATATCAAATGCTATATCTAAACCATATAAATGTAGAAACACAAGTAACCCAAAATGTCATATGTCGTGAATGTAATGCAATATGCGATGCGAATGGAATGACCATGCTGGAGTGTGAAGTCGGGATGATAGTACGTAGTATCGCAGGCTATGGGGTTCATCACAAGGGACTTCTATCCAAACTAGTCCCATACCTAAATTTGGATAGTTAGACTTAATGTGGTAAACTCCTAATCTCAAGTTAGTCGTGCGCCCCAACGGAAATCTTGGTCATTGCGAAAGTTCACATAACAAATAGTTGCACACCACCAACCCGAGTGGATAGTGAATGAATGAATGAATGAGTATGCAAATCCTGCTCAATAAGTCCACATATCAGTACGGTTCATCTCTGAGATCATCACCACACTCCAAATGGTATTGCCGCTCTTTCAGCCGCACAGTCCAAGTGAGCGTGAGAAACCTCAATATCCACCTGGCCAATAGTCTGCCAATACCTATTCGGCACGTCGATAGTGGATCCATTCCTCAAGCTGGTCAGACTCAGCCTAGTAATGCACCCTACGCTCGGGCGAGTAAGGTCACACCCTTCCCAATCGACCATGTCACAGTGGGAGACACGGCCTCCTAGTATTCTACACTCGGGCGCTCATGTATCTACTCGGTCTCGACATTGGGGCATCCTCTGGTACAAGAGGGTTTTAGGGATTTTCACCTAGGGCCATCTATGGCAGCCCGATGCTCGAACCAAATATTTTCGGTGTCCCATCTGGCTACCCACGATATGCCTATGGAGGCTATGGCCCTGATGTCGCTAGGGCGTATAGTAATCACAATGCAAGATGCATGAGTCATACAATCCAGTCATGCATCAATCTCGCGCATACCGTGCGCTCATGTGAGATAACATCTACCTATCTGGGAGTCTCATAACAACCTGCCTAATATCACATGCAATGGTCAACCACATCTCATAACAAACATGCAGATGATACATATGGGCATGTATCATGATGCTATGCTGTCACATACTCATAATCAATATCAATAATCGGCATCGACAATCAACCTCGACAATGTGGACATTTAACTAACATTGCCCCCGAGGAATGACCCCCATTGATCCTAACGTATAGTGAACACATGACCTCACACAAGGGCCAAATATACAACACCATGAGCCTCACTCAAGAGCTTAATACATATCCCGAGGGGCCTTTCACATGGTCTAACATACATCACAATGTGCCTCAACTTTGAGTCGCATATACACCATATAGGTCTCGATAATTGGCCTCAACAATCGAAATCGGCCTCGACAATCGAAATCGACACTCAAACTCGGCCTCGACAATCGGAGTAGGCCTTGATACTTGCCTCGACAATCGGGATCGATCGATAATCAGAACCGGCAAATCGGCCACGTTAAGTAGAATCAGCAATCGGTCACGACAATTGAGATCGGTCGATCAATAATCAGAATCGACAAATCGGTCACGTCAATCGGAATCGGCAATCAGTCACGATAATCGGGATCGGTCGATCAATAATCAGACTCAATAAATCGGTCACCAATCGAAATCGGTAAACGGTCACGACAATCGGAATCGATCAATAATCAGAATCGGTAAATCGATCACGTCAATAGGAGTCGGTAATCAGTCATGACAATAGGAATAAATCGATAATCAGAATCAGCAAATCGGTCACTGGTCAGAGTCAGAAATCGGTCACGACAATCAAAATCGGCAGTCGGTCACCAATCAGAGTCGGTAATCGGTCACGACAATCAGAATTGATCGATAATCAGAATCGGAAAATTCGTCACGTCAATTGGAGTCGATAATTGATCACAACAATCAAAATCAATCAATAATCTGAATCGACAAATAGTTCACGTAAATCGGAATCGACAATCGGCCATGAAGTCGGGATCGATCAATAATCAGAATCGGTACATCGGTCATGTCAATTAGAATTGGTAATCGGTCACAACAATCGGGATCGGTCCATCAATAATCAGAATCGACAAATCGGTCACATTAATCAGAATCGGCAATCGGTCATGATAATCAAGATCGGTCGATCATCAGAATGGGCCTAACAAGGCCTAAGTTAAGGTTACAATGTGGACATTCAACCATCATTGCCCGTCAATGTGGCCATTTAACCAACATTGCTCCCAAGGAGTGACCCATGTAGAGTCAAACATATAATGGGCCCATGGCCTCACACAAGGGCCTCAATAAATGGGCCACATATGCAACAAGTGGGTTGCATTACCTGAGCCTCATATACATCACATTCGGCCCCACTCAAAGGCCTCACATATGTCTCATTGGGCCTCACTCGTGGCCCTTATATACATTGCATTGGGCATCAACCGATGGGCCATCAAATACATCAAGTAGATCGCAGCCACGAGCTGCGCCAATGGGCCTCATATACATCAAGTGGATCGCGTCCATGAGCCTCATCAATGAGCCTTATACATATAATGTGGGCCATATCACATGGGCCGCATCACATGGACCTCCAATACATCACAATGGACCTCTCTCGTGGGCCTTACAATAGGTGGGCCCTACGCATGGGCCTCAGATTCAAGCAGGCGGGGCCCATCATATGGGCCTTAAATACAAGGAAGGTGGGCCCTATCACATGGACCTAATACATAACAAATGGGCTGCATCAATGGGCCGCATATATGGCCACACAAACTTCATATCCAGCCTCACTAATGGGCCACACACACACACACACACATATATATATATATATATATATATATATATATATATATATATATATATATATATATATATATATATCACAATGGGACTCATATATGGGGAGTGGACAATGTGGAGTAAAACACATTCATCAAGGTGGTCTCATGCCCACGTGGCTGGACGGCATGGAATTACAATATATACATCATTGTGGGTCGCACGTCCAATGAATCGGACGGCGTAACTAAAACACATAATTCAAGGTATGCCCGAACAGTTTAGGCGAGGCCAGCTAATACAACAGCTACATAAATGAAGTAAGGTACACCAACTGATCCTCTTCCCACCGTCCAGAGTTTGGATGGTAAGGATATACAATACATTATTTAGGTGGGCCACACGGATAGGTGGTGTGGATCAGACCCACATGCTGCACACAGCAGCTATATAGCTGGTGTACAGTAAACCAACCAGTCTGTCTTACATCAAGCGGGTCCCACGTGGGGCCCCCATAATATGACATTATAATATATATTATATTATATTATAATATTATATATCTATATATTTTCATAAAGTGCATCCACGTCCAACTGTCCAGAGATGGATGGACGACCTAGTTAAAATGCATATATGCAAGGTGGGTCCCACGTAGGGCCCACTACATCATATGTATTATATTAATATATTATATAATATATGTATATATATATATATATATTCTAGGTGGGTCACTCCGTTACCACACAGTGGACGGTGTGGGTGGCGGGTGCGACTATAACACATACATTAAGGTGGTGTTCCACCATGAATGGGACCCACCGTCAGATGGACGGCATGGATCACAAACACATCATGGTGGGTCCATGGTTGAGATAAAACAAATGCATCATGATGGTGTCCCACCGTCCAGATGTTGCTAGATGGCTGGGATAAAATACCTACATCAAACGTGGCCCCACACGTACAGCACGTGGGGCCCATGGAGCACAGAGTTGGGACCGTCCTAGGTGTAGCAGGACGCTGCACGTCCTCTAGCCATTAGTAGCAACTGCTGCACCTTTTTTATTTTATTTTTTTCTTTGAAAATGGATTTTTTTCATGGTTTTTCCCAAGTAGGGCCCACATCAGGTGGATCCACTCCACCCATTGGATTCTACGGCTCATGATCGACCAAATGAGTCTAATATATAATATGTTTTAGTATGCAGAAGCATCAAGGTGAATTTTAATGGTAACGCACTATTTCCTATGATATGGCCCGACCGACTATCGGATTGGCCTCAAATTTTGACTCAACATCTAAAATGAGCCCTGGAATGAAATGGACGGTGTGGATTAGACACATGCATTAAGGTAGGGCCTACATGAGCGGCCCACCCAAATGCCTTATATAAATATATAATATTAATTTTTTTTTGTTAGCTTGTTAGTACACTCCCATGTCAGTACACGCACTCCTTGTTAGCCATCCCTTCACGTAAGACGCTGGACGGCATGGATAAACAGGGACATCATGGTGGGTCTCACATGTACATGGCCCACCTAATGGGTCTCATATTTGTGTTTTCCCATCATCCAGGCCAAGCCCACTGGATGACACGGATAAAGCGGATGGATGGCGTCGTTAAAATACGTCCATCATGGGTGGGTCCACAATTAGTGTGGATCTAGTGGATCACACCCATAACAAGGGAGAGAGAGAGGGAGAGAGAGAGAGAAGCACCCACCTCAAGATCTTGAACTCCTCCTTCCTCCAATCAGTCTTAGAGCTCCAAGGAGGTTGATTTAACAGTCGAGATGGGGTTTGGTGGGCTGGATTAGTAGGGAGATTGGATGGGAGATGGCTAGATTTATGGGTTGCTTGGGCGTACCAAGCTTGCAACAATGGAGGAAAAAATGAAAAGAGGGAAGAAGAAGAGAGAGAGAGAGAGAGAGAGAGAGAGAGAGAGAGAGAGAGAGAGAGAGAGAGAGAGAGAGATGTGAAGGCAATTAATGAGTTTGACTTATGGGAAAAAGGGAAGGGGTGGTTGCTTGTAGGGAGTTAGGGCTAGGGGTAGGGTAAGGTGATGTCAACCCTAGGGTGACATCATATAATTATGTTTCTAGGGAAGTACAACAACAGGGATAGGTGGGTCCCATGATCAAGCGATCAACGGCCAAGATAATGCACGGGCCGGATCTCATAATCTGAGCGTCACATTGACGCACAAGACGGGTAGTCGGAACCGTTGCGACGGCGCAGTCACAATGACATAGGTCTCGGTTTGAGTCAGCTCGGCTTTACAGGATATGACTCAAGAGCATGCGCTAATGCTATCTACGCGTCATGGGTCGTTGGAATTCGACCGGGAGGACCGCGGAAGCCTACGGAATAGTACGGTCTAGGATACGGGTCTTACAACTGTCCTCATGTAATATTTTCTTAGAAGTTTTTAGGACAGTTATTTTGGATTTAGGGATTTGTTTGAAGTTTAGTTCAAATGTTTGAAGGGAGCCTACCAGTTCTTCTATTTTCATTTCGTCAATATTCCTACACTCAATCATTGTTACTTTGGGATTAAACCATTCCGGCAATGATTATAGGATTTTTCTACAGATTTTTGGAACCGGAACTTTTTCTCGCAATCCACCCATGGAGTTACATATGATATTCAATTTTGTGAAAAACTCTATAAAAGTCTCATGCTCTTCCATTCTGAGACTTTCGAACTGTGAAGTCAATAGTTACAGTTTGGACCTCTTCACAATACTAGTGCCTTCATGGGTTGTTTCTAGTAAATCCCATGCTTGTTTAGATGTCCCACACATGTTTATTTGATTGAAAATATCTTAGGACACGGCACAGTAGATGGTGTTCATAGCTTTTGTTTTAGCAGTCTGTTTTTCTTTGTCGAACGCAGTCCACTTTTCTTTGGATTTAGGTTTTGTGATGGTTGTGCTACTGTCAAGTATGATTTGTTCAGTTGGTGGCACGTATCCGCTTTCAACTGTATCCCAAACATCATGATCCAAAGATCTCAGAAAGTAGTGCATCCTAGCCTTTCAGTATGCATGATTGGAGCCATCAAATACTGGAGGTCTAGTGACTGATGAGCCCTCTTCTTTGGCCATATTCCCAACTTCAGTCAAGATCACTCTCTAGGCAGTGAAGCCCTTAAAGAGAGACCCACTCTGATAGCAATTGAAATTGTGGTGAGGACCGCTTTAGTTGAAGTCGGGATATGCCAATATGTCCTAGATGGGGGTGAATAGGACTTTTAAAAGTTTTTATGATTTATTTAAAATCCTATTACACTAATCCTAACAATAAGCACAGATTAGGATTACTCAAAAATAACTCTACTGGCTTCCAAGCCCGGTAGAGGATTCAATCACAAACTGTTTAAGAAGTAAACAATATCCAAACTAGTTTATGATGGATATGACTGTATAAGTGTGCGAGGTGTGATTTCATATATTCAGATATGCAAATATTAAAGTAAATTACACAATCAGAAGAATAGAAATCTCAAACATAGTCATTTTTATAGTGGTTTGACGACTTGTCTACTCCACTCCCAGTAACCGCACTCAACCCTTGACTGTACCGGATTTCACTAAGGAGGTTTCACAGCAGTTCACCTCAAACCTAAGGTTTTAAATCAGGTTCACCTTCAACCTTTACAACCCACACTAAGGCTGACTGTTTATGCTCTCACGAGCAAGGGTCAATACAACGCACCCACTTTTAGGCACACTGGCCAAGGATCTTCCATAAGACTCTACCGGAGGTTTTTACACGATTCACCTCAAACCCGAGGTTTTATAGCAGTTGACCTCAAACCTAAGGTTTTACTGGTTCACCTTTAATCAAATGTTTATGTTCTCCACAGAGCAAGGGTCCACACAATGTACCCACCACGTCTTCCGCCGGAGGCCTCCTACGAGGGCATCAAAGGGTGAGAAATACTTAAGACTCAATACTAAAAAGGAATGATTACAAGTGTCCTCTTGGACTCTAGATACTTACAAATAAGTTGATGAGTCCCGATAAGCACAATGCTGAAGATCTCCTCCCCCTTGTTGATGAAGGGTCTTCTGCTCCCTTGATCCAAAAATGATATACTAATACTCGGCTTCACGTTAGGTCAAGGTCAAGATGGAATCTTACTCTCAAAATATTTTCCTATCAGGAAGATAGAGCGATTCTAATCTTATGCATTCAAGGCATCCCAACTTAATGATTTGCCATTAAGGTAGTAGCTGGAGGATCCTTGAATGCGGAAGTTCCTTCCCCAATCTACTCTATTGAATATCAATGATGAGAGTGGATTGGAGGATGAACTCTCCTGAGAGAAAGGGCTTTGGATATAGGATATAAGTTGAAACACACAAAAGCACTCTCTACTTTCTCTCCTAGTTATAAAGATAAGTCTCTTTTTAAATAGGCAAAAGGTTCTAACAGATATAAAACGGTCACGTTTATGACAGAGTTTGATATCATTGAGCGGTGTCGATATCGTCGAGCGTATACTCTCGATGCTTCGACGGTCCGCTCGATGACACAAACTCAAATGTCATATGCTTTTGAAACCTTTTGTTAGCTGGTCGAGGGCATCGATACTTGTGTCGATGTCATTGGATTTTGAACTCCGATTTCATCGATATGAGGATCAATTCCTCGACATTTAAAAGATGAGAGAGTCTGTATTTGAAATATTACAGGTTTTTAAGAGATGATCGAGGGTCAGCCGATGTCATCGAAATTTGCATATCGATGTTATTGAAGGCAGTATCAATGGGATCGATAAATCCTATAGATTTACCAATAAGCTCACTGGACAGATTGTGTACAGTCTCGATCCAATCGAGTCGGCCTCAATATCATCAACATATGAATATCGATTTTCTCGAATGGCCCCCCGATCAAAGTAAAAGCCAACCTGAAATATTTGCTGGAAGAAATGTGCACCCTCGATCGATATCATCGATGGACTTCCAATCTTATCGATATTTGATTTCAGATCATATCGAAAGGAGCATCGATATATCGAAGGAATTTAAAATTTTCTTTAAAAAACAGGGGCGCCGAAAACCTGTCTGTTGATCTTATCGAGCCATTATCGATGGATGATGTTTTATTTAAACCAACATGATTTAAATGATTTTTAAACTCCCAAGTATACGAATCTAATGTAGATATGGTATGTATTACAAGATCGTTCCCACGAGGACTAGTCGTCACAATTCAAATTTATGACTCTCCTTAACTAATCCAACAAATAATGGAGCAAATTACTAAGCATAATTCTATAAAAAAAATAATTGAGAATAGGGAAGAAAATTCAATCAGAGAAAGAGCACTAGGACTTTCGAATCCACCCCTAATTATCCTAACCCTTGTTTTGTCTGTTGATTCACCTTAATCTAGATTGATACCACTTATATAGAGAAAGCACAATCTGTGTCCTTCATCGGGCATACAGAATGTCTAATTCCTTTAAGCAATGCCATGAATAACATATCCCATGTCCTTGGTCGGGCACATGGAATGTACTGTTCATTAAAGCACCCTATTTCTTCCTCTATAGGAAACCTGTTCTTGATCAGACACAAGCACCTATAATAAACATCCAAACAACATCCATATATATACTTTGGTCAAGTTCATAGATGGAGAAGTATAAAATTTAAACCAATCAAGCCCACTTAGAGAAAGAAACACACTAATCAAATCAAAGTAAAATCAAAATATAACAAGAGTATTCAAATTAGGGGCTTCATCTCAGCCATAGCTGAAAGATTAGCAATCCATAAAATTAATTAGGAAAGAAGGAAAAATAAATATGAAAAATAGGAACATCTCCCTTCTTCCTTCCTCTCTCTCTCCTTTCTTCTTCTCACTGGATCTGCTATTTTCCTCTTGATCTAGAATTCTCCAATTTTTGAATCCCCTTCCTCACGTTTTGCAACTCTTTTTATAGCTGATGGAGTGGCTGGAGTGGTGAAAATCGAATTTGGAAAGGCTTGCATCGCACGTGTAAATAAAGCCTTTCGCAGCCCAGTTCGGGCCCTCGAAACATAGCATTTTCCTCGCTCAAATTTCAAACAAACACCGTCCTTTAGGACCTTCTTGGGTCCTCTACATGATGTACGGTTCAGATCTACCATATGATCAAAGATGGTGGCCCACAACCGCCTGAAAAACTAGATTTTCTAATATGTGCGAAACCTTTCGCACCCCTCGCTGTCGTGATCGGTGGGCCCCACAGAAGTATTTTCTGAAAAATTCACCCCATCCATTGGATTCAGGACAAAATTTCAGTCAAAAATGAGTGGTTTTGAACGCCCATTGATGCGTCCCAGAGAAGAAAACAAAAAAAGATCAAATTTGAACGTTGCAGGGCAGTCCGTTTGTGGCCTCTGTACTGCACATGTGTGCATGCATGGGTGTAAAGTATCAGCATGGTTTTGAAGCTCTCAAAGCCCTCTACACGGTGGACGGATTGGATGAACCGTATGGGTGATGGGTGGGGCCCACTAACATCCGCAAACGGACGGCGTCTGTCCGTTACGCGTTGAAGAAAAAAGGAAATTTCCTTTTCTGAGAAGATGTGGGTCAGCAGCTGCGCTGACCACCTCATTCATCTGGTGCACGCAGGTACGTGTGCACACTATGTACACACGCTGCACATAGGGGGCCCACTGTAATGTGTTTCAAAAATCCAATCCGACCATACCTTTTCTTAAGCTATTTTAACCGTCAAAACCAAATTTGAGGCAGTTCCAGATATCAGGTGGGCCCCAAATTGAAGATTAATGGGCTGATCTGTCCGTTGGGCCACTTTCCGAGATCTTCAATAGATGAAATTTAATATGTACGGTTAATTTATAGCCTTCATCACATGTATGAAGTTTCGAGCCAATCGGACGGTGGGAAACCTGTGATCTTGCAGTTTTCACCAGTTTCGGGCCTCTTTAACGTGAACGACTTGATTTCCTCGGATCCCCAGCGTGTAAATTCTTCAATATTGGTCCTCTGGAGTCCGTCCCTCACCTTGGTGACTTCAGAGCGTTAAATCCATGCTTTTAACATCAATTTTTAATCCACGCTCTTGATTTCATCCTGCAACAAAAACACGATTAAAATACGATGTTAGGCATTATCATGTACGTAAAATAGGGCAATAATCGGGGTCCGATATGCAATATCACAACCTCCACCCAGCATTTTGCTAGTCCCGAGCAAAACATGCGAAAAATAATTTCAGAGATAAACAACAATTCCTGTAAACTCAAGTGACTTGTGAGCAGATAGTTGAGATGTGAATTCTAAAATTCATGATTGGTGCGTGGAATTTTTTTTTTTCTCTTGGAATCAAGTTCACAGTAGATTTCATAATTAAGTTCAAACTATTAATCCATTAATTTGAACAATTCTGAACATCGAGCTCCATGAATGTGAAGTGTAATCTCGACTTAAAATCATTAAGAGATCCAATTGTCAATTTCATAATATCATTGGTATTTAATAATGAAATTCATTACAAATGAAACCAACACTTGCCTTTGTCATTTTGTTAGACTTTGATTTTTATTTATTTTTATTATTATTATTTTTTTCATGAATAGTAACGTCAAGGAAGGGAATCAAATCCTCACCTATAGGGAGCAAACCTATGGTAAAGGTTGTATACCTAACTCTTTCTGAATGTAACCCATGGGAGATCGAATCTTCACCTATAGGGAGCATACCTATGGTGAAGATTATTCGACTCGCCTTTTCTCTTCTTCTTTATAAACTGATGCTAACAAATTTTTCAGGCTAGTTCCTTTCATGCTTAATGATCACCAAGTTACCATTTAATATCAAACTGAAAACTTAATGTGTAAGTGAGATCTGAAATGGGAAATCATAGCCCAATCAATGTTTACAACATCTAATCATGGATTATCAATTCAAAATTGACTGTGAAATCAAGCAGATGGCCGAATCCAAGAGTCATAAGTTACCCATATTCTCGACTATCCGTCAAAATCACTTTGAATTCATCAGAAATTCTAGAAAAATTAAAATTTTTTTTTCACAATTTTCGCTCAAGACCAAGAAAATACAAATTAGGTAACCTAATCTATCTCCCACCCCCAACCTAAAATCTACATTGTCCTCAATGTAACAGAAATAATCATGCGATGCACATGGGACAACGAAAATAAAAGAGGAATGAGGGAAAGATAGTACCTGGACGGAGAATCAAGAGGCTTCCTCAAAAAATATCATCGTAAAAGCAGGTCAGCACAAGAGAGACATCAACAAAAATAAAATAAAAAATAAAATCACAAAAAGAAAACCCTACCTATACCACTTTCGCAGGTGCTCTCGATTGCATTTAGCGTATGCAATAAGTCTTTAAACCCCTAGGTTACCCCTAGTGGACGAGTTGTAGTCTCATGAGGGTTTGTATAAATGTTACTCACAAACATTGAAGTAACTAACTAGGAAAAAGCAATACAATAAAACAAAAGGCTGGGTTGCCTCCCAGGAGCGCTAAGTTTAACGTCTTCAGCCAGACAAGAACGGACCATAAATTAACGAATCTTTATAACTAGGGTCCACCAAAGAAATTACCTCAACACATTGATTAACCAATCCCCGATAAGTGATGTGAGTTCCTATGAACTGTGCTATCGGAAATGAGGTAACTGATATTGTCGTCAAATAATTTAAGGACTTCTGCTCGAACGACTTCTTCCATGTTAGGATCACGCTTCCTTTGCATTTCACGCGACATTCCCGCAGCACGATCCATACATACAGTGGGGCATACTCCCTGTATTTCCGCTATCTTCCGTTCAATTGCTGCCTTATATGATCTAAGGACATTAAGTAGTCTGCTCTCCTTTGCCTTCTCAGAGTTAGAAACTGTGCTGTCAGGAAGTGTCTCAGAGGGATGAAGAGGTTCCACTTTCGCTCTCCATTTTTTAGTCTCCGATATAGGAGTAGAGTCGAGCAGTGCATTGACTTCGTGGATGGGACTATCTATGTCAAAATCCGTGCCATATTGTGCTAAGCAGGTCTCCAATGGATCTTCAAAAGATTTCAGGAAAGAGTCCTGCACTAGACTCTCGATCATGTCCACTTCAAATATGTCATCCAAATCTGCGGATTGTTGTCCTGCATTAAAGACATTGAGTTTAATATTCATGTTACCAAAGGACAACTTTATAACTCCATTTCGACAATTTATAATAGCATTAGATGTGGCAAAAAATGGATGACCCAAGATGACTGGGATCTGACTATGAGGATTCTGGACAGGCTGAGTATCTATAACTATGAAATCCACTGGAAAATAAAATTTATCAACCTGGATTAGCATATCTTCAATAACACCCCAGGGTACCTTGACAGATCTATCAGCTAGTTGTAATATTATTTTAGTCGGTTTCAACTCACCAAGTCCTAGCTGCTCATAAACCGAATATGGTAACAAATTGACGCTCGCCCCTAAATCAAGCAATGTCTTCCCGATCTTATTATCTCTTATGCCGCAAGAAATAGTGGGGGCTCCTGGATCCCTAAATTTAGGAGGGGTGTTATGTTGAATCATGGAGCTGAGTTGCTCCGCAAGGAAGACTTTCTTATGAACATTCTGCTTACGCTTTTGAGTGTATAAATCTTTAAGAAACTTAGCGTAAGTAGGGACTTGCTTGATAGCATCAAGCAATGGGATGTTGACTTGCACTTTTTTAAACACATCCAAGATTTCATCAAAGTTGTTTTTTTTCTTTATTGGTGCCAGACGCTGAGGAAAGGGTGCTTTGGGCACATAGGGTGGCACATTGGTGGCTCTTGGAGAGTCAGAGAGCTTTTGGACTTTGGATGCATTAGTGTGTCTCTCTGTTTCATCTTGATCTTCTGCTTTGGAATTTGGTTCATCCCTAGGCATCTCTATTCTGTTGTCAATCTGTTTACCTGACCTAAGGGTAGTGATCGATTTGGCTTGCTCATGATATTGCCCTTGGTTGGAATTAGAGCCAATCTCATACTGTCCCTTTGGATTAGCCACAGGTTGGCTAGGGAACTTGCCCTTCTCTCTCTCACTCAATGTGGCAGCTAGTTGACCCATTTGTACTTCCAGCTTAGCAATGGATTGCGCATTTGCTTCTAAGCTTTGCTGGTTGGCTAGTAAGGTTTGTTGGGTGTCTTTTTGGAATTGGAGAGAACTCTGCATAAAAAGATTGAGTGTTTCTTCAAGAGATGGTTTCCATGATTGTGAAGGGACTTGTTGATATTGCGGAAACTGTTGAAGTCGTTGATTGCCAGCTTGAGGGTAAGATTGCATGGGAGGATTTCCAGATGGTTCTCCTTGTTGTGGTCCTTTTGCCCAAGAGAAATTTAGATGCTTAGCCCAACCTGGGTTGTAAGTTTCTGCGTAAGGATTATTCTCAGGTCTTTGAAAAGTGTTCATTGCATGTACTTGTTCAGAAAGAAGTTCTGGGGATGCTGCACCAGATGGACAAGATTGCATAGGATGGGCAGGAATAGAACATATGACACATGCCTCGACTTGAGTTGTTTGTGGAGGTCCATTATGCAACATCAGAGCATCAACCTTCTTTGTCAGGTCATCAATCTTGGCATGGAGATCTGGCGCGACTCCTATCTCATATATACCGCCTCTCTTCTGTGGTTGAGGACTTCTGTCACCTCTATTTGAATATTCCCATTGCTGGGAATTTTCACACAAGGTTTCAAAGAAGTTCCATGCTTCAACATCACTTTTGGTCATGAATGACCCTCCACTAGTGGCATCAACCATGCGACGATTTTGGGGTGTCAAACCGTCATAGAAATATTGAACTTGTTGGCACTTTTTAAAACCATGGTGTGGACATTTAAGAAGTAAGTCCTTCCACCTTTCCCAACATTCATGAAAGTGCTCTCCCTCTTTTTGTGTGAAATTGGTAATTTCCCTACGGAGAGCATTAGTTTTGTGAACAGGGAAGAACTTGTTTAAGAACTTCCTAGACAATTGGTCCCATGTAGTGATAGACCCAACTTCTAGAGAATTCAACCATGCTTTCGCCTTATCCTTCAAAGAAGAAGGAAAAAGGCGCAAACGGATCGAATCGTCTGAAAAGTTTTGAAACCTAAAGGTAGAGCAAATGTCTAGGAATTCTTTCACATGATGATATGGGTCCCCCTTGTCTAAACCATAAAAGGAAGGCAACAACTGTATGACCCCAGTCTTGAGTTCAAAGTGTGCTGCCGTGGTGATGGGCAACACTATGCATGAAGGCGCATTGAATTGGACAGGAGCTGAATAATCTCTGAGAGCTTTAACTTCATTCTCATTTGCCATTTCAACTGGAGTTTTTCTTAATCTTTCACGAAGAGTTCTTTCTATTTCTGGATCAAAAGGTGCTAGTTCTATGTTTAGAGATCTACGTCCTAGCATAAACTATGTTATTGCAATGTAAGAAAGAAAACTAAACGACGAAGCAACCTAAGAGAAACAAAACTAGAACTAGAAACTATGAGATTCTAAAACAAGTTAAAACTGTAAATAAGAATGGGAAGAAAGAACCCAGAAAAGGAGATGATTGATGGCAGAAGATTTAAGAAGCTCCTCCTTCACTTAGTAGCTTCCTTCCTCAATTCCTGTAAATAAAAACAAAAACAAATTAAGTTTCCTAAAAAAATGATAGAAAAATCCTAAGCAACGGTTAATTTCAAAAAAAGGAAAGTTTCTAAAACTAGAAAATAGAAAGTTTCTAAATCCAAAGTTAGAAAATAGAAAATTCCTAAAAAATAAAAACCTAATTCTCAAAATAGAAAGTAGAGAAGACTGGAGAATTTAGAAAGATGTTACTAATTTGGAGATCTATGTTAGAATCCTGCAAAAGAAAACAAAACAAGTTAGTTTCTAAAACAGAAAATCTAAAATTAGAAATTTTCTAAAGAACAAAAAAGAAGAGTTAGTTTCTAAAAAGGAAAGAAATCCTATAATTAGAAAGTTACTAAAAATAAAAAGCTAAGTTAGTTTCTAAGAAGGAAATTTTTTTTTTCTAAAACTAGAAAATAGAAAGTTACTTAAAAGAAGAATCCAAATCTTAAAATTGAAAATTGAAAATTTCAAAAAAAATAAATTCTAGAATTAGAAAATTTCTAAAAAGTAAAATCCTAATTCTAAAAATAAAAATTAGAAAGAGTAGAGAATTTAGAATGGGATTACCAACTTAGAAATTTATTTCAGAACCCTACAAAATAGGAAATAGGTTAGTTTCTAAACAAAAGCTCTAATCTAATGTTAGTAAAATCCTAAGACTATGAATTATGATAAGAGAGATTCCTAAATTCAATTTGGAACGAAACAGTCCCCGGCAACGGCGCCAAAAACTTGATGTTTTATTTAAACCAACATGATTTAAATGATTTTTAAACTCCCAAGTATACGAATCTAATGTAGATATGGTATGTATTACAAGATCGTTCCCACGAGGACTGGTCGTCACAATTCAAATTTATGACTCTCCTTAACTAATCCAACAAATAATGGAGCGAATTACTAAGCACAATTCTATAAAAAAAATAATTGAGAATAGGGAAGAAAATTCAATCAGAGAAAGAGCACTAGGACTTTCGAATCCACCCCTAATTATCCTAACACTTGTTTTATCTTTTGATTCACCTTAATCTAGATTGATACCACTTATATAGAGAAAGCACAATCTGTGTCCTTCATCGGGCATACAAAATGTCTAATTCCTTTAAGCAATGTCATAAATAACATATCCCATGTCCTTGGTCGGGCACATGGAATGTATAGTTCATTAAAGCACCCTATTTCTTCCTCTATAGGAAACCTGTTCTTGATCAGACACAAGCACCTATAATAAGCATCCAAACAACATCCATATATATACTTTGGTCAAGTTCATAGATGGAGAAGTATAGAATTTAAACCAATCAAGCCCACTTAGAGAAAGAAACACACTAATCAAATTAAAGTAAAATCAAAATATAACAAGAGTATTCAAATTAGGGGCTTCATCTCAGCCATAGCTGAAAGATTAGCAATCCATAAAATTAATTAGGAAAGAAGGAAAAATAAATATGAAAAATAGGAACATCTCCCTTCTTCCTTCCTCTCTCTCTCTCTCCTTTCTTCTTCTCACTGGATCTATTATTTTCCTCTTGATCTGGAATTCTCCAATTTTTGAATCCCCTTCCTCACGTTTTGCAACTCTTTTTATAGCTGATGGAGTGGCTGGAGTGGTGAAAATCGAATTTGGAAAGCTGTCGCACGCGCAGCGAAAGCCTTTTCGCAGCCCAGTTCGGGCCCTCGAAACATAGCATTTTCCTCGCTCAAATTCCAAACAAACACCGTCCCTTAGGACTTTCTTGGGTCCTCTACATGATGTACGGTTCAGATCTACCATATGATCAAAGATGGTGGCCCACAACCGCCTGAAAAACTGGATTTTCTAATATGTGCGAAACCTTTCGCACCCCTCGCTGTCGTGATCGGTGGGCCCCACAGAAGTATTTTCTGGAAAATCCACCCCGTCCATTGGATTCAGGATGAAATTTCAGTAAAAAATGGGTGGTTTTGAATGTCCATTAATGCGTCCCAGAGAGGAAAACACAAAAAGATCAGATTTGAATGTTGCAGGGCAGTTCGTTTGTGATCTCTGTACCGCACACGTGTGCATGCATGGGTGTAAAGTATCAGCATGGTTTTGAAGCTCTCAAAGCCCTCTACACGGTGGATGGATTGGATGAACCGTATGGGTGATGGGTGGGGCCCACTAGCGTCCGCAAACGGACGGCGTCCGTCTGTTACGCGTTGAAGAAAAAAGGAAATTTCCTTTTCTGAGAAGATGCGGGTCAGCAGCTGCGCTGACCACCTCATTCATCTGGTGCACGCAGGTACGTGTGCACACTATGTACACACGCTGCACATAGGGGGCCCACTGTAATGTGTTTCAGAAATCCAATCCGACCATACCTTTTCTCAAGCTATTTTAACCGTCAAAACCAAATTTAAGGCAGTTCCAGATATCAGGTGGGCCCCAAATTGAAGATTAATGGGCTGATCTGTCCGTTGGGCCACTTTCTGAGATCTTCAATAGATGAAATTTAATATGTACGGTTAATTTATAGCCTTCATCACATGTATGAAGTTTCGAGCCAATCGGACGGTGAGAAACCTGTGATCTTGCAGTTTTCACCAGTTTCGGGCCTCTTTAACGTGAATGGCTTGATTTTCTCGGATCCCCAGCATGTAAATTCTTCAATATTGGTCCTCTGGAGTCTGTCCCTCGCCTTGGTGACTTCAGAGCGTCAAATCCATGCTTTTAACATCATTTTTTAATCCATGCTCTTGATTTCATCCTGCAACAAAAACATGATTAAAATACGATGTTAGGCATTATCATGTACGTAAAATAGGGCAATAATCGGGGTCTGATATGCAATATTTGACCCTCATCAATGGACTAGAAATTCAAGTATCGATGATATTGATATGTGGATCGATATATCAATAAATCAGTCCAGATATACATGTGGTTGCTGGACACTTTTGTCCTCTTTTCGATGATATCATTTAAGCATCGAGGACATCGACACAGCAGATTGATCATATCGAGATGTGTATCGATACAATCGACAGGGCAAGAAAACTTAGAGAATTTTCCTATTTTGAAAAACGTTTCCTAACCCAGAAACCTTATGATGTTCTATTTAGTTTTTACGGGTTTTAATATACCTGGTGATTTGGGACAAGGGATGTGAGGCTCAGATTTACCTGTGAAGAGCTTGCACACATCCGGTTGAGGCAGACGCTTGAATTGATCTTCCTATCAGGCTCTGTAGATGAACTGACTCAACACTCACGCTAATTGACAAACCAGTGCTCTTTCAAGGAAGGTGATCCACATGGAACTACGGAAACACGTTCAACCATCCTGCGTTGAGGAGGACTCTATCCAGCCTACCCCACACCCGTGTGCTTCCCTCGTGGTTATTACTCCACGTAAATTTGTTGCCCGAGAAGCCTGCATCAATCAACTTGGCATTATTGATAGCTTCTACAAACTCGACAGAACTAGCAATGTCGAGAGACTTGTTACTTCTTCTTTTAGTAGTAGCAGCTACCGCGTTGAAATCCCCACACACTGATCAGGGGTCGTAAGAACCTCTGGATAGGACAGCCAAATCATCCCACAATTCTCTTCTTCTGCTTCTAATACAACTAGCATAGACGAAGGTGAGCCGGTGAGGAACCTAAGAATTAAGCATACATACTTTGATAGATAACATTTGGTTAGACATGGCTAGAATAGAAGCATTAATTAGATTATTGAAAAAGACCCAGATCTTGCCTCCCATTCCATCGTTGGAGTAGGAGGAATGAAATCCAAGCTTAAGGCCAATACCGACTCTCTTCTCATCCCTCAGCATAGGTTCAAGGATCGCCATGATCGACAGATTGTGACTTCTAATAATTTGCTTGGCTGTCCTGATGGTCAACGAGTTGCCGACGCCACGGGCGTTCCACACAAGGATTTTATCCATGCGTAACACATCCTAAATTCACATCCCTTCTTCTTAGTCTTCTGAACCTTAACTCCCATTCGCCCACTATTGGGATTCCAGCCGACTTCCGAAGGAAATGATTAAGCCCTTTCCTATGCGTGTTCTCATTATGAGAAGTTGCCATATAGTCCCCAAATTGAGCTAGCTGAAGGTTGGGGCAGGCTTCTATCTCTAGATCTTTAGGGGACTCCTCAAGGAAACTTTGCCTGGGCTCCCGAGGTATCTCCTCTTACCTCTGTATCTATCTCTGTAGCTACTCTTTAGCTTTGTTAGAGGACTGCTTCCTTAAGTCAAGATCATTCTTGAAATAGGGGGAGAGGTCCACTTTAAGGTACAGTCTCTTATCTTCCTCAGGGGTTTGTTCTGTTGTAGGGGTCCATCTATCTTCTGAGTTTTGGCCATGAGGGGGGGGGGGGGGTTCCAATGGGAGATATTCTCCCTGCTTCCACTATTGCTATACTTAGGGGAGCCATCAGCCAATCTAGAGTGCCCATGTAGGCTTCCTCTTCCACCAGGCAGATGAGGTCTCTACACCTCTTCAACACTCTGTGGCTTGGAAGTAGAGGAGTTTTTGTTGTTGTCTCCTAACTGAACAACCATGGTAGTCGTTGGGCAGATATGTGGGAAAGAGGGAAGACCGTTATCCTTTCCATAATCACCGGTTCGTAACCCTGCTGGATTCATTCGATTAGTTAGCTGGGTATTTGTCGAGGGCCCTGTCGAGGCTGGTTCCACTACCACTATAGATTTCAATCTATTCCCTGAATAGTGATGCTTCTATCTCGATCCGTTTTGCAAGGGTGAGAGAGGCTACATTAGGGAGGGATTGAAGATCATCCACATAGGCATTTTGGTGCACAGATGAAAGGCCTTCTTCAATCTCGTCAGTGACATTTCGTCGAACATTTGTTGGGCTCTCTGTGTTCTCCTCAGTGGCCAAGTGACAAACACTTTGCTGACAGTTCCGGTTGCCCCTATTTTCCTTTCTGAATGTAGTCTCTAGCCAAGCTTTGGTGCTAACTACTGCTTCCATGGTTCTGTTGTGGTGTTTGGGGTTGGAGGATAGGGGTTGTACTTGCTTCGACGATTCTATCTCATCAATGACTGGGTAAGCCTTTTGTGCCACAATCAGATTAAGCACCCTCTTCAAATCCACCCCTGGACAGACTGAACTTTAACCCTTACGAACACTTGAAAAATCCCAAACCTGCTATTGGTGTCGATCTAGACCACTTTCCCAAAGAAATTTCCCAAATCAAGGATCACCGCTTCCATCCACACGTGTGGCGGGATGCCATAGTGGCGGATCCAGGACCCTTCCCCACCGAGGAGAGAATCCGGAGACCATGGGTATACCTCGACTAGGCCCATTCGTTGATGTAATTGGAGATCCCCCAAGAAATTGGAGAAATCTACCTTTGACTTAAGAACTATAAGGAAATGGGAATGGGATAGTCTTGTCACATCCACCACTGAGGCCGCGAACTTTGATTCTTTTATAGCTTCTGTTAATTTTATAATGGAGGTTCTAGGGTTTGTAGCTTCTCCCATTAGCCCCAATTTGAGCTCTCGGAGTCTTATCGTGACCGCTGCTGGGTCTGCTATCGTTGTTCCCTCCTCTACTACAGGCTGAGGGCTAGAGCTGAGAAGAATGTTCTTGACCACTCCTGCATACGTTATGCCCTTTGAGATAGTCGATATCTGCTCAACACCAGCACCTTGCACAATTTTGTTAGCCGGGTTGGACCTAGTTCTTGCCTCCTTAACAGAAATAATTCTGCTGTTAATTCTCTTGCCATCCAGGATGCCCATGGCTTCCCTAGACTCATGCTCATATAGGAAACGAATGAAAGCATATCCCCTCGACTTCTTATAGTCTGGAAAATAGGGAATGTATGCATCTAGGACTTTCTCATATCTGCTAAAGATTACCTTAAGGTCCTCAAGGGAGCTATCGAAAGGGAGATTTCCCACGAAGAGGCTGAAATCACTCCTGTCTCTTTGACCAGAAAGCCCTGAGGAGATCTAAAATCTCCTTGTAGACCTACATCTCCTCCCTCC
Source organism: Magnolia changhungtana (assembly GCA_030180095.1). Classification (NCBI taxonomy): domain Eukaryota; kingdom Viridiplantae; phylum Streptophyta; class Magnoliopsida; order Magnoliales; family Magnoliaceae; genus Magnolia; species Magnolia changhungtana. The sequence goes on from JASAUF010000238.1 coordinate 334,854, forward strand.
GTCGCCTTCTGTTGTGTCTGCCGAGGTTTCCCGAGAGGGAGACCAGTCATGCCGTCTCCTTGTACCCCGCATGATGTGGGGCACGAGGTTTTTACTCGGCTTAGAACTTCAATCTTTGCCCACAAGTTATTTTCTAATTGACACTTTATAAAGTTGTGAAAAACTTAGCAAACCATTGTCAAGAGGCTTGTTTGAGAACATAAAGAAACTTATTGAGGTGATATATATGAAACTCCCCCTTTTAAGAAAAACGAGAAGGAAGCAACATATAAACCTCCTCGTCAAGATTATTATGCCAAAAAGCATTGTGAACATTCATTTTGCATCGAGGACACTAGTGAATTATAATAACCATAATGAGACAGCGAATAGTGACCATGTTAACAACAGGAGCATATGTCTGATATTAGTCATGTCCATCTTGTTGGGTATATTCCTTTATGACAAGGCGAGCTTTATAGCGCTTTAGAGTATCATCAAAATGAAACTTTAGTTGGTAAACCATTTACAACTAATAATAATTTGGTTAAGTGGTAATGAAGAGAGCATCCATATATTATTTTGCTTAAGAGACACTGTAACACCCATACTTTTAGTACTCGAGTGTTATCGTGTAATCGAATTTGGAATATATAAAAATCTAATTCATCTAAACGTTCACACGCTCTAGTCCAAATCTGACTATTAGGAGCAATAGATACTCTAGAACAAGTTATACATTCGCTGCATTTTTTAGACGAATCACTACATCAAGTCACTCCGTTATCAGGATTTCAATCACCCTAATAGACTAATTACTTTGATACACAAGTCAAAGTGTTTAGTATGAACCATGGAAGGCCCTAATCGTAGATCATCTTTAAGATTGGGACCCAAATCGTCAAATTCACCATTCATCATGTTTTTAAGCCTAATAGTTAGCCCACATCATACGCAAGATGACCTGAGCGATGATCGTACAAATCTAATCATCTATTCATAGGATTAGTCATTATACGTCTTTCAATAGTCGCAAAACCCCAAATCAAAAGGTTTGGCCATCAGACAATCATTTGACATGTGAGATTGAGTTGTTAGATGGAAACCCAGAACATTTGACACTTAAACCAATTATTAAAACCGTCCAATGCGAACTACGAATACCCTAATCTTAGATTCTCTCAAAAACCCGTAACCTAAAATCATCAGATTCCTTATTCATCTTGCTTGTATTATTCAAATGTGGAAACCTCACTTCATCACTACAATTAAGCATATGATCACTCACCCCACTAATAATTCTCATTAAGACTAAGAAGAAACCTTAGACCACTAACTAAAACCTTCATATGAAAAGATCTGACCGTCAAATGATGCCATTTAGGCACTTAAATCAAATCTTATAACCACTTGAACCTTAGATCTGCCTCATCTCTGACCGGATGACACAACATTTGTGTCCAAAATGAGTGAACAGTTTGGATCTCCCACAAACATCTTGTGGACCCCACCTTGGACGAGTGTGTGCACCATTTGTGCGTGTACCCACCTCGCACCAGAACCGTGCATGCGGTTTGACCATGCTGACCCATTGAAATTCTAGAAAAATGGGATTTCTACCCATTTTTCCCGCTCGAAAACAATTCAAACAGACGGCTTCTATTTTGAGTTGTAGTAGCCCACCATCACGATCATTTTGGATCATCTGAACCGTTCATCCTATTCATCGTGAGATTTTAAATGAAACCCAGAACTTCCATTTGTAAGTGTACCCAAACATACGAACAATCTCAGGAGTAAACAGAAGCTATCCACGAACTGTTTCTGAAAACAGAAACCTTATGTCGGTGGCATTACAGGCAAATCCACGTGCTTCCACCACATCTCAACCTTTAATTCCAAAACAATCCTAGCCGTCCATCCATCTCCGCGCTATAGGGTTTCTTTACAACAAAAGAGCCGCCACCGCAAACAGAAATCTAATCTCTTTAGGAAACCCAAGCGACCATTTGAATGGTGCGTCCCACAATGACTGATGGACCTATCCAAACCATCTAAATGTGGTTGATCATTAGATCAACCATCGGTAGGAAAACCGCCATGTGTGACCCTCTCATCTTCTCCGTTCGAGCGAAAAACCCATCATCACGAGATGGGCCTTGTTTGTTGATCAGACACCTCTATTAGATGGGCCTTGCAGTCAGAAAACCATACCTAACATTGGATCAGGGCCGTGCAAGCCTGATCTCGAACTAGTGTATGCAGCTTTCTCGATTAGAGAAATCAACTGTAACTAATCCCTCGATTAGTTACCGCTCGAATCTTTCGGAAAGGGATTAAGATAGCCTTATAAAAGGCACCCTTTTAGGGCTTCCTTTCTGAAAATGGAAAGAGATAGAGAGAGGGAGAGTGGGCGTCATCTGTTCATGCCGCACTGGGTCAACTCAGCTTGACTGGGTCATGCCGAGTTTGCAAGACGAGCCTGGTTCAAGTCAAAGAGAGTTGTTGGGGGTGTGGCTAAAGGAGAAAAGAAAGGAAGGAGATCAGAAAGAGAGTAAAGCAGAGAGAAGAAGAAAGAGAAGAAGAGATGATGACGGCTGGTTGATTGGTTCAAACGTTGAGTCGACTCGTCTGAGTCACCGTCGAGCTGAGGTGAGTTTGTTTGAGCTTAAATCTCTGTGGTCATTTCAGAAGAAGAAGATTTATAGGAAAAGTAAAGAGAAGAGGAAGAAGCAGATGGAAGAAGAAAATCCAGAGAGAGAGAAAGGAGAAAGAAGTTGAAGAGAAAGAGTGGGGTTCAGGTTGCTGCCGAGTTGAGTGACTTAGCTACACACTCCAGTAAATGAAACTCTGATCCGACCCCATGGTTGTGGTCAAATTGTTTCAATGTAACCTCACCATCAAACACCCCAAGCCAATCTCTGTTATCGTTGAGATGTTGCACCCTGATTGTTGAAGGATCGACCGAGTTTAATTCTCATCCACGTTTCAGGTAAAACCCTGACTCGGGTTGGACCTGAAGATCATTCCGATTCAGTCCTCTATGCCTTCATGAAGGACCTGCAAGTATCAAAACCTGACTCACCTCTGTTCAAGTTTTGTATCTAAACTAGTTGCCTACCTAATTACATAACTGAGTTAACTCAGTGATTAACCTCAAAGACAATCAAATAGGGTACATCCCACACTTGAAATCTGAGGACTCACTACACATACAGGACCCCAGCAACAAGTTTTTGCATCTGGTGTTGTTTGTAGCTGCCATAATTGAAGGATACTCCCCTTGAATCAAGTTTAGACCGACAACTCATAAACTCACCTTGCAGGGAGATTCAAATCAAGATGGAGATTCATCTAAGGTGAGGGACGTCCCACTTGGATTCTTTCATTCATGACAATCCAAATAGGCTTAAACATAATGACTGAGATAATTGCAAATTCCACTCCCTTCTTGTTTAAATTGATATTAATAATTACTAGTGAATGTTTCATATTATGTGATTCCAATTCCATCTTGTCAGCTTTGGTAACATACTGTTCATGCCTACATTTGAAATCGTGGGGATATGCCCTTCCCTATTAGTGTAAATGAATTATAGGATCTGTTTCCATATATCCTTAAAGTTATGTTATTGCTCCTTACATGCACAGTACTCCATGTAGTGTAGACATAATACGTATGCAATAGTGTAGATGGTGATTGAACTACTACATTTCCATTATGTATAGATGATTTTCTAGAAGCACTAATTTTACTACTTAAAATCTTAATTGGATAGTTAGGAATTAAATCTTGTATGACCCATGCCTTCCATCATTCGTCAAGTTGCATGCTTATGTAAATTAATGATATGGGCGAAATGAAGTTGGAACTCATGTTATGATACATTTCCCTCTATGAAGATCGTGAGTGGAATGTTAGAAATACAGTCTGAACTTACCACTCTTAATCGTACTTGATATGCTATATTGTTGGCCTTCCTTTGAATCAAGTTAATATAAAGGAATGTGGACGATTGATATACTCTCAAAAGGCCATGAGCTTGGACCACCTTATCAAAGTAGATCTTGTTAATCCTATAGTGGGCATTAATATCATGGCGCATGACATCCACGCATGACACATGAGCTTTTTCAAGTGCTCAATTTAAGTCACACTCTGCCTAATTTGCTGTAAGTCCTGTTACTTCTGTTAAACTCCTAGAGTTATGCATTTGTGCCACTTTGGGCGCTCTTTCTTTGCATAAGGCTTTTCTAGGATTAGACTCTCCTCGGGCGTACACTGTGTACTTTTTCAAGAGATATCCTTGGGCGCACTCGTCTGAATGACCTATTCTAGGTAGTTAATCTACCGCGAGCAGTCTGTATGGTCTTTTCCAGGTAGTCTACTACCGCGGGCTACCTTTTATTTTGACAGCTGGATGTGCATCCTCAGATCTGTAACTTGAGCATACATTCATACACCCATACATTCATTTATAATTTCATGATTAGTCTCCTTGTAATTTGAATGTGTTGATTTAAACTGTTTTGGAATGATATGGTATGCATGAATCCTTGTGGAAAATTTCCACTGAGTTTTCACTCACCCAATCGTGCGGTTGCACCAAGTAGATGAAAGGTTAATAACAAGTGGAGACCTCTAGAATGAGATTCTAGGGGCGGCTGAGGTGGAGTTCAGCGAGGAAGAACTCTATGTGAATGTTGTTGAGCCATTGGAGCTCAACTAATATTTTAGGATTTACTTGCTTTTGTACTTCAGATTCATTGTTTTGTTTGAATTGTAATAAAATATTTCCCCTGTTGTGGGATGTCATTTTGCTCCCATTTACATGTATTAAACTTCTTTTTTATTACTCTTGATATCCTTAGTCTATGAAATGTTGCCTTACTCCATGTTATGAAATTTGCCGCTATTTAGATGTATGTTAGTCCACTTCATAACGTAATACTCGAGTTCTCTATGAGGAGCGACTATCCTCGGGTTTTGAGAACTAGGGTGTTACAGACACAATTTTAGCTACCATTGCCTCACACAAATTAGGATCCTTCACAGCCTAAGAATAAATTGCAAGTTCTACTATAGAAGAAATGTTATTAACAAATGCTTTACGTGAGGAGGAAAATTTATCATATGAGAGAAAATTAACCAAAGGAAATGGATTTGCCTTCGAAGAGATCGTGGTATGAGTGTGACACCCTGGATTTTAGGGGTTGATCCTCGACATTTTGGGTATCACTTCTGCTCTATGGAAGCGTGATTTCTCATTATAGCTATAATGAAATCAAATTAATCATAAGAGACAAGCTAAATACTGTATATAACTCTAAATATTAGTGTAGTCATGACAATCACCAAAATGTACATATGATCCAATCAATCCATGGAGTACACTAATATGGGGACTCCAATTTACATGACTCAGAAAAGTATAAAAAGAAGACCAATGTCTCTACACAAAACTCCCCCATAATGGAACTGCAGTGAAGCACTCCACCTACTCTAGCCCGTTTAAGATCTTGAAAGTACGATACCTCCTCTATCGGGTCCAGATAGGCCTTATCTAGTGTGTCGGCCTCAGTGGTACCTGTATCAACGATATCATCTAAATGGTGTCTAAAAACACCGTCCCAGGTAGGATTGAGTGATCAACTTAGTGGAACCATTTTCCTAAGTTATACTGGTTATCAACATAATTAAGCATAATTAATGATAGCATAATAAAGAAAATATCTTCTTAAACAGGTTCATTAAGTGCATGTATGGCATGATATGTGTATGCATGTCCTAGGAATACTAACCAATCCTTAATATGGCTCGCCACTACTATCACTCACAAAATATCTATCCTAACGTAATACGTCTTAGCACCGATATTACCAATAAATACCATGATATGCATATCTTAGTTGAGTCTTTATTTATCTAAATTCAAAACAATATATTGGCGAAGCTACAACACCACCATTATATAATGAGTCGAGTAATCGGATCACGCAACTCATCGCTAGTGCCCCTTAATACAAGTTAGGGTTTGTCACCCGATATACATTGTAAATCAATAATTCTAAAGGTATGGTGTGATGCCCAATAGTGTGTAAACAGTAAGTGTCATTACCCAAGTATAAAATATGAAAATGACTTATCACCTAATTCCAACAATGGCATGGTAGGCTCGTCACTCCATTGGTACTTGGTGGTCATTACAATGGCTCATCACCCAGCATAGGTTGACAGCTTAAACATGGTGTCCCATACCTCCATGTCCGGCTCATGAGTCTTTAGTAGGATCATATCACACTAACTGTTATAATGGAACTCACATTCAATGAAACTAATGGTATCCCAGATTCTATATGATGTTATACAACTATTAAGCATATGAATGATCAACTATAGATTGGACTGATCCGATTGGAGAACACCGGTAAAATCAACATTGGGTGCAAAACATCCCGTGTAGTTCCAACTATTATCAGTCATCCGTGTTCAACCTCGATCAATTGAACAAGCTTGGAGTAACTAACCCAAGGCAGGTCATCCATTTAAACATTTTAAAAGCCCAATCCACAATAATAATAATTCAGATCATCAATGACATAATCTAAAGCATAAAGCAATTTAATGCCACATCGTGGTAAGTCAATTGAATATATGCACAAGTCAATACAATCCAATCAACATCAATGCGATTCGAATAAGCATCATAGAAGAGTTCTAATATTATAAATTTTATATTATTCAAGCATTTCATCAAACTTGTTGTCAAGTAATAACAAGTAACGTAAAGGTTATGATAGTAAAATTAATCTAGTACATGTAACATATGGAATCTTAATAAAATCTTTAATTCATTATCTGAAACTATCAAGGTTTGATAAAAGAAAACTTTGAAGAATTGCTCCTCACCTTAAATGGAAATTACTCATTCTAATCACCCTTATGGTTAGGGTTTTTATTTTGTTAAAAACACCGATTCCTAAAAGAATTCCAATAAAAATTAAGAACATATCCTTCGATTGCTTAATTAAAAGGTATGATGCATTTCTTACCTTCGATTGTAAGTACATGTGGATTCGGCGGAGTATTTGGTAACAACTAGGGTTTGATTGGAGGAATCGCACCTTACAAGCACCAAGCTCTCTCTCTCTCTCTCTCTCTCTCTCTCTCTCTCTCTCTCTCTCTCCTTCTCTTAAGTCAGGAAAAATTCATATGAAGGGGAGGAGATGCCCAAATGAAGGTATTTATAGTCTCAAGAGATGTTTATTTGACCCTATAAATGGTTTAAGTAGCTAGTTAATCATATGGGAGTTTGATTCTAGGTTTTGGGGTCCACTAAGAAGTGTACACATCGATCTTTGCCATGAAATAGTTGTCCCAAGTGGTGATCTTCCTAAAGCTTCGATCGCCCCTTAATTCAAACACAATGATCGATGGGTATGATTAAAAGACTAGTTTGATGGTTAGAGATCATCGATTGGGGTCATGCCAATTTGAATGTTTGTAGAATGGTAATTAAGGTTAGTGCCCTTAATTTGATTGTGAACAAACGGTCTAAATGCTTTAAAATTGGATAAGTTTGGATGGGTACAATTAACTTACTTTTTTACAGTTGGATGTCCAAGTTAAATGATTTGGTATGTGGTCTCAACTTAATATTCTACGAGGGACATCAAGCTTGCTAAGATTGACATATTTCTATAGTTCTGAATTTAGTAACTCACTAACGAGCGATCTGGAGGTGGTTTGGTTAATCTGACCATTTCTGAAATAAATTGAGGCATGATATTTCTTGTGCGTGATGGATAGGGTTTGGATGATCTAAGTACTTCGTTTGGCCTTTATCCATTAGCAAAAATGGTGATTCAACTCTAATTTGGTCTGTCCAATTTATGTGTATGGGATAATCGAGATCTAATCCATTAATTATATTGGTATTGGGTGGATCTTTATTAGACTATGATCATTCTGATTAATCGATGGTAGGTCGCATAGATCTTAACCCTCGATGGATAGATCACAGGGTTAGGCCCAAGCTTTAGGTGATCAGGTGTATTCGATAGCTTTCTAAAGGTAATTAATTAAATTTGTATGATTCTTTTATTGGTAACACCCACATATAAGCTAGAATCGAGTATTAAATTTACTAGTTGATGAAAAAAATAAATTCTAGTGGTAAAACTTTGGAGGATATTTTATTTTTTTAATCAAAGTTAGCGAAAATCCAGGGCATTATAATGAGTAAGAGGCTTGACAGTATTTGAGCAGTGAAAATCATGAAGTCAAGATATGGGACATTTTTCATAGCTGGGGAGGCAAGGATGTGAAATAGGGGAAGAAACATGAACCATTGGTAGATTAGATGGTGGAGGTAGAGGCGTAGGGATTGGTGTTGACTCTTTATCAAGTAGAGGTACAGGGACAACTAGAGAAGGTGTAGTGGGTATCTTGGCATAAGGAAGAATATCCTTATGAAAAGTAGCATTGTGTGTTTTGAAAAGCTCACGAGAATTGAGATTAAAAAAAAAAAACTCGATGCCCTCTTCACTACAAAAAAAGAGGGTTTTTACCGACGAAACTTTTAACGAAATTTTTTTTCGTCGCTAAAAGCCAACTTTAGTGACGAAAATTTTCGTCGCTAAAGGGTGTATTGAATTTTTGAAAAAACAAAAAGTCAAAAAGTTTACTTTTAGTGACGAAATTTTTTTCGTCATTAAAAGCCACCTTTAGCGACGAAAATTTTCGTCGCTAACGGGTGTTTTGAATTTTTGAAAAAATAAAAAGTCGAAAAGTTTACTTTTAGCGACGAAAATTTTTCGTCGCTAAAAAGCCACCTTTAGCGACGAAAATTTTCGTCGCTAAAGTCTAAAGTTGGCTTTTAGCGACGAAAAAAATTTCATCGTTAAAAGTAAACTTTCCGACTTTTTGTTTTTTTCAAATAAATTTCGTAGCTAAAGGTGGCTTTTAGCGACGAAAATTTTCATCGCTAAAGGGTGTTTTGGATTTTTGAAAAAATGAAAAAGTGGAGAAGCTTCCTTTTAGCGACGAAAATAATTTCGTAGCAAGAAGACACCTTTAGCGATGAAACTTTTCGTCGTTAAAGGGTGTTTTGAATTTTAAAAGATACCTTTAGCGACGAAAATTTTTGTCGCTAAAAGGTATTTGAATTTTTCCAAAAAAAAAAAACAATTCATGCTGTCCTAGAAATGTATGAGGTAAGACTTTTACCGACGAAAATGTTCATCAATAAAAGTGTTTTTCCTAAATCTTTTTCCCGACGGCTGAAAACCGTCGGTAAGAATGTAAAAATGTTTTAATTTTTAAAAATTTTTATCTGTAAATATATATATATATATATTATATATATATATAGTTTTTATATCATATGAGTAGAAATTTTTTTAATATATATAATTAAAAGGTAATATTTAAATGATTTGAATATCACATAAAAAAGAATATTGAGAAGTTAGAAATTTTAACAATGTTTGAGAAAAATTTTGAGAACAAAATGATGCTTTTGAAGAAAAAAATCGGCAATTTGAAAATTTTGAGATTTTGAAAATAACAATTCAGAATTTGTATTTTAAATATTTTTTGAAATAATTTTTAATAAAAATGATATTTTGTTAAAAGAGAGTATATACATTTTGAAAAAAAAATTGTTACTTTTAAAAGGAAATTGAAATTTATCTGTGAAAAATAAAATTACTAAATTATTATGCACATCCACTAATTGAACCTTTAACTGTTTTTGGACAATCTGATCAGTCTAGATTGAAGAGTAAATAACTTCATATGTTTAAATCAAAATTCACTCAAATTGTTGATCAATTTTGTTTGCCTAATATCTTTTCTCATATGTAGCCTGATTGAGGCGAGTAACTAGTCAAATTGAGGGTATTAATCAGTAAAATAGAGTGAATGGACCAGACATGTAAAATGGGGCAAATATTCTGGGCAAAATTGTGACCCAACATACTGACCTCATGAGAACTCATGAGAACCTAAGAATTGATGTTAGTAAGTTTTGTGGGCCCCATCATGATGTGTGTCGAACATCAACATCGTGGATTTGATGTGTCCCCTTTAGGTTATGAGATATCTCAAAAATCATCTGTATACGAAACTCAAGTGGTTCATACCATCTAAAACTATGTGAAGACATCCTAAAATATATAAAAGCACTTGGTGGGGCCCACATGAGTTTTGGATGCGGTTGAAACTTGGTCTGACCCCTCATCCAAGTGGGACACACATAATGAGTGGGTTGGATATGTGAATCACATTTAGGCATGCCTAATATATGATTATGAAAGTTTTAAGGCCTGTTTGATTTTCCATGATCCTGGTAAATCCCTGGTAAAAAAGTAATTATTATTTTTTTCACTTGTTTGAAAATGAGTTTGTAATTCCACCTAGAAAATCGGTCAAAAAATGTTTACTTAAATCCGTGGTCCCCACCATAATGTATATAATATATCCATGTCGTCCATATGTTTTATTAGAATATTTCAAGACATGATTCGAAAAAATTAGGAAGTTCTAATGCTCAATTAGTCCACATGAAAGGAAACAATACATTTAATTTGTCCACCGTTGAAAGTTGATTCTTTTACTGGGCCCACATTGAGGTTTATTCACCATCTAACCCATTCATAGGATCACATAGACATGGATAAAGGAAAAATATAAATATATGCCTGATGTAAAACTTCTAAGGGCCTCAACAAGTTTTTAATGGTAGGCATTTGATTCTCACAATTTCGTGTGGTGTGGTCCACTTGAGCTTTGGATTGGCCTAATTTTTGGGCTCATGCCTTAAATTCATTTGGCATAATAAATGGGCGGTGTGGATAAGCCACACACATTATGGTGGACCCCATATTTATTTTACAAATTCCTCAATTTAAGTGTTTAAAAAGTAACCGGTCAAGTCAGCATTGGGAAAGATGTAGGTAATTACCTTGGTAAATAATGATTACTCATTTACAAGGTAATTATGTTTGAGCCAAAAAATCAAACAGGCCCTTAAGGATACCCCTATCCACTATATTATGTGGTGTGGCCCACCCAAGTCATTGATTGACATTCTTCATACCATTCAATGCTTTTCTTGGATCATTTTAAGATGTTAACTAACAAATGAGGCGAGTCCAAGGCTTAAGTGGACTACAAAGTGGATTGAACATCCACCATTAAAAATAACATTCATAGAAGTTTTGGATCAAGTTGATGTTTGTGTTTTCCCTTCATTCATATCTTTTTGATATTATGAACATGTTGAATGACAGATAAACATTACTGTGGGCCCAAGGAAGGTATCAATGGTGGAAATCATTATTCCATACTGTTTTGGTCTGGCATGGTCCACTTGAGTTTTGGACTTACTTAAAATTTGGGATCAACCCACATCGTTCATCCATTTTTTGAGATCATTTTATAGAATTATCCCAAAAATGAATCATATCCAAAGATTAAATAGACCACACCACAAATAAGGGGAATGAATTGGCTACTCCCCCTACACCATCCAATGGCAGGTGGTTAGTGTTGTGTGGGCCCCACTATGATGTATGTGTTTAATCCATGCCGTCCATCTATTTTTAAAGATCATCTTATGGCATGAGACCAAAAATGAGGCATATCATAATCTGAAATGGACCACATTACAGGAAATACTATTGAATGAGTGTCAACCATTTAAAACATTTTGGGGGCCATAAAAGTTTTGGATCGAGATGATTTTTGTTTTCCCCCTTCATCTAGGCCTATATGACCTAATAAACAGATTGAATGCCAAATAAACAGTATAATGGGCCTTAAGAGGATTTTAATGATAGATATCCAATCACTATTGTTTTCATTTTGAGGGCCATAAAAGTTTTAGATCAAGCCGATATTTGTGTTTTACCTTATTTCATGTCTTTTTTAACTTTTGAACAGGTTGGATTTCAAATAAAAATTATGGTGGGCCTTAGGATAGTTTCAACGGTGGGAATCACTCTCCTCACTATTTTCTGTGGTGAGGTCCACTACATCTTTTTATTTGCCTCATTATTTGGCTTATGCCCTAAAATAATATCTCAAAATGGATGGACGGTGTGGATACAACACACACATCATAGTGGGGCCCATGGAAGTTGGTGACGTCACTTCAGTAGTTAACTCGCTACTTAACTTAAGCCGCGTGCCCTCTCCCTCTCTCACTTTCACTCTGTCTCGCACCCTCTCCATCCTCTCGCTCTCTATCTCTCTGTTCCTCTCTCTGATCTCTCCACCATCTCCTCTCTCTGTCTCTCTCGCATCCTCTCCCTCCTCTCTCTCTTTGTCTCTTCCTCTCTCTCTGATCTCTCTTGCGGTTTGTTGGCGAACGCCCTAACCACGCACGCACGCAAGCCCTCTCTCTCTCTCTCTCTGAATCTCGGTTGAAGGTCATTCACGATAGTGAGGTATCTCTCTCTCTCAATCTCTCTCAATCTCAATACCGATTTAGGGTTTTGGGGATTTAGGGATTTAGGGATTTGGGTGGTTTTAGAAGTGGGTTTTTGAAAGCTGCAGTTTTGGGATTGGATTTAGTGTTGGGTAGGGGTGTTTTGGGCTTAGATTGGTGGTTTTGAAGAGCATTTGGGTGGTTTTTCTGGTTTTTTGGTGGTTTTATAGTTGGAATCTGTAGATTTTGTGTTGAATTGGGTATTCGGTAAGGTGGTGTTTGGAAGAAGTATTTGGGTGTTTTAAAGTTGTGGTGGTTTTGGGGCTGAAATTTGTAGCTTTTGTCTTGAATTTGGTATTGGGTAACGGTGTTTTGGGCTAAGATTGGCAGTCTTTTGGGTGGTTTTGGGGAGAAGCGTTTGGGTGGTTTTCTGGTTTTTTAGTAGTGGGATTTGAGTTTTAGGGTGGTTTTAAGAATGAAAATTGTAGTTTTTTCCCTCGAAATTGGTGTTGGGTTTACGCAGTTTGGATTAGATTGACATTTTTTTAGAACAGATTTACAGGGCATGCTCTTTACCACAAGTTAGAGTGAGATAATGTCTTTTTAAAGATGGGTTTAGGGGTGAATTTGTTGGTGATTTAAAATTTTTTTTTTTGTTTGTTCTTGGGATTGAATTGGGGTTGGAATTTCAGGACTTCAGGGGCTCTTATGGCCTGAGGTCAGTTCTTTTTGTAGAATTTATAGGCCTTAAACATCCATTGTATTTGCTGGATTTTGTTGAAATGGCTTGCATGAAGTTGGGATTGAAAGCTGATGCATTCCGACGATAGGGGCAGGCTTGGTATGTCGATTCCACCCCGCCTCTTTTCGATCTATGTTTTCTTATTTGTTTAAATTTATGTTTAACTTATGTGTTGAGATGAGATTGTTTTTACTTGGAGTTACATGCCCTTCCATTTTTTGGATTTTGTTCTGCATTTGTATTCGGTCTAGGTAGACACACACGATGGCTGCTACATGAGATCTTTGTTCTTCATCTGGTGTGGCCCATGTGCATGTGCTGTGGCATAAAAAAGAAAGAAAAAAAAAGAAGAGAAAAAAGGCTGGTCTGCTTATCAGGTGGGCTGTGGACCACACATTTTTCTCAAAAAAGGACGGTCAAAATATATTCACTGACTTGAGTTTGATTTCCCTCTCCATTCTTTACCTATGCACATGGTTGTGGGAGATTGCGTGCATCCAAAGGGATTAGTCTCTTCTTAAAAAAAGGGGTGGGGATACCCCGTCATAAAAAAAAATAAAAAATAAAAATTGACAGTGGTCTGCATCTATCATCTGTCATCTACTTCTGGCCCACCTTTATAAGCTGAATGGGCTGATTTCCAGGCGAGCGCACATTCATGGTGGGCCCACTTGATGAATGCCAGTCAAAATAAATTGACAGTGGCATGCATCTGTCATCTGCTTGTGGCCCACTTTATAAACTGAATGGGCTGATTTCCGGGCCACTGCACAATCATGGTGGGCCCACCTGATGAATGGCCTGGCTCTCACACGCACGTGCCACGTTGGTATATGTGGGGAGGGTAGCATATGAAATTGAATTCCTGTGAGTGCCATAGCAGCACTCTTCTGGGTACAGAGCTATTCTCCTCCTTTGCGGTGTTGGTATGTTTGGTGTTCATTTGGAACTGTGATGAGTGTTATGGTAGGGATGGGCTATATTCTCACATGCGAGAGTGCAGGGGTTGAGTTATAGACACATTGATGCAACTAGGTCGATAAAGAAACTAATTGTAATGAAATTCAATATACCAGATTGAAAGTTTGAATCACATGAGAAAGAAGCAGTGACTTTGAGAAGCTCGATAACTCTCTAGTCTTGTGCACTCATCAATCCTGACAGTTTACGAAATAAATGGAATTCTAAAAAAGCTTAGCCAATCTTTTTAGCAGTTCATTTATTTTGCACATCTCCCTACTAATGAGTCAAATGGCCTGATTTATGGGGTAGGTCACGCCTTGTGGATGGACCACTTAGATTTTCCATTCACATGGCTTGCCGCATGCTGTGGCATGTAGATGGTCTGGGATTGACATGCATGTGGAATTAGTAAGCCTAAAAAAATATTGGATGTTTCGAAATTTCTTTTCATCCTAATTGACTAATCATATTTTGTTTGCAGTTGGTGGTGTGCTTGCAACTGTTCTGATATTTCTTTCAGTGATTTTTGTGGGTACCGTGGATGGTGTAGGATCTCATTAGTCTGGTTTGCTGTGAACTGGCGCCAGATCCTATTTGCTATCGGTGTATATGGGTTTTGCTTCTTTGTGCAATCGGTGTTTCCAAACATCTATCAGTCTATGTCTGATAAAATAAAATTTAACAAGGCAATGGTTGTTAGGTATGACAACCACACCTTTTTATTTTTTATTTTTTTATGATCGAATGCTAGTTGTAGAGAAACTTGCTAGTGCCAAACATGTCACGACCTGAACCCGGAAATCGGATTCATAGGAATCCCGATCGCCGAATCCAGTGCCGACAGCCTCCGTAGTACCACATTTTTGGCTCCTAGTGTCCATACGCCAGATTTCGATCCTAGGATCCTGCAAGGAGGAATTTTTTTTTTTTTTTTTTTGTGTACATTTAACTCGTAATAAGCATAACCACAAGTATACCCAAATCACAAAAGCAATATCATCATCACATATCCACTAATATAATCATTTGATTATTATACTGAAGGGGAATACATAAATCGAAAATCAAGCTCCAGAAGACCACTGCATGCTCCAAGCTCAGCATTGCTGCAACCTAATATCACCTGCACGCATCTATCATGCATAAGCTTATAGAAAGCATAGAGAGTGGTGTAAGTGTGTGCTCAAGGTAAGTGTCAAGTATTCAATATAATGCCATCATCATACAATACCGAAAATACTGGTAATCCATAAATCGTACAATATTGGAATAAGCAGAATTACTGACAAGATCATGAATTACCAGAGTAAGCAGAAATACTGACAAGAGCAGGATTTATCAGAGTAAACATAAATACTGGCAAGATCATAAATTATACGATAATAGAGTAAGCGGAAATACGGACAAGTGCATGAGTCAATCAATATCAGAATACACAATATAGAATAGCTATGCAAATGAGGAGTCATAAAGAGCCAAATATTAAATGTCAAGGATGCGATGCAGTATGTAATTCCTGATGAGTCCACGAATAACGTCAATCATATCTAGACCATATAATTGTAGAAACACAGTAACCCAAAGAACCATATGTCGTGGATGTAACGTAATAGGCGGTGTGAATGGAATGACCATACTGGAGTGTGAAGTCGGGATGATAGTACGTAGTATCGCAGGCTATGGGGTCCATCATAAGGGACTTCTTCTAAACCAGTCCCATACCTAAATTTCGATAGTCAGACTCAATGTGGTAAACTCCTGATCTCAGGTTAGTCACGCGCCCAACCGAAATCCTAGCCATGCGAAGGTACAAGTAACAAATAGTTTCGCACCACCAGCTTGAGTGGATAGTGAATGAATGAATGAATGAGTATGCAAATCCTGCTCAATAAGTCCACATATCAGTACAGTTCATATCTGGGATCATTACCAGGGTCTATGACACTTTATGCCAGCTTACCGCCCCTATCCGAGCACATAACTGGGTAAGTGGAAGAGACCTCATTATCCGCCTATCAATATCGAGCTCGGCTCGTCGATAGCGGACTCATTACTCAAGCTAGTCAAACTCAACCTAGATATTGCCCCCTCACTTAGGCGGGTAAGGTCACACCCCCTCCCAACCGACCACGACACAGTGGGAGACGCGGCCTACTGATATACGACCCTCATGCGCTCATATATATCCACTCGGTCTCGACATTGGGGCGTCTCCTAGCCACGGAGGTTTAAGTATTTTCACCCAGGGACATCCATGGCGCCCGTATGCTAAAACCAAACATTTCTGATGTCCCGTCTGGCCATCCATGACATGCCTGCGGAGGCTATAGCCCTGATGTCACTAGGGCATTCAGTAATTACAACACAAAGCAAGATGCATGAGTCATATAATCCAGTCATGCATTAATTCTGCGCATGTCATGCACTCATGTGAGATAACCTCCGCCCATCAAGGAGTCTTATAACAATATGTTCAATGACATATGCAATCATCAATCACATCTCATAACAAACATGCAGATAATGCGTATGGGCATGTATCATGATGCTATACTGTCACATACTCATAATCGGTATCGACAATTGACCTCAACAATGTGGATATTTAGCCAACATTGCCCCCAAGGAATGGCCCACATAAAGCCAAACATATCATGGGCCCATGGCCTCACACAAGAGCCACATACATCAAGTGGGCTGCATCACATGGGCCAGAAATACAACACAATAGGCCTCATCATATGGGCCTCATATACATCAAGTGGGTCACATCAACTGGGCCGTAGCAATGGGCCTCATATAAATCCAATGGGGCGTATTAAATGGTCATATACAATCTCAATCGGTCATATCCCATGGGCCTCAAATATATCATAATGGGCCTCATCATACGGTCTAATATACATAATAGTGGGTTGAATACACGGGCTTAATGTACATCACCATGGCCACGACCCATGGTCCTCCAATACATCATAATGGGCTACGACCCGTGGGCCTCGATATACATCAAGTGGATCGCATTAATGGGTCTCATATACATCAAATGGGCCACGTACCTGGGCCTCCAAATACATCAAGTGGGCCACACATCATGGGCCTAATACATATCACAATGGGCCTTGCCCCTTAGGCCACGAATACATCACAATGGGCCTCTGACACGGGTCTAATATACATCATGAGGGGCCACATCCCATGGGCCTTAATTATATCAAAATGTGCCATGTCCCATGGGCCTCGAATACATCATAATGGGCCGCACCACCTGGGCCTCGAATGTGTCACAATGGGCCATAACCCATGGGCCTCAATATGTCATAATAGGCCACAACCCATGGGCCTCAAATACAAAACAGGTGGGCCTCATATATATTAAGTGGGCCAAATGAGTCAGTCCATGGTTTAGCAAAACAAATGGACAGCGTGGTTGAAACATATTCATCATGGTGTGCCCCCATGCCGATGGGTGGCATGGTGAATACATACATCACGGCGGGTTCCCACACTACCCTGGACAGATGAATGGCTGGAGAACCACATACATTCAAGTGGGGTCCATGTTCTCAAGCTGAAGGACGGTTGGATATAACAATACATCATAGTGGCCTTACGCCACTCGTCCAAATGGACAGTCGAATATAGAGTATGTACGTCAAGGTGGGTCTCACTTGTCATGGATGGAGTGGATATACAACACACCATCAAGTGGGTCCTAGGAATAGTCTGCCTAATGGCGTATGCTTTGATCAGTCACTTCTCACATCAGGCATACATATGATGCGTACGATCATGAATTATGGATCTATATTAAACATGTTATGTGGTGATGGGCTCTATTCATAACGAAGATGGGCTTAGGCGGTCTACACACTACAAGTATGAACCTATCATTGGACCCTGGGGAGAGTCACAATGCGGACATTTAACCAACATTATTTTGTGGACGTCAAACCAACATTGCTCCCAAGGCATGGCCCACCATAACTATCAATACATAACCCATGGTGGAATCACACAATGCAATAGACCTTGTATACATCCCATTTGGGCCTCGATCCATAGGCCTCAAATACATCAAATGGGCCTCATGTATATCAAGGTGGGCCTCAATGGATGGGCCATAACTACATCAAGATGGGCCTCCTTAAATGGGCTTTATAAATATCAAGGTAGGCCTTAACAACGGGCCATAAATACATTAAGATGGGCCTAATCACATGGGCCTCATGTATATCAAGGTGGGCCTCAATGGATGGGCCTCAGATACATCAAGTGGGCCGCATCAATAGGCCACACCAATGTACAATAGGTGGGCCCCACACATGCAGCAAATGGGCCCCACCAGATGGTTGGCGTGGATATAGAATGCATACATCAGATGGGTCATACGTCCCACGGACAGTGTGGATCAAACATACATCGAGGCAAGCCCTGTATGATCTAGATGGTTAGGATATAACACTTATCATGGTGGAGTCCTCACTGTCCCAACCTAAAGGACGGTGTAGATTAAATCATACGTTAGGGTCGACCACGTGTATAGGGTCCACGTCCATCATATGGACGGGATGGCGTGGATGAAACACTTACATCATGGTCGGCCCCATATACAGATGGACGGTGTGGCTAGAACACATACACCAGGGCCCCAGCTAGACAGACGGCGTGAATATACAATGCATGTATCATGACGGGGCCCACTGTCCAGGTTGGACTGAATGGTGTGGATCAAAACATATATCACAGTGGTCCCATCTGCCAAAACAGGTGGATGGCTTAGGTAAAACACATATATTAAGGTAGATTTCCAGGTGGTGGGCCATCTCACAGTCACACGTGTCACAGGTGTGGACAACACATAACTCAAGGTGGGTCCCACGTCAGTTGGATGGGCTGTGGATACAAAACATACATCACTGGGGTCCCCTGCCATCCAGCAGCCCAGCCAAGATGGCTGGACGACATACGTAAAACACATACCTCATGATAGGTCCCACCGTCCACTGGTGTGGACGGTGAGGTTAAAACACATACACCATAGTGGGTCCCACGTGGGGCCCACCGTAACGTTTGTTTGACATCCAATCGTTGACAAGGTCACACGGACCTGGATGAAAGGGAAAAACAAATTTCATATTAATCCAAAACTTATGTGACCCGGAAGGGTTCCAATGGTAGATGTTCATCATCACTGTTTGCTGTGATGTGGGCCACCTGAGTAACGTATATGGCTGATTTTTGGGTTGGGGCCCACTGCCCTAAGGGGCCATCAAATGCATGGTGTTGATTTTCGACACACATCACGGTGGGGCCCATGGTTAGGACCCCCTGCCTCTTCACCCGTCAGCGAGCGGCAGCGTCCTGCGCTGCTGACGCTGCAGCAGCAGGCGCTGCTGCATACATTTTTATTTTTTTTGAAAAACCAGTTTTTCTGTGATTTTTGGTAGGTGGGGCCCGCATCAGTGAAATCCACTTCACCCGTTGATTTTTAATGCTCAGGAAAAACTCATCAAGCCCAATATTCGATATATTTCGGTGTATAGAAACATGAGAGTGGATTTTGACGGTAAGACACTGTTTTCAATACTATGGCCCGCCAGAGTATCAGATTTGTTTCCTATTTTGGCTCAACGCTTAAAACAATCTAGGGAATGGAATGGACGGCGTGGATTTGATCAACGGATCAAGGTGGGGCCTGCATGAGCTGCCCACCTAAAGTTTTTGAACCAAACTAATATTTTTATTTTCACTTCCAACCTCCAGCGTCCAGGGAGGTTGGATGTTAAGCAGGTTGGGTTTCCTCGACCGAGGTAGGGCCCCACTTGTGCTATGTAATTCACATTGGGGTGGGTCCACACGTGTGGGACCCACCAGCCTTGGATAAAGCAGAAATTTATGTATTTCGTACAATTAGGCCAGCCTAAATGGACTACTAGGAGGGCCCACTTGGTGGACGGCATGGATTAAATTATATCACAAGGTGGGCCACGATCAAACACAAAGAGAGAGAGAGAGAGAAAATTACACGAGGAGGGGAGGGACCCTGCCACTATTGGGCCCTCCCAAATACAATGCATTCATCAAGTGGGTCCCACAATAAGTAGCTCTTAAAAATTGAAATAAACGATAGATCACCCACCTTTAGGCCTTCTCCTTGGTCCCTTAGCCTCCTTAGCTCCTTGCCTACACTTTTGATGGAGGTTGATGAAGGATGAATGGTTGAGATTTGAGATGAGAGGGTGGGCCACACTTGTGGTTTGGGAGAGAGGGAGCTTGGACGTAGGATGTTGCTTGGGAGAGATTTTTGAGAAATGAGGGAGAGAGAGAAGTGATGGGATGATAAGGATGGGTAATGGGTTGAGTGATGGATAAAGTAATGTGAGGGTTGACTTTGGGTAGCTTGTGTAAGAGAGAGGTAAGGATAGGGTATGGGTTGTTGTACTTAGGTAGGTGTGTTCTTGACATTGACTGATTGATTGATTGATGAGACATGTTGTAGAGATTCCCTCGAAGTTTGCAATGGGCGGCGTTTCTTCAAAATAAACGCTGGCCCACATCTCTTGGTCAGGGTATCGGATTGGTGCGTAAGACATGGCATTGGAGCCGCGGTAACTGTGTGTTCGTGATGGTACAAGTCTCGGATGAAGCTGACTTAAATCTATAGGATACGACTTAGGGTCGCGCACAAACATCGATTATGGGTCACAGGTAACCGGACTTCGACGAGAAGGATCGCGAGAGTCGATGGAACAGTATGGGCTAGGATATGGGTCTTATAAAACATGTGCCCAACACTTGCCAGAGTAGCATAGGTGTGTGACACTGGGGCTGTCCATCAAGTGAGCCCTAAGTTAGATGCCCCCCTCTTGAAATGGTATCCTCGTACGGACTTGACAGCTTCAGCGTACAAGGACCCGGGCTGAGACCAGAACATAGAACACATCACCATAAGTCTCAGGAGGGGTCATCCCCGTGGTAGGAAACACGTCCCAGTTCCTTACCTCCAATTACCCGATTATACTCCACTCCTTACCACTTAGCCCATCACCACACCATGAAACCCCTATTGTCACCTTAGCACTCCACTCCTTACCCCGTAGCCCAACACCAATACATGAAACCTAAACCTAAATCTAAACCTTAACTTATAACCTAAACCTATAACCTAAACCTATAACCTATAACCTAAACCCAAACCTAAACCCGATCCGAACCTATCCTAATTTCCTAAACCTAAACTTTAACCTATTCTCAATTCCCTAAAGCTATAACCTATAACCTAAACCTAAACCTATAACCTAAACCTATAACTTTAACCTAAACCTAAACCTATAACCTAAATGTATTCTCAAATCCTTAAACCTATAACCTAAACCTAAACCTATTCTCAAATCCTAAAACCTATACTTATAACTTAAACATAAACCTATACTTATAACCTTAACCTAAACCTATTCTCAAATCCCAAAACCTATACTTATAACCTAAACCTTAACCTAAACATATAACCTATACTTACAACCTTAACCTAAACTTATTTATGCTCTTCACCTTTTTTTTTTTTTTTTTTTTTTTTTTTTTTTTTGTATTGATTCAGGTAGGGGTGCCGTCACTTGTGTGCTTTCTGAATAAGGTTGATGCTGATGATGATCTAAATCTATTGCAACTTGTAGAGATGGAACTCCGTGGTATGTGCTATGACCGTTGTCATTCATTAATTTATTTATTAATGTTTTGGTTGTGAGGCATCCTATTATGCTTGTTTGAGAGAAATTGCTTTGTTTGTTAAACAGCAGTAGCTACTTGTAATATATGATTTTGTTGATATATGATTTTGTTGATGGTTGTTGTCACATATTTGAAGATCTGTTGTATTGTATTTATGTGGTGTCCTCAGGTCTTACATGAACTAATTGATGACTTCAATTGGACATGCCAAATTTGGATGATTAATGATTAATATACCATCCTATCAACCATTTCTAAGCACTTGCATCCATCAGTAGCTATCTATCATCCTTAGCTTTTGAGCCCTTCCAGTGGGGTTGCAATTGGTTTTGTTTCACAATAAACCAAACTTTACAACTAAACTAACAATGAGCTTCTTTCAAAGGATCGAAATTGATAGCACTCTTACCTAAAAAGTATTGAAGGTCTTTAAAGTCCTTTATCTTAAAATTTTGAGAGAGATTTTTCAAAATTTTCACATATCCTACAACACCACTTGTGATGATCAAATTATCTATGTCAACAAAACAAAGTTTTATTTATATATTTCTTCTCAAAAGTGCATGTATTAGTAAAAGGGAAAATAAAATCACTTGAAGAAAGTATTCTCTAACCTTTGTAACCAAGCTTTAGATTATGAAGTGCCTTTTTTGGTTTGCATGTATGCCTCAGCTTCATATGATCATAAAATTCCATAGGTTGATCAATATATATGATGAAACCTTACTCTCTCACAGCAATGTGAGAATAACAGCACTTCAGATATGTATATCCTTTATCTTTCTTGTATGTAGTTACATGTTGAATTTCTTCGTTCTTTGATTCATTACACTCAATTTAGGTATGGTTTACACCAATTCAAGAGACTGTACAATAGGCATTCAATATATAAGACTGGAGTGAGACTAATTAGGCATTTAAATGTGTTGTAGGATGTTGTTTGAATTACTTGTCCTAACAAGTGCACAAGTTGGGATGGATTGGACTTCTATCTTGAAAAAACACCATGATTTCAGGTAGTTATTATTGTAATGGAAAGTTAAAAAATTAAAAGAGAGAGAGAGAGAGATAATGAATTCATGAAAAGAAATGTTCTTTATCATTAGGGCTGCTTTCGCCAGGTTTGATGCAGAAATCGTCACTAACTTCACAGAAAGACAAATAGCATCAGTGGCCATAAATTGCAACCTGGATTTAAACAAGGTTCGAGGTGCCATCAACAATGCTAACAAAATCCTCCAGGTCAGATTGTTGATTGGACCTGATTTTATTTAAATGAGCAGACCCGGATGTGCGTCGGAGTTATCCGGATGTTGAGTGGGGGTCCTTGGAAGGTGGGAACCACTGTTATGACTATGATGAAGCTATCCATTTCCTATGGACAACATTGGAGTGGCCTGACCATTTAGACAGGCCGTGTTTATATCTGTATTTGCTCGAAATTAATGGAGCAGACCCGGATGTGGGTCAGAGCTATCCAGATGTTAAGTAGGGGTCTCTGGAAGGTGGGAACCGCTGTTATGACCATGATGAAGCTGTCAATTTCCTATGAACAGTAATGGAGTGGCCTGACCATTTGGACAGGCCGTGTTTATATCTATATTTGTATGGACCACACCCTTAACCTATAACCTAAAACTATTCTCAAATCCCAAAACCTATAACTACAACTTAAAGCTATAACCTATAATGTAAACTCAATTCCCTAAACTCTAACCTACAAACTAACCTAAACCTATCCTTATAACCTAAACCTATTCTCAAATCCCAAAACCTATAACCTAAACCTATAACCTATAACCTAAACTCAATTTCCTAAACCTCAACCTAAACACAAAACCTTAACCTAAACCTATTCTTATAACCTAAACCTATTCTCAAATCCCAAAACCTATAACCTAAACCTAAACCGTAACCTAAACCTAAACCTATAACCTAATGCTATAACCTATAACCTAAACCTAAAACCTAAACCTAAACCTACACTTATAACCTATAACCTAAACCTATAGCCTAAACCTAAATCTCGAACTTGAACCTGATTTCCTAAACCTAAGCCTTAACGTATTCTCAAATCCCTAAACCTAAACCTAAACCTACACCTAATCCTAATCTCAACTCCCTAACATAAACCTAAACCTAAACTTGAAAATCTAAACCTAAACCCGATCCCAGAACTTGAACCCGATTCTCTAAACCTAAACTTTCAACCTTAACCAAAACCTATTCTCAAATCCCAAAACCTAAACCTTAACCTAAACCTAAACCTTAACCTATAACCTAAATCTTAACCTATAACCTTAACTTTTAACCTAAACCTAATTCCCTAAACCTTAACCTATAACCTAACCTAAACTTAAACCTATAACTTATACTTATAACCTAAACCTATAACCTTAACCTATACATAAAACCTAAACGTAAACCTATACTTATAACCTAAACCTATTCTCAAATCCCAAAGCCTATAACCTTAACCTAAACCTATAACCTATAACCTAAACCTAAAACTTAAACCTAAACCTACACTTATAACCTATACCCTAAACCTAAACCAAAAACCCAAATGTAAACCCGATCTCGAACCCGAACCTGATTTCCTAAACCTAAACCTTAATGTATTCTCAAATCCTAAACCTAAACCTACATCTAATCCTAATCTCAACTCCCTAAACTAAACCTAAACATAAACTTGAAATCCCAAACCTAAACCCGAACCCGAACGATTTCCTAAACCTAAACTTAGAACCATAACCTAAACCTATTCTCAAATCCCAAAACCTATAACCTAAACCTAAACCTATAACCTTAACCTAAACATAAAACTTAACCTATAACCTAAACCTTAACTTATAACCTAAACCTATAACTTAAACTCAATTTCCTAAACCTTAACCTATAACCTAACCTAAACCTAAACCTATAATCCGAACCCGATTTAGAAACCTAAACCTTAACGTATTCTCAAATCCACGAACCTAAACCTACACCTAATCCTAATCTCAACTCCTAACCTAAACCTAAACCTAAACATAAACTTGAAAACCCAAACCTAAACCCGATCCCGAACCCGAACCCGATTTCCTAAACCTAAACTTATAACATTAACCTAAACCTATTCTCAAATCCCAAAACCTATAACCTAAACCTAAACATTAACCTAAACCTTAAACTATAACCTAAACCTATAACCTAAACTCAATTTCCTAAACCTTAACCTATAACCTAACCTAAACCTAAACCTATAACTCGAACCCGATTTCATAAACCTAAACCTTAACGTATTCTTAAATCCCTAAACCTAAGCTAAACCTACACCTAATCCTAATCTCAACTCCCTAACCTAAACCTAAACCTAAACTTGAAAACCCAAACCTAAACCCGATCCCAAACCCAAACCCGATTTCCTAAACCTAAACTTATAACCTTAACCAAAACCTATTCTCAAATCCCAAAACCTATAACCTAAACCTAAACCTAAACCTTAACCTTAACCTATAACCTAAACCTATAACCTTAACCTAAACCTAAACCTATACTTATAACTTAAACCTATTCTCAAATCCCAAAACCTATAACCTAAACCTAAACCTTAACCTAAATCTAAACCTAAAACCTAAACCTATAACCTAAAACTTATAACCTAAAACCTAAACCTAAACCTACACTTATAACCTATAACATAAACCTATAGCCTAAAACCCAAACGTAAACCCGATCTCGAACCCGAACCCGATTTCTAAACCTAAACCTTAACATATTCTCAAATCCCTAAACCAAAACCAAAACCAACACCTAATCCTAATCTTAAATCCCTAAACTAAACCTAAACCTAAACTTGAAAACCCAAACCTAAACCCGATCCAGAACCCGAACCCGATTTCTAAACCTAAACTTATAACCTTAACCTAAACCTATTCTTAAATCCCAAAACCTATAACCTAAACCTAAACCTAAACCTTAACCTATAACATAAACTCAATTCCCTAAACCATAACCTATAACCTAACCTAAACCTAAACCTATAACCTACACTTATAACCTAAACCTAAACCTATAACCTTAACCTAAATATAAAACCCAAACCTAAACCGATACTTATAACCTAGACCTATTCTCAAATCCCAAAACCTATAACCTAAACCTAAACCTTAACCTAAACCTAAACCTATAACCTACACTACCAACAAAAGGGGCAAAGGCTACGGAGAAAAACCGTAGCCAAAGGACTATGGCTACGGTTATCGTCCGTAGCACGACCGTAGTCATTGATGCCGTAGCCATAGGTCAAAGTTCTATCGCTACGGATTCTATCCGTAGCCATAGAAGCAATGGATACGGATTAAAACCGTAGCCATAGCATCTGTATCCTAAAGTACTTATAGCTACGGATTATATCTGTAGCTAAAAGCTGACCAAGAACTGTAACAATAGTCTTAATTTAACAACAGCTACATTTTTCAGATACAAGGCTACGGGTAATAGCCGTAGCTATTAAAATTATAGGTACGGAATAAATCCTAGCAATATTGTCCGTAGTTTTAAATTTATATACAGCTATGGATTGTATTTATAGCGAAAAGTAGAATGTGAACCATAGTAAAAGGCTAAAATTAGCAAGAGCTACGGTTTTCAACAAAGGGCTACGGTTAATAGCTGTAGCTAATGCCTATTGTTAATAAAAAAATTTAAATAGTAATGGTAGCTCTTACCATTGTAGTACACCCTGATAACTCATATAAGCTGATATAGATAAATACTTCATGGCTAAATCATTCATTTATTCAATCAAACACAATCATTTATTCATTCAATCAAACACAATCATTCATTCATTCAATTAAACACAATCATTTATTCATTCAATCAAACACAATCATTCATTCATTCAATCAAATGCAATCATTCATTTCCAACTTCAGCCCTGATCTCAACACAATCATTCATTCTTTCAGCTCGAGCACACCTCATCATCTTCCTCTTCACTATCATCGGCAATCGGCATTTTCTGCTGAAAGACTGAAACCAAAAAGGCAATGAGGAGTCCATAAAAATAGGGAGATAATTGGGAAATAAGAAGTTCAAAATTTGCAAGCACACCTTTCTAGCAGGAGCCTTCTTCGGAGCTCCCCTGCCTTTGGGTTTTGCCCCCTCGGAAACATGTCCTACGGAGAGAAAAAGATAACTTGCATTGAGATGAATGAAATCTTCAAGATGGGGAAATAATGGTAACTGACAATCCATCCATTTTGGGTTTCAATTTCTGTGCTGTCAATTGCGTGTACGTCCAAACACGCCGATCGGGTTTCAATTTCTGTGCTGCCAATTGGCGTGTACGTCCAAACATTGGCTTAACACATCTCTAAAATGCAGTTACAGTTCAGCATGAGAGATAAATCCCAGACAAAGGGGGAAATTTTACAATCAGCAGATGATGATAATTACAAGGAAATCTTACCGTTACTGTCCTGGTGCAGGTTTTGTTCATTTTCGGGTCCTGTATAAATGCAAGCTTATTGCCTCTTGAGTTCTCTAGAATGCACTGTCTCATACCGGTCAATGATTTCAACAACCTGAAAGTGAAAACTACATATTTACAAGCAAGACATTGACTCATTTACTTTACAGTGGACATGAAGAACTTTCAAGCTTGTCATGGATCCCAAAAATATCACCCATTTTGACTTGGGCCATCCATAGAAAGCATATTGAAAAGATCAGTGGCATAATCAACCTTTGGAGGTGGGATATTAGGTGTAGGTTGCACTTTCTGTGTTGAATCAGCCTGCACCGGGACCAGCTTTGCTTTTGAATTAGAAGAAACCTGTTTTGTCAGCTTAAGTCAGGCATGCTAATAAGTAGTGAAATCCCATTTTACCATGCACAATTTAGGAAAACACAAAGCTTTAGTTGATGCACAAGAAATCTCGTATTGCTAAGTGAAAGACATCCAATAAGACCAAGGTGTTTAGACCACAAACAAACAGATGTTACGTAGAAGATGGGTGCTAAGGTGATTCGCACCACATGTGATGGATCCAGGCTATTCATCAACTAGAGCCCACTAAAAGATTTTTGTCGTAATTTGGAGGCAGTTCTGCTTCCCAGTAGATATTTGACTTCTCATTTCCCATTTCTGCTTTCAACCAAAAGAGTAAGACTAATATTAAAATCAATATAAAGAAGGCTAAGAAGCTGTCATCATTGGTAGGCAGATTTGTGACAATTAAAAAGCTCATAAGAAATGTAAGCCTGAGAAGTGTTCTGCATGCTTACTTTGAATAAATGCAACCTATTCTGGAAGCCATGTGTCGAGTGTAGCAGATCGTACCTGCAGTACATAGCCAATACTTTTAGTCGGAGCAGAAGGCAAACAATAACCGGGAAGATTATCTGAAGTCTGTGTCACATAATTAAAACACCATGTCTACTGCAATATTAAATCTGACTGTTGTAGAACACCTTGACAAGTGTCCAGCCAGCAAAAGCAAACACCTTATGTCTACTGCAACAAGTTCCATTTGACTGATCCAAACCACCACCCTCGCTGCAATCTGTCAGATCTTTCAAGGAAATGGCATATTTTCATTTTCAGACCTAGCAGGAAAATAAAGCTAACCAGTAAATAACCTTTCATGTGATTCCATAACCTTTCATGCAACGAAACTGGGCTTAATCTACAGTAAACCTGCCATTAGAAGCTTATACACAGGTTGAATGGCAAATAAACATCATAGTTGGCTTTAGGAAGATTTCAACAATGAGTATATTGTCCCATTGCTTTCTATGGTGCAGTCCACTTAAACTTTGGATCTGCCTCATTCTTGCACCCATGCCTTAAAATGTTTGGAAAAATGGATGGACAGTGTGGATATATCGCATACATCACTGTGGGCCCAACAGAACTTGGGGACTCAACACCGCACCCACACACCAAGGAATCCTTTTGCACTTGTTCGATGTCCTATACAGTAGAATATGGAAGCAACTTGGCTGGTGTACCACACACTATGGCCAGCTATATAGCTGGTGTGTGGTACATCGGTGATATACACCAGCTATCACCGATGTGTTTGGCACATCGGTGATATACATTTCCCAATTGTTTTCTTTTTACTGTTAGCCATCTTGCTAGTCTCCAAGCACTCTACACATGCCTGATATACATTAACCAATGTGATGTGGTCTCCCTCTAGGCTGGGAAAAACGCTTCCTCCTAGCTCTTGCTTAATCTCAAGGGAAAGTGGTTATCACCAATTAAAAACTATCTACTTATAGTAAACTCAAAAGCTATAACAGTTTCAGAAAATGGAAGAAAAGGACACGACTCACCATACGCGAGCAAATCTGCCAGCCTGCAAATCTGCCAGCCCGAATGTACCTCTGAGAAGTCAAAGCCCGAATGTACCTCTGAGAATTATAAGGCCATACGCCAACATATGCGAGCAAATCTGCTAGCCTGCAAGCAAAAATAAACTCAAAAATTATAACAGCTTCAAAAAATGGAAAAAAATGATAAAACTCACCTTGAAGCCCTTCTCCCTCCTCCTTTACCCGGGCTTGGGACAGGCAATGCAAGGAGTTACATTGGCAGAGTTAAAAAAGGGCTTAAGCTCCTTTTGGTTTGAGATAAATTTACATTCATAAATACCAATGCGATGACCAAATGGAGCCTAAGACTATAAATATATTCAAATATATAGTGTAAAATTCATGCAGACTATAAATATCGATGAACTATAGAGTAAAAAAAAAAAAAAAAAAACAAGCCAAACATCATACAGAGTAACTAGAAAAAACATGCAGACTAGCAATATGTTGAACCATAGAGTACCAAATTAGTTCAGGATTAGAAAAGGAACAAGCCAAATATCATGACATTTCTTGATTGTGCTTCCATTTTATAGCTGAGACTGTTACATGAGAGTAAAATGTTCGCCTATTAGTTTTACCTCCAATTCCTGATTGCTGTTTTTTTTTTTTTTTTTTTTTGGCTATTTATTTTATCGTCTTATATATCCTTATTTATTAAATTCAGCAGGGACCCACTTCAGTATATGTGTGTCATGGTAGAGCATGGAATTGAATTCTCAAAAGTTTTAAACTTTTAATTTATTTTCCTCTTTGTAGGTTCTGATGAACCTAACAAATGAGAATCCTGATGGCTGTCAGCAAATTGCTGATTACGAAGGACTGGACACAATGGTTGCCTTGATCATTGGTCACTTCCCATTATTTGGCGCGTGCCTATCTTCAAATAATCAAATGAAAGGGAACAATTCATTATCTAAAATTGAAGGCAATGATCCTGATAATTAGAATGGCAAACATCTCGCAGATCAAGAACTTCGATCCGTTTATTAACACTTGTTTTCAGTAATTAATACTGAAATAGGCCTTTTAAAGTGATTTTTCCTAATTCAGATGATTTGATAAATTAAAAAAAAAAACTATTTAAACATATGGAAGCCAACTGCTTAGCCATATGGCCGAATTGATCCTAAATTGGGCCGTGCATTCATCAGAGGGATGACGAATATATACAGTAGTTAAAAGGGGCAAACGAGAGGTTAACCACATTTGGGGAAGGGCAGATGGCAGAAAATATATACATATGACCAATGCACAATAAAAAACCCACTACAAAAACTCATTGTTCTATCTTCCCAAGGGGGTTGGATCTGCAGCTACTGTGTTTGCTTCTGGTTCATGCCCGTTTGCTACTGGTTCATGCCCTCTGAGTGGCGCTTTTGAAATACTTTTGGTTGAAGGCTTCAGCACCATCAGGGTACTTCTCCTTGACATAGTTCTCCAGGCATTTGAGGTAAGAGAAATTCGCTCTAAAACCATTTGTGGAGATAACAAAAAAGCACCTGGTACCTTGGTATTTGTCGTGCTTACCAACCATGACATAGTCAATCTTTTCACCCATTTTTGTCTCTTTGTCAGGATGGTGCTAAAAAACATTATCAAGTACCTAGGACTGATCTTCATCTGATAGCCGATCACCGTCATTGTAGCTGGAATTATGCAGAATTCGTTTTGTCGACAACAAAATTGGTTCAACTCATCTTGTCCTCTGTCTTCATTCCAACCACCAATGTCTGAAGATCTCTCGATATGGGTACCCTTTGGGCTATGACTACCCCAGACGGAATTAGATTAACCATGCATCTTGTCCTTATCCCAAACATGTGGTTTGGTAGATGAATCATTCGGTTGATTCCAACAATTTACATCTTGGGATTTACCATCTTCAACTCTCTCATTTCCTGCATCATTTGATTTCCAACCTCCCCAGGGAGTAGACTGATCAAATTGAACGGGCTACTTCTTTTGCACTTCCGTTCTATTTCAAGAATTAAATCCAGGACACTCCTTTGTTGTTGGTCTTTTAGATTCACTTGCCTGTGTTTCCTTTTTATTACTATTCCAGCGACCCCATGCATTAGACTGATCTGACTGTGTCTGGTGCTTTTTCGCATCTCACATACTATTACTGTCCCAACCATTGTGAGTAATCTCATCAATTGAGAATGCAAGAATTACAGTTACCCTTAAATGAAGATTTAAGGATAACAAAATCCAAACTTGAAAAATATTGGGAAACATGTGACCATATAACTCAGTTGTTAACATAGCAATTGCATATGTCACAAGTGTGCTAGAATATCCATTAGATTATGGATATGAAATACCTAGCATTGAAGATTCAATTGAATCAATTGAAGCTGAACTACCAGTTCCCAGTCAAAAAATTGAAGAACAAATGGTTGAAGCAATAACATATCATGGTCGACACCCTCCAAGAAACAGTTATAACAAAAGGAGACAACCAGCCAAAGTGTTTGATAGCTATAACAATAGTTATCAAAAAGAAAAACTTTGGAAAAGAAGAATGAAATCTCATCAAGATCATGAGCTCAACATAGGCAATATTGATCAAGAGATAAGACTAGATTCAGTTCAGACTAAACCAATCAATGACAAAGGAGTCTATCTTATATGCAACAAGCTAACCACAGCAGCAGGAGAAATTTCTGCTTGGGAAATGCAATGGACATAACAATTGGTTCGCGTTACAATGAATGGGTTAGTGATAAAAAACTATCTTATCATGAAAGCAGCTTGTTAGGGAATGCCAAAGTAGCCTGGCGAGTGTTTAAATTGTCAACAAAATATGATCGTTTTGTTGCAGCATTTAAAGTAACCAATGGTGGAGGATTCCCATTTGGAGCCTTTCTCAGGCAAGAGATTTGTGGTATCACAAATTAAGAATGAGAAAAGGATAAAAACAAGCAAAAAGCATGGCAAATGCTACAAAAGCTTGAAATCTGTTCAATGTCGCAATTCGAAGAATATGTAGAGACATTTAACAGATTATTTTGGATCTATGAAGATACAGAAAATAGGGAAATCCTGAAGTTGTTCTTCACTAAGCTCCCTGGAGCATGGGGTCTGTTCTGGTGGGCAATTATTCACATTATTTCCTCTTGAAAAAAATCAACGAATTTGTCGTTGGAATTCCTAAAGCTCCCTAAAGCCCCACTATGGCATGGGAATACGAAAGGGTTGTTAAACACTTCTAGAGAAGATTTTCTTGCCTACGTTAGAAAAGGAAAAAAAGACAAGAAAATCATATCGATGTGAAAAATCAATGATTAAAGTGTAAAAGGGATAGATGAGTGTGACTGAGGGTCGATTGTGACCATATCCAAGCCTCAGAAAGTCCAAAAGTATTTGTGAAGAAATCACTAGAGTTATTCAAGTGCTTGGAAACTTTTTATCAAATACCACCAGGTTTTTCAAAAGCTGAGTCATACCTTTTCTGAGGCTTGCAGAGTAGTTGAGTTGAGTTGAATTCTACTTGCAGAGTAATTGAATAAGTGTAGACTTGTAATCAACATTCATTGGAAATTTCAGGGCATCTCTCCTTGGTCTCTTTGGACTAGAACAAGGCAAAACGAACATGAGCCACACACACACACACACACACACACACACACACAAAACTCTGTAAAACTATCATTCTACAGGTATTCTTTTTCCAACAACTAAAAGGTAGCTTTTGGTTGTTTTAATGCCAAACTATCATTCTAAAGGTAATTTACATGCTGAACTTTTTTTTTTTTTTTTATATATATATCAAAGATCACTACTTTGCATCTACCCCATCTACAAAGAAGGTGGGGCACCTTTTGGTTGTTTAATTACCTTCACGCGATGACAAAATGGTTTGCCACCTTTTTGATGGGCTAAAAGACAAACTATTGTTCTTTTCTTAATCAAGGCACTTAGTAATTTTAGATGATATTTTGGAACCCAAGGGACCCATATATTGCTATCCTCAGAAAAATTCTAGTCTATCATAAAGCATTAAAATCCACAAACTTGCATGCCTGTAAGAGCATTGGAATAGAATCATTGTGCAATTAACGGTCTCTAGATAAACATTAGAGGAATGGTGGCGTCATGATGCATCAAGACCTGAATAATATCTTAATGGTCTCTAGCTAAATATATTTAGTTTCCTATTTTCAAGCAAAAAATTTAGGTTAATCTTCATTTTTGTTTAACTTGTACAGCAGATTATATCTGCATACTAGTTTCCCTAGTCTTTATTCCTAGTTTAGAGAGAGTTAGCCTACAGATGAACAAGCCTATATATTGGCCATATTTATGGTCATAAAAAGAGTGTTTTAAATATCCAAACAAACAGAATCTGCTAGAGGTTGTCTCCCTAATCTTGCAAAGGGATAGTGAAAGAAGTGTATTCTTCTAGTTTTTTCTAATGGTGCAATGGGAGGGTATGGGGCCCGCCAAAATCGAGATTAAGGATTATTCTAGATTTCCCTGAATCCCCCAAATGGAGTCCAAACTTCTCAGTGATTGTTTGCATGAAAGTACCAATCTATCATTTGCACAGTTGCACTTACTGAAATGTGTAAGGAGTTAAGGACCCCTCTGCAACATAGCCTTTAAATGGACCATATCTAACCTAAACAGCCCAGAATAGCAATTTTTTTTTTTTTTTTCTTTTGAAGAGAAGAACTCGAGGCCAGACAAGCAACCAAAAAAAAAAAAAAAAAACTAAACAAGAACAGGAAAGAAAATGATGGGCAGACCTACAACCCAGAGACATCTAACCAAAAATAGTAGAATCCAATCTCGTCATTGACTCAAAAGACATCCCTAAGAAATCCGGCAGCACCATAGCCAACTCAAGAACCATGGATGTGATGTGCCCCTTCTGCAACTAAATGCAGCGCCTGTGAGAGGGATTTGGAACACTCTTCAAGTGGCACTTCATTCACTTTTCTCATACATCCACATCCCACCTGATAAGTGGAACTTGATTCTTGGACCGGGCATGTTCATGAGGGGTTTGCTTGAATACATCTATATACATTGAGACTTTAGCCTTTGAATTTGGGTCGTCCTCTAGCAACTCAACAAATTCAATACCACATTGCAATTCTTGTGATCATTAACGGAGTGGATGCCACATAGACATCACAGTAGGCCCCAAATAGGAAATTCGTGTCCCCTCAAATTCAAATAAAGTGCAAATAACTTGTATCAATGATATACATCAACTGCTACATCTCTATTTGCTCCACCCAATATCTTCCCTAAAAACATTAAAAAAAAAAATCCAACACCAGTCATCGTAATAATTACAGAAAAGCCCAAGAGAAGAAATAGTAAAATACCCACAAAAAAAAAAAGAAAAGAAAAAGGCATTTTGGTTATTTACCAGGAAGAGAACAGAAAGTATCCCAGATGCTTACACCCCTCCCATCTTCAAGAGCTGCTCCTTCCACCTAAAATTTAATTTTTTTTTAAAAAAACAACATTTTATAAAAGAAAACAACAACAACAACAGAGTTTTTTTCTTTTTTTTCTTTTTTTTTTGAATGTGAAGTATACCTGAAATGCAGATGTACTGAAACCAAATTGGAATTTATGTGGGAATGAATTTCTGTCGAGAGCACTATAAAGGATTCCTTCTTCTGATAAGAGAAGGAAACAAAAAATCTTCACCCTTCACGCCAATCTCCAAGAAATATTATTTGGAGATAAAAGTGGAGACTTCAATAGAAATAAAAACAAACATGCTTGGCTGAAAAATATTTTTAAAACTGGAAAATCTTCACCCTTCACACCAATCTATTGGTGCCCTGGTAAGATTTCTCCTTCAGCACGTTGACAGGGGTTGGATCGGAGGGAAGTTAAGGGCCTTCTTGAAGAGAAGAGAAATCGCTCTGAAGTGTACAACTGGAGTTGCCGGCATCATCTGGTGGATGTGGAATATCCATCTGATGTTTTGCAAATCCCTCATCAAAATCAAAATGCTGGAAATAGAAAAAATAGAGAGAGAGAGAGAGAGAGAGAGAGAGAGAGAGAGAGAGAAACCCTAAAGATGAGAGAACCTTGGAGCGTTTGGTATTGGGAGAAGTGAGGTTTAAAGGATGCTTAGAAGAAGTTGAGCTGCTCCTCGTCGACACTATCGTTCCGCTGCAGTGATTGTTTCGTTTTCTCCGATCCGATTTTCGTGAGAGAGAGATCTTATTTTAATCTCTCCTTCTTTCCTATTTTCGGAATTTCAGAGAGGAAGAATCTGAGGCTGGGGTTTCTATAGAAGGTTAAAGAAGTTTTAACGCATTCACAAGGGGGAGAGCGAGAGAGAGAGAGAGAGAGAGAGAGAGAGAGAGAGAGAGAGAGAGAGAGAGAGAGAGAGAGAGAGAGAGAGAGAAGGGGTGCTTTGGAGATTGAGAGAGAGAAAGAGGGAATGGGGTTTTTTTCCAAGGGGTGGGGGAAATGAAACTTTTCGTGAGAGGGGGAAAATAAAAAGGCAGGGTGGATTCCACATTTTTGCCTACTACGGTCCTGCTATGGTTTTTAACCATAGTTAAAAGCTAATAGGACCGTAGCAATTGATCAATTCGTAACTGGCCCTCCACGGCTCACATTTTACGTGATCCAGACGGACGGCCTTGTCAAGGGCTTTGTGGGGTCCATCTTGATGCAATCAATATATCCACTCCGTCCGTTAATTTTGTAATATTTTTTTTATAGGAAATGAACCCAACATCTAGGAAAATCGAAGGTTAATTGAACCACACCATCGATCAATGGATTAATCTCCACTCTTTCCTACCGTGTGGTACATTTGAGCTTTTGATCTACTTCCTTTTTTGGGTTTCGGCCTAAAATATTTTTAAAAAATTGATAGACGTATTAGATGGAGTACACACATTTTAATGGGCCTCGTAGAGGCCTTTATGACGTATCTAAGGTTATACGTACATCTGGTGGAGTTAGTTTTTTGCTACGGTTTTTACAATTTTAGCTACGGTTTTAAGCCATAGCCATAAAGAAGAATAGTCCGTAGCCTTTGGTCATTTTTTTGGTAGTGCTATAACCTAAACCTAAAACCTAAACCTAAACCTACACTTATAACCTATAACCTAAACCTATAGCCTAAATCTAAACCTAAAACCCAAACGTAAACCCAATCTCGAACCCAAACCCGATTTCCTGAACCTAAACCTTAACGTATTCTCAAATCCCTAAACCTAAACCTACATCTAATCCTAATCTCAACTCCCTAACCTAAACGTAAACATAAACTTGAAATCCCAAACCTAAACCCGAACCCGATTTCCTAAACTTAAACTTATAACCATAAACTAAACCTAATCTCAAATCCCAAAACCTATAACCTAAACCTAAACCTATAACCTTAACCTAAACTTAAAACTTAACCTATAACCGAAACCTTAACCTATAACCTTAACTTATAACCTAAACTCAATTTTCTATACCTTAACCTATAACCTAACCTAAACTAAACCTATAACCCGAACCCGATTTCCTATACCTAAACCTTAACATATTCTCAAATCCCTAAACCTAAACCTACACCTAATCCTAATCTTAACTCCCTAACCTAAACCTAAACCTAAACTCGAAAACCCAAACCTAAACCCGATCCCGAACCCGAACCCGATTTCTTAAACCTAAACTTATAACCTTAACCTAAACCTATTCTCAAATCTCAAAACCTATAACCTAAACCTAAACCTATATAACCTTAACCAAAACCTAAAACTTAACCTATAACCTAAACCTTAACCTATAACCTTAACTTATAACCTAAACTAAATTTCCTAAACCTTAACCTATAACCTAACCTAAACCTAAACCTATAACTCAAACCCGATTTCCTAAACCTAAACCTTAACATATTCTCAAATCCCTAAACCTAAACCTACACCAAATCCTAATCTCAACTCCCTAACCTAAACCTAAACCTGAACTTGAAAACCCAAACCTAATCCGATCCCGAACCCGAATTCCTAAACCTAAACTTATAACCTTAACCTAAACCTATTCTCAAATCTCAAAACCTATAACCTAAACCTAAACCTATATAACCTTAACCTTAACCTAAAACTTAACCTATAACCTAAACCTTAACCTATAACCTTAACTTAGAACCTAAACCTATAATCTAAACTCAATTTCCTAAACCTTAACCTATAACCTAGCCCAAACCTAAACTTATAACCCGAACCCGATTTCCTAAACATAAACCTTAACGAATTCTCAAATCCCTAAACCTAAACCTACACCTAATCCTAATATCAACTCCCTAACCTAAACCTAAACCTACACCTAATCCTAATATCAACTCCCTAACCTAAACCTAAACCTACACCTAATCCTCATATCAACTCCCTAACCTAAACCTAAACCTAAACTTGAAAACCCAAACCTAAACCCAATCTCGAACTTGAACCCGATTTCCTAAACCTAAACTTATAGGTTATATGTTAGGTTTAGGTTTTAGGCTTAGGTTATAGGTTTTAGGTTTAGGTTTAGGTTAAGGTTTAGGGTATTTTTGTTTATGATGTTAAGCTTATATGTATTTATGCGTGAATGAATGTGTTGTGGATAAGATTGTTTGTGTTTGGATGAATGTAGTTTATGTTTGGATGGATTTACTAGTTTGGGTTTAGATGGATGTGAATGTAAATATGATGAAATATATTATATAACAAGTGTATATCAAGATGAATATGATGAAATATATTGTAACAGGTGTATATCA
This sequence comes from Magnolia changhungtana, assembly GCA_030180095.1. NCBI lineage: Eukaryota > Viridiplantae > Streptophyta > Magnoliopsida > Magnoliales > Magnoliaceae > Magnolia > Magnolia changhungtana. Next base: position 372,820 of record JASAUF010000238.1, read on the forward strand.
GGAATTTTGTGCGGGATTATTTTTTTTTTTTAAAAGAGATTTTTACCTATGATAATTTTCGTAGGTAAAAGTTTTGTAAATATTTTTACCTATGAAAATTTTCGTCGGTAAAAGTTTTGGAATTATTTTTAGTTACGAAAACTATCATCGCTAAAAGTCTGGCATTTATTTTTTAGTGACGAAAATGTTCGTCGCTAAAAGTTTTGTAATTATTTTTAGCGACGAAAACTATCGTTGCTAAAAGTTTAACATTTATTTTTTAGCGACGAAAATTTTCATTACTAAAAGTTTTGTAATTTTTTAGCGATGAAAACTATTGTCGTTAAAAGTTTAACATTTATTTTTTAGCGACGAAATAATTCGTCGCTAAAAAGCTTGCCTTTGGCGATGATTAAAAATTTTCATCACTAAAAACCATTTTCTTCGGTCTTTTAGCGATGAAAATTTTCGTCGCTAAAACTTTTTAGCTACAAAAATTTTCGTCGCTAAAGGTGGGATATCTTGTAGTGCTTTGAAGAAAATGGTAGCCAACAAAGTTGCATTTTTTAGAATGTGGTTGAAATTTATCCTGATGATCGGCGATGGTAGAGGTATAAAAGAGACAACCAAAAAACAAAGAGATATATGCGGGAGGGTGGTTTCTTGAAACGTATGCGGTATAGAGTGTTGCTGGAAAAGAGAGGGGTAGGCATGCAATTAATGAGGTAGGCATTAGGATATATTCACTCCAAAAGTCATGGGAGTGGTAATGGACCATCTAATATGTACGCTTCAAAATGACACTTTGATATGAGAAGGAATATCACAAGTTGCATGCTTGCGATTCCACCCAAACAATAGCCTTGTTAAGATTAAAGTTAGAGAGGAGATGGATAAAGCAAAAGCTCCAAGCTTCTCCTATGTAGAGTAATTTTCAATTCCCAAGAAAATGTACTATTACAATATTCAGAACAATACTTATAACAAAGACCTCAAACCCTAGCTTTAATCCTAGCCCTTGGTTAAGATCTAACATTGAATCTTTACCACACATTCTCTAAATAAATAAATACAAGACTAAAATTTTAAAGCAAAAAAATAAAATAAAAAATACCTACCCAAAATAAGAGATTCTAGAGGGGTAAATAAAGACAAGAACAAATTTTCAAAATAAATAATGCAACTTTCTAAAATAATCCATTTGCTTACTAGAAAACACTAAAATATTAAAGGGAACCAATCTTGTTTCTTAAAAATATCGTGGTGTCCTGATCTTTCTATTTGACCTTCCCTTAATAATGTTTGGAATGTCATTTGGAGTAGTGTTGTTGCATGGTTTCTTGGGTGGTCCGTCATTATACCTGATGTGTAACATACTTGATTTTCATGCATTAAGTGGACACATGAAACATGAATTAAAAAGGGGTTTTTTAAAAAAAATTAATTTTTATACTCCTACGCAAAACAAATCACTTAGCCATCAAATTAATAAAGACACTCTTGGATGCATGAGAGGTAGGAAGATCGATTCGGGTCACTACAACTCTTCGTTACAGGTGAGATTGGAGGATCAATTTATACCACCGTTGTAAATAACTTTTTGCTTAAATTCAGAAAAAAAAAAACCTTCAAATTTAGAAAAGGTGCTAATAAGACCTACCTAATCCAGAGCTCTCCTCCCTTCTTAAGAAGGGCATGAAGAGTTTCGCCTGCAGAAACCCTAAGAAGAGAGAATCAATCAAGAAAAGAGGGAGGATGACTAAGAAGAAAAGCTCTGAATTGGTAGGCTTCAATGTATTTTTATTTTATTTTAGTTGTTGTACATTTAAAATATTCATAGGATCTATGCTATGGTTGAGGCGGATTGGAAACATGATCATTGCCCTAGTCTATGGACTTATGCGATGAAAAGAGCCTAGATCTCAAGTGAGTTTCTTGTCATAGAGATTAGAGTGGGGTCATCTGAATGTGTCAGGTCGAATTTGTACGGATCATGTGATCCCTAAGGTTAAAACATATTAGGGCTCTAAATTCCAGATAAATCTAGCCATTTGATGGGCCATATCAATTAGATCAAATCTCAGATATTAAGTCGTATATCTAGTTCTATGTTGGATTATCAAATGCATCGGGTTAGATCCATAAAATCTATATTGATTTTGGAATAGATCTACAATGTCATACTGAATATTGGATGGATCGAATCATCTGGTGTGTGAAATTGATTAAAAGAAGAGTTATTAACAAAATGTGTCATAAAGTGAATATGGATCTTGGATAGTCTAGATCTAGACAATTTATTAACAACTTCTTAAAATCGATCTTGTGGAAGCCAATAGATGGTTTGGATTTGACCTATAGGTGACAATTTGTCCTTAATCTAAGACTGAAGATGTAGCTTGAAATTTTAAAGTCGGATCATAAAACCTAAGTAGAAATCAACAGCTGTTAATCGATCGATAGTAGGTATCGATTGATCAATTGAAGAAAAAATTGTCCAACAATAAAAAATTTAATTTTAGAGATTTTCTCGATCGATCAACGTTGGTTTTAATCAATCGAAAAAAGCAAAATGTGTCCAGATATTAAAAGTTATAATTTAGAATATTCTTCATTGATTGAAGCAATCTTCGATCGAACTGCAATTCGATCGATGGGTCATCAATCGAAGTCAAATGATCGATAGTCTATTGGATAACTCTATTGATTTCAAACTTCGAAATCCGATGTCCTTAAATTGTTAATATTCTAAAACCCAATGTATTGAATAAAATTTAATCATTTTAACAATAGTATATTTAGACCACCTTGATTTATTCAAGTGGGCCCCAAATGGAGGAATCATGATCCTCTAATCTTGTGTTAAGGACATAATCTAAAGGAATTCAAATCGAATGGTCAAATCCTCTGTGTGGACTCTAAATCAGGAATTGAGCAATTAAAGGTCGGTTGATTGTGTGAAATTATTTAGATGAAAGTATGATTTGATTATTCCATGTGATTAGGGGGTTTCATAAGTTGATTATATTAAGTAACATTTCAGAATCATTGTCACCCAATTGCAGATGAGTGATCCCAACATGATTCTTCTCCATTATGATTAAACTAGATTTGATGTAATTTCTATGTTTGTTATGTTATCGCTGTTTTAAATTAATTTAATGGTGAATGAATGATTGTATTGAATTTTTATTATTGTGAATTGCTTTTGTACTGAGATGTTATATCACTAAAATTATAAAATCAGAGTTCCTCTCATACGGAGAGATGTATATGATAACTTGCGTATGTCGATAAATTGGTGATTGAGCATTCATCATTTGCATTCCATGGCGCTCTTATACTAATTCTTAGAGGCCCGCTCTAAATGATTTACATGCACACTTCGTGCTAAGTTTATAGGGGACAATCCCTAGATGTTTACTCTGTTTAGAAGCCAACCCAAGGGGTGGATGCAGGCCGTACCCATGCGTACCGAATATGTTAGAAATTTTCCAAGTGCAGATAATGGTTGACGAATATCCAAGCTAAGCAAGTGTATGGTTTTCCCACTTGTTTTATCATATACATCATTCATGGATACATTGCACATCATTCTTGCATTCATAGATATTTCTTTAATTATGCATTTTATTAGTTATTCTATATTTTGTGTTGTACTATTTTAATTGTATTGTGCACAAACTATAGTGGGTACTTCACTCACTAGGCCTAACCAACTTATATTTGTTAATGAAAAACCGTACAAATATGTTGGAAGCTAAACCATCTACACACGAATAGATGAATGTTGTCGATCTAGAGAATAATCCATAAGAAGTGTGGCCTTACCTATCCGAAGATGAAGGTTATGCACTGGAATAATTGATTTGATAACTTGGAATATGATGTTATTTAGGGATTTAGTAGTTGATTTAATGCATTAAATTACTCGTACTTTCATATAGTCTATGTTTTTAGATATTCCATGGGATGATACTTGTTAAGTAATTATGGATTGTCATCATTAAATAAGGTTCCAAATGGGTGAACCCAATTGATTCAATAGATGGTATCGTAGACCTAATGTAGGTTTTATGTGGTTATTTGAAAGATATGGTTATAAATGTTAGATATGTATGGTTAGGATTGTTAAATATTGAGTGGGTAGGATGAACCTTGAATTTACACAAATGAATGCCTCTGAATAACTGTATAACTCCTTGGTTTGAGTATACATTCAATGTACAAGTCATGGGCCGTAACTTAAGTCTGAGAGTGCACACTCTGTATTCGAATTATGGTACATGATAGAATGGTATCAGAGCGAGGTTTATTCTAAACTTAGTGTGACATATAAGTTATTATTCCCACATCTATACATAATCAGTAGACCCTTGGAAATAAAAATGCAACATTTAAGATTTTTCCTAGTTATTTGTGTGTTGAACGAGACTTAAAATTTAAATTAGGTTCCCTAGCGATATTAATCAGAAATTAACTTTGATTAGAGTATATATTAGTCTAGGGAGGTTAATCTAAACCTTAAATGCATTCTAAGTATATTAAATTCATAACGTTCTGCTGGACAACAATGATTTATCAATGGGTTGAATGGTGTAGACACCCCACCTAAAACGAGGATTAGCCACTATTTCAGCTTTAGTTTGACTTCAATAAATTATCTCCTACAGACTTAGAAATCATTAAAAATCCAAACAAGTCGAACTGGGAGCATATTCAGCACGTCACGGAGACAATTAATGGACCTAATCCACTAGCACCAAATCTAGCAACGATTCGGTCACGATCATATATTCGAATTCCAAATCCCAAGAACTCTCTATATGTAGCAACTAGTATGCCAAAAAAAAAAAAAAACAAAAAGAATAAAATGAACTCTCTTTACCTAAGGATCACTATTTGTACTTGGTCTTCCCAGATAATGTTGCGTTGAGGTGTGAAAGGTCACATCTTCAATATTAAGAAAATTACGATCGTTCTTGTACACAAAGTCGCCATGGTATTATTGAAAGTAAATTTTGATTGATCAAGATGATGGTTCATTGGAAATGTGGTCAAATGATATTTCTAACGAACTTAAATTTCCTATAATCCGAATTATATGGAGGAAGATCCGACCCGTTTACCAAAACCACATATTGCCGAGTGGCCAAAACCATAAAAATTATGGTCACACTTTAGACTAATCGAACGGGATCCGGTTGAAGTAATTTCAATTCCATTAAAAGTTTATCAGGCACAATTTCCAATGAGACTATGATCATAAAAAATAGACAATCAGTCAAATTACAAACAACTGATTTCATATACTAAACGGTTGTACTTTTGACATGTCAAATTAGATCCAATCAAAATAATTCTAGTATTGTTGAGAATCTTATCTGATTATCTTTCCTACAAGACTAAGATTACTGAAAACGTACTAACAACGAATAAAATACAAGCATTTAAATAATTTTTAGAAAAAGACAAAATTAATCATTATGTTTGATGTATATATGAAGTAATGATTACTTTTATAAATAAATAAATATTAATATTTATTATAAAATAAATATATATAAAAAGTCATCATTATATTTTAACTTATATATATATAATATTATATTATATTAAAATATTTATTATACTTATTATATATACTTTTTATAAGAGAAATTTGGGACTCTGGACCCCACCTTTTATCCAGCTATTTTTATGAAACAATACAAACTTAGTTTGGGAACTTAGACCTGCTCGTACGGACAGCGTAATTTGAGGATGAAAATACCCCTCCCTTCCTTTCGAAGACGATCGCTGACGCTCCTTCAACAGAGAGTTGTACGAATGGCTCAAAAGAGATCAAAGTTACATGGCCCCACATCTATGTATTTATTATATCCACAATGTTCATCCATATTTCTAGATCATTTCGGAGCATTATCCAAAAAAAAAAAAAAAATCAAATCCAAAGATCAACTGGACCACACCACAAAGAGCAATGGGAAAACTGATTTTCACCGTTAAAAATTTTGTAGGGCCCACCATAACATTTATTTTCCATCCAATCTATTCATAAGGTCACAAAGGCTTGGATGAAGAGGAAAAAAAAATTTCATAATGATCCAAAACTTCTGTAACCCCTAAAAGGGTTTCAATGGTAGACGTTCAATTCCCTAGCGCCTTTTATATTGTGGTCCACTTGATAGTTAGATCTGTCTTATTTTACGTCTCAAGCTTAATATGACTCGCCAAATAGATGGACAGTTTGGATATAATACAAACCTCATGATGGGACCCATAAAAGGCGGTGGGGTTACAACAACAAAATAATAATAATAATAATAATAATAAACCAGGAACCTATGGGTACGGTGTTTTCTATGGCTACGGACTATAACCGTAGCCATAGCCGTAGCCCCTGATTTTCTGATATGTATCGAAGGTCTTTCGATATATCGAAAAAAGTCTAGATCTGTCCAACGAGTTTGCCTAAAAAATCCTGCAGTTTTCCCCAGTCTGCGCATTTTTTTTTAATTTTTTTTTTACATGGAGAACTTTATTCTACCTACATTTTTCTCTAATACATATTTATATAAATATGTACATATAAGCATATAAATTTTTTTTCTCTCTTTCAATTCATTTCTTTGTCTATTTATTCAGCAAGCATATCTCCTAAACTAGAATGATTTACTTAACATACCACATATGATTTTGGGGGTAGGAGAAGCTAATTTAGCCAACAAACCTAGTTATTTTCCAAGATTCCATCAGGTCGATGGTCGAAAATCCATTTCATTCACTTCGTGGTCAATTTCAACCACTTCGCAGTCAAACTGGAAATTCAGTGGGGTAATAATGAAATTGAGTGGGGCAAACATGAAATTGAGTAGGGCAAACTAGAAATTGAGTGGGGCAAGCATGAAATTGAGCGGGGTATACATTAAATTTAGCGGGGCAAACTAGTAATTTAGCGGGGCAAACATGAAATTGAGCGGGGCAAACATGAAATTGAGTGGGGCCAACGAGAAATTGAGTGGGGCAAGCTAGAAATTCAGCGAGGCAAACATGAATTTCAATGGGGCAAACATGAAATTGAGTGGGGCAAACACGAAATTGAGTGGGGCAAACATGAAATTGAGCGGGGCAAATTAGAAATTGAGCGGGGCAAACATGAAATTGAGCGGGGCAAATGGTGGAAAATAAAATATATTTGTGTTTTCCCTTCATTAATGTTTAAGAGACCTTATGAACCAGTTAGATGACAAATAAACATGTTAGGCCTAGGAGCACTAGTTTGTCTAGAGCTCAGAACTGGCAGGGCAGTACCTAATCCACCGTTAGACTTTCTTAACATGTCAGCACCTCAAATGATCGCGTGTTGTGCCGGAGAGGGAAGCTGATTGGCTGGTGTACAGCTGCTGTAGGTAGGTGTCGTTGGAAGAGGAGCACTGACACTCCTCGATCTCTAAGTTGTATGAACGGTTCAAAGGAGAACAAAGTTACATAGCCACACAGTGATGTATTTATTATATCTAGATTATTTTAGAGCATTATCCAAAAACTGAATCATATTCAAAGATCATCTGGACCACACCATAAAAAGTAGCAGCAATAATGATTTTCACCATTAAACAATTTGTAGGGCCCACCGTATTGTTTATTTTACATCCAATCTTTTTCATAAGGTCACAAACACCTGAATGAAGAGTAAAAACAAATCTCATATTGATCCAAAACTTCTGTGACCCCAAAAAGGGTTTCAATGGTAGACGTTCAATCCTCTACTGGTTTTTGTAGTGTGGTCCACTTGATAGTTAGATCTGTCTTATTTTTCATCTCAAGCCTTAAGACAAGCTCCCCAAATGGATATACGATCTGGATATAACATATACCCCATGATAAGACCCACATAACTCTCTCTCATAGTCACTCCCTTATATAAAATACATTCGGTCCCTAACACTGACCTCATGTTTGCGCCGCTTAATTTCTAGTTTGCCCCATTGAAATTCATTTTTGCCCCGCTCAATTTCTAGTTTGCTCCGCCGATTTTCAACCATTGACCTGATGGAATTTTAAAAAATAACCAAGTTGGTTGGCTAAAGTAGCTTCTCCTACCCCAAAATCATATGGGTACGTCAAGTAACTAATTTTGGTTTAGAAGATATTCTTGTTAAATGAATAAAGAAAGAAATGAAAAAAAAAAAGAGAATTTTTTTTTATATGCTTATATATACATATTTATATAAATATGTGTTAGAGAAAATTGTAGGTAGAATAAGGTTCTCCATGTAAATTTTTTTTTTTAAAATAAAAATAAAATAAAATAAATTTGCATAGAGTAGTTATGGCTACGGTTATAATCCGTAGCTATAGGTAAAATCACCTTCATCGAAAATTGCAGGATCTTTGAGGCAAACTTGATGTACAATTCTGAACCTTTTTCAATAATATCGAAAGACCTTCGATATATCGAAGTACATATCGAAATACCTTCAATATATATCGAAGGACATATCGAAAAACTAGGGGCTACGATTATGGCTTGGATATAACCGTAGCAATAGGGCAACCCATCTTTCCATAATCACATTTCTTTTGTGGGTCCCATCATGAGGTCTATGTTATATCCAAACTGTCCATCTATTTGGCGAGCTCATATTAAGGCTTGAGACGAAAAATAAGATAGATCTAACTATCAAGTAGACCACACCGTAAAAGGCAAGGGGGAGTTGAACGTCTACCATTGAAACCTTTTTAGGGGTTATAGAAGTTTTGGATCATTATGAAATTTGTTTTTCCTCTTCATCCAGATCTTTGTGACCCTATGAATGAACTTAGCCGAGGAGGATTTCCCACAAACATCACGGTGGTCCCCCAAAAAGTTTTATGCCCTAAAAAGTTTTTAATGGTCTACGCTCATTCAACACTGTTTCCTGTAACGTGGTACACTTGAGATTTGGATATACCTCATTTTTGGTCTCATACCAGAAAATGATGTGGAAAATATATGGACGGCATGGATGAAAAGCCTACATCATGGTGGGGCCCACAGACCACTGACCATCCGCCTTGGCTGGTGGCAGGGGGAGTACCCAATCCTCCGTGAAAGAAAGGGTATTTTCGTCCTCAAATTCGCTGTCCGTATGAGCAGGTCTAAGTTCCCAAACGAAGTTTGTATTGCTTCATAAAACCTGCTGGATAAAAGGTAGGGTCCACCGTCCCAAAATTCTCTTTTTGTAATTCAAACGTTGAGCGCACACAACCCAACCCAACGAGCTGCAGCCCACCTCATTTTTGAGGGGCTCATCATCGAATAGAAGAAAACGGGGGGGGGGGGGGGAGGTTTTAACAGATGTTTCAGTACTGTTTCCTGTGGTGTGGTCCATCTGGGATCTGGATCTGTTTAAGTTCTAGGGGGGGGGGGGGGGGTGTTTAATGGCAGATGTTCAATCAGGACTGTTTCCTGTGTTGTGGTCCATCTGGGATCTGGATCTGTTTAATTTCTAGGATCACATCCTAATTAGGATGGAAAAGCGGATGAACGGCCTGGATATACAACATATTATCAAGGTGGGCCCCACGATAAGTGTAACACCAACTCTAAAGTGTTACCGGATAACACCTAATTAATCCGCTCGCGTCAGGAGTGACGACTCAACTGCCCCGCTCCAAGTATGGAAGAATCATTGCGGCGCTCTCCTTGCTTGACTTTGATGCCCAATCATAGTTAAATTTCAAAGTTAGGTTGATGAAAGCTAAAAGATGATAGAAGGCGGTGCTATTCGCTAATTCCACAAAGACGGAGGAGCCCTTCATATCCATGTGCAGGGACATGTGACATATGATACATTCATGGAATATGAACCTTCCATCAAGTAGGTTAGATCTTTTAGCCTAAAAATCAGGTCTCTATGAACATATCAAACCTCAGGTCGGCTACAACAATAATAATACAAACTGATGGCCCGAATAAAATTCTTTAACCATCAATTTACTTTGTACATTGGAGGCCACCAGAGCAGTAAAACTGTCTTTTTTTTAAGCACATGACCTAAACATTATTTCAAACAAGATAGAAAGCTGAGATGTTCACAGATTCTCCATATTAGCATGTGTGCCTGGGTGTGGATGTTCAGGCTCCATACGTGTGTGGGATTGGTGAACCTCCAAGGTAATGTATGCAAAATATCCATACATAAATGGTCATCTTTTGCTAACTTTTATTGGCTACAACCATGTGTAGAATATAGCCATACTTACAAAGCATTTCAAACATAATTTAGGCCCATGCATTACATAGATAACACTGGATTATTCTTTTGCTAATTACCACTTCCTTTGTCCTTTTCCTTTCTGTCTTTTTCCTTTCTGTCTTTTTCTTTCAGCATCCTTTCACACTTAAATCTTCAATTTCTCAGCGGAAATATCATCCCTAAGGCGGTAAGTCGGAGCGGCCCACAGATGGTTGATCCTAGGCATGACAACGCCAAATTTCTCGGTCATGTCCATGTCATCAGGTGACATGCCATTTGGAAGCTCCCAATCAAAGCAATGCACCAGTTGGGCCAATACCAGTCGGACGATCGTCAGGCCCAGCTGCATTCCTGGGCAACCTCTACGCCCAGACCCGAAAGGTAGAAGTTCAAAATCATGGCCCCTTACATCTATGCTAGTGCCTGCAAACCTCTCAGGGTAGAATTCTTCAGGATTAGACCACACATTGGGGTCCCGTCCGATGGCCCATGCATTTACAATGATGCGAGATTTTTTGGGTATGTGGAAACCGTTGACGGTGCAATCCTCCATGGCCTCACGAGGGAGGAGCAATGGGACCACAGGGTGAAGCCTCATGGTCTCCTTTACAATCATGTCCAAGTACCCCAAATTTTCCAGGTCAGACTCTTCCACCATCCGCTCCATGCCTACAATGGACTCTAACTCCTGTTGGGCCTTCTTCATCATATGTGGATGCTTGATGAGCTCTGAGAGGGCCCAGTCTATGGTAGTCGATGATGTGTCCAACGCAGCCAGAAGCATTTCCTACAAGAAGATGAATGCTCGTTAATATATATTCAATAAAAATGGATTGGGACCACTTTCGATCTTTTTTACGTCATTGATGTGCAAGTCATCAAGTGGAGGGTTTTGATGGGGGAAATCCAAATAAAGATGGTTAGGGCTCCAAATCCTGATTACATTACTTTCAGGTTGGAATTGAAAGAGTGGATGCAAAGGCGACTTTCTTATTATGCAAACTAGGAACATAATTTCCTCAGTTTTTATTAAACTAATCGTTTGCAATTTAATTAAGTCGATATGCATTCAAAGGCAACCTAAATGCTCTATATCCTTACCAACAATATGGCTTTGATATTGCTCCGATTGAACTGAAATTGATTTTCGTCAGAAGTCATGAATGACAACATGAAATCGACGAAGTCCCTCTGATGCCTTACTTCACTATGTTGGAAGTGTTCATCGATGATCTTCTCAAAAAGGCTATCAAAGAACTTGTTAGTGGTCTTCATGCGGCGTCGTAACCCTTGGAGATCGAACGGGCCGGTGCAGGGAATGTAATCAGCTATGTTGAAAGCTCCTGCAAGATACATGACCTCTTCAACGAGTTCTTTGAAGCCTTTCTCATCGATACTCTTGTTCATTTTCTTCTCCCCAAACACCATCCAGCATGTTATGTCTGTGGTAAAAGATGCAACTTTGATGGTAAGGTTGGCCGGGAGGCAGGCCGCAGATGCATCCTTGAGTGATTGCACGAGGAGGACCAGCTCTTCTCTCCTCATCGACCTGAATGACTCGATCTTGAGGTTACTAAGCAACTCTATCATGCAAAACTTGCGCATGTTTCGCCAGTAATGACCGTACGGGGCTAGCGCTATTCCCTTTCTACCGAAGGACATGTAGTGGCCTGTCTCAGTGTCTGGCCTAGTGGCGAAGATGAGATCATATATCTTGAGGAACTGCTGGGCCGCTTGAGGGGAAGAGACGACGATGGTTGGAACTAGGCCTAGCTGCATGTACATGATTGGGCCATACTTGTTGGCTAATCTATGGAGCGTACGATGAGGGAGGTTCCCCAACGTGAGGAGGCTTCCCAAGATGGGAAGTCCCTGGGGACCAGGCGGTAAGGTACCTTTGATTCCAACACCATTGGGTGTCTTCCTATCCCCTCTCATGGGACGTATGAGATAGACAATGGGCCAGAACCCAACTAATGCTATCAAGAGAAGTGTCATCCATGAAAGCATGGTAGCGGGAAGCAGCTGCAAATTACGATTCCTCTCTCTCTCTCTCTCTCTCTCTCTCTCTCTCTCTCTCTCTCTCTCTGTCTCCGTCCACTTTAGTAAGGTGGATACCTCTGTATATATATAACAATAGTAATGCAACAACTCGAGCCAAGGTTATCCGCTCGAAAGTAGTTAGTCATGGCTATGAGGATAGTTCTATAACTCGCTGAGTTGACTGGGAACTCGGCCAAATCAACTCGAATAGGTGAGATTTTCAGCCGAGTCATTGGGAAGCCTTATCGTGGCCATGACTTGACTCTATTAGGAAGACTGATCAGTCGACTCAACCACTAAGTTATTTCAAACAAGTAAATAGACAAATAACAAAAAGGCAAAGTGTCTTCTTTCAGTTATTTTAAGTGCAAAAGATAGTCCTTTCCTTCTATATCCTTCTGAAAACGTGTCATGTTATGCTTTAGCTCGAGTGGTGAGCTTAATTGGGTCTTTTTCTTTAAATATTAATTGGCTTAGTTTTGTCAAAATTATTTATTTTTTAATTAATCATTTTTATTAATTTTTTAACTGTACTTAGATGTGATCAACTGTATAAGATCGTTTTTTTTTTTTTTTTTTTTTTTACATGAAACGTGTCTCCTCAAATGCGGGCACATCTCAACTTTATACATTTACGCATAGCGGTGATATGGATGTTGGATTTTTAGGTGGTCTGTGAACATTATCGAAATGGTACGCTGGGTGAATGTATCCTACAGATAGTATACATTAAAAGCTTGTTGACCTCTAAAATTTTTCAAGGGCTGTGACCTACCTTAATGAGAGTAATCATGTAATATTTCTATCATTCTATAGTAAGAAATAAGATTCATTGTGGACAAGATTATTGTTGGGGGACCACCGAAGCACAAAGCGATGAATCTAAAGAAGTAATTCAATCGCACCAAGCAAGCACAGAGAGAACACAATGATTTTATGGAAAAAAACCTTTTTGGGAAAAAACCACGGCACAAAGCGACAGATAATCACTATGAAAAAATAGAAATTACAAGAAACAAGAGCTTACCCGATTCGAACAATGTCGAATCAAACCCTTCCTACACCCTTGAAACCCCTTGGACGAATATGAAACCCTGGTAATTACCTTTCAATCCCGTTTTCACACACACACACACACACACACACACACATAGCCTTGGGAATAATCCCAAATGAAATTGTAAACAAATTCCACATATCTGATGGATCTGTGTAATTTTGCTTAAAACTGTTCGATGTTATTAATACTTAATCTTTGATGACATCGAAGTAACTTTGATGGCATCGAACTAATGCTGAAACAATCCATAAATGACACATGAAATTTTAGATTCCTTCGATTGCATCGACCTAGCTTTGATGTAATCAAACTTGACTTCAATGTCATCGAACCCTCGTCGTTGTCATCAAAAAATGATACCAATATATCCAGCAACCAACAGAGAAAATTCAGAAATTCTCGATGGGATCGAGCACTGATCGATGTCATCGACAATGGCATCGAACAGTCTATCAATGTCATCGACAGGCTTTGTTTATGAATGATTTAAGGCTTCAAAAAACAATAATTACTATATTAATGATTGCTTAAACATGCGTGTACTATTCTCTACCTCGTGATTTATTACCATTCAAAATATTTTTCATACCATTGTTTCCAACAACAGTCACTTAGCGACCGATGGTGTCATTGTTACTAAAAATACAAAAATGAAATGAAGGAATCAGACGCACTAAAGTTGCCAAAGATAAGACAAATTCCACTCCATTATGCAACAGATTGTTGTTAGAATAGCATTTTTTTTCGTATGCTATTTTTAACTATAACTTAAATATCGATCACTAATCCTAGTAGTTTTAATTTCTAATTATTAAATATCCACTTGAGTTACGTTGAGTCTTTGAGTAAACCCAACTCGGTTGAACATCTAATGGAGTCAAGCTTCCTGGTTTGTGAGGAAGACGAGCTACTACCATTTTGCAAAATGGCACTAAAGCAACATGTTAGTTTGGTCATAGCTTTCTGATCCCTCAGTAGGCGGGCCGCCACATCTCACCTTTTGATAGCCAATCGCCCTGCCATTCACGGTAGCATTCTCATATTAGTGGTACGGCACATGCAATGTAAGATGTAGGGCCCGATTTGCAAGATATGGGTGAGAGCTAAACGCCTAGATTTGTTCCATACTCTGGTAGAGTTTGTAGTTTGACACTTTGATACTCTAGACAGCATATAGTATCTTAATCAACCCAAATAAGCTATGGGAACTGCATTAGATAAGTTATTTTTCAATTTTCATGTTGATTTAATGTTTCTAATCTCTGATTAATAAGAATTTATTTGTTTTGTACCATCGACTGTTTCATTTGGCATTCAGTAAACTCATGATTTGCAGGATTTAGTTTCAGTTAAATTGTCTTCCAAGTGCATAATTCACAGAATATTTTAGTAACTGGATTGCACGTAGGAATGGCTGTAGGACTCGGTAGTGAGATGGAATGTGCCTCATAACACGTGTCAACATGGCAAGTGGGTGTGAGATCCAGGCCATTCATCAGGTGGATGTCATGGTAAACCTTAATCCAAATATCAAGCTGGTCAACTCATAAACTAGGAGAACATTTTGTGAGTGAATTGACAGTTAAAAGAAAATGACCAACATTAATCCATGTAATGAGCCCATTCTTGTGTAGGGCTGTCAATAGGCCGGATTTGGGACCGGTCCCATAGTACCCATTCCCTGACTAATCTGGTTCAGGTATAGCTGGCGTTTGGTCCTTTCAGGTCAGTGTCTTGTTCTTTATGTTAGAAAATAAGAGTATCTTGTACACAACGGAGGATAGAAGAAAACGATAACGAAATGATCAGATCTATCAGGTTCAAGGCTTGACTTGAATAGTCGATTTCTCAAGATAGATTTGCTGCCCTTTTTCTGGAATTTCCAGTAAGTGCAAACGAATGAAATCTGTAAATTGTCTTCAGAATACAATGAATTCTCAATCCGATTTTCAACACGAAAATTTGCACATTTAAGTGTTGAATAGATCTCTAGTTTTGACACTAATATGCCTTAAGACATTCAGAAAAAACTCAGAAAGAGATCAGATCAAGAGTAATTGCACAGAAGAGTATGAAGAGTATCTCCTTCTGGATTATAGTATCTAGGATTTATATTAATTGAAAGGTTATGGATTTCTTCCTGAAGAGGTGCTAAAGAGCCTCTTCAAGAAATCTATACCCATTCACGGTAAATAATTTTCTTTCCATGAAAGGACATGACTCTTTGTCCTATGATAGTTATTTCTGTACCCATTCAGACAGTAGCAGTTATCCAATAGGAAAAACTATATCCACATAAGCGACACGTGGCATAGGTGCCATATGTACAATCATGTCACTATTACTCTCAATCATAAAAAAAAAAAATCTAATAATATATCAGGGTAGACCCCGGCGAAGTGCTAAGTGAGCCTAATAAAGCGCCCAAGTGGCCCTATAGCCCACGCTGCACACCCGCGGACAGTGCTTCACATCGTCTTCAAGGAGATTTGAACCCTGGTTGCATAAGCAAAAATCTATTCTCTTACTAACTGGCTATACACACTATTTATAGAAAGTTTAAATAATTAATATATTTATTTACTTTCTAAAAATAACTTTTATTTTTGAAATTTATTTTTAGTCTAAAAAAAATACAACAATCCCCCACAATTTCAAAAATAAAATTAGATTTTGCAACAAATGGCATATCAGTATAAATAGGTGCTTAAGTAAAGGTGTCTTTTGGATTTGAACCTTTACTTTAGTATATACGTATCAAAGTTATGAGAGGTACTTAGTGACCCATTAGTCTTGAACTAAGGACCATATATGACTCATCGGACACATAACACAAATCTATTCATATATAACTGGAGATCTAAAAGTTCGCACATTTCTGGCCTTGTGCGTATCCTTATTTCATGAGTATTCTAAAGACGATCCCAGTCTCTTCAAAAGCGGCCTCACTTCTCTACTCATATAGGCAGATCTATCAAAGATGATTCTGCTTCATCTTAACAAAGTATACTTATAGATCTATTAAGAGTTAGTACTCAGCCTCTTATGAAATGCAAAAACCAAATACTAGACTTTTAGGAATGAGACTCAATTTTTTTTTTCTAGTGTATGTTTTAGTCACATACTTGACTTGTTTGTCCCTTTGAACCTATCCTATATTTCAAAACATAGGTAGGGTTGCTATCAAGAGTGAAAGTTACATCTTTATGAATCTTAGTTTCATTCCTTTAGTGGTTCTTCTTATTTGATCTCTTGATAAACCTTTTGTCAAGAGATCTACTAAGTTCATGATGAATTTAATATATTTCACTGTGATTACTCCATCTCTGAACAATCCTTTAACAAAGTGATGCCTTAGACCTACATTTTTAGACTTACTATTATAAGTCTTACTCATAGCACGACAAAGAGTAGCCTGACTATCACAAAAGATAGATATGGCAGGAGTAGGTTTTGGCCAATACGAGATTTTCAATAGTAGGTATCTTAGCCATTCACCTTCTTTACAAGCAACACCAAGTGCAATAAACTCACTTTCCATTGTAAAGTGAGATGTGCACGTTTATTTCTTAGATGCCCATAATATTGCTCCTCCTCCAAGAGTGAATATCCAACCACTTTTAGATTTAGATTATATGCTATCTGCATTCCAGCTTGCATCGCTGTACCCTTCAAGTACAGTGGGATATGATTTATAATGCAATCCATGGTCTATGGTTCCTCTTAGATACTTTAAAACTCTTGAAATCGCATTCCAGTATATTTGTCTGGGATTACTAGTATACCTGCTTAGCATTCCTACGGTGAATGCTATATCGGGTCTAGTGCAATTCATTGCATACATTAAACTCTCAATAGTACTCGCATATTCTTGTTATGCTTTACATCTACCAGTATTTTTAACCAAAGTAATACTTAGACAAATGGAGTTGAAACCTGTTTACTATCATAATGATTAAACCTCTTTAAAACTTTCTCTAGGTAATGAGATTGTGTTAAGGTTATTTCAGATTATAAATCTTAATACCTAATATTATATTAGCTTTGCCCATATCCTTCATATCGAAGTTGGTACTTAGAAACTTTTTAGTTTCTTTCACACAGTCCTCATTTGGTCCAAATATTAGCATATCATTTATGTATAGGCAGATAATGATTTGACCTTTAATATATATGCACTTATCTGCTTGGTTTACTCTAAAACCATTAGATTGTAGTACTTGATCAAACTTCTCATGCCATTCTTTAGGAGTTTGTTGAGCCCATAGAGAGATTTGACCAGTTTACACACTTTCTTCTCTTGCCCGGGTTGAACAAATCCTTCAGGTTGTTCCATATAGACTTCTTCCTCTAGATCACCATTTAAGAATACCTTTTTGACATTCATTTGATGGATTACTAGGTGGTGAATTGGTAAAAGAGCAATTAAAGTCCTAATGGTAAATATTCGAGCAACAGGAGCATATGTAATCGAAAAAATCAATACCTTCCTTTTGTCTAAATCATTTGGCTATCAATCGAGCTTTAAACTTATTTATGGTTCTATCAGGATTGAACTTTCTTTTAAAAATCCACTTACATCTTATAAGCTTTGAACCTGGTGGAAGATCGACTAAACACCATGTGTTATTAGAGACTATGGAATCTATTTCATCGTCGATGGCTTCCCTCCAAAACTGTACATCAGGAGATGAGAGAGCTTCACTAAGTGTTGATGGATCACTTTCAATACTTAGTGATAGAGTAATCTCCTTTCTTATTTCATTTTTATCCCTTTCTATAAGGAACATATAGAAATCTGGGCCAAAAGATATTTCTTTCCTTGCCCTTTTCGATCTCCTTAGTTCATTTCCTTCTAGATAAGTATTAAATTTATCATAAAAGTTATTAGGCTCTTTGTTCATTGGTTCTTTTACATTTTCATCAACCTGCCTTTTTGTATGATTATTCATATAGTCTTTGTATACTGTATTTTCAAAAAATATAGCATCCTTATACTCTATAATCATGTTTTTGTTAGTAAAAGAAGTTTGTTCTAGAACCAAGAATCTATATATGAGACTATGAATCCCATAACCCACAAAAGCACACCTGATTTCTCTCGGACCTAACTTTACTCTCTTAGAATCAATAATCCTGACTTCTACTATACTTCCCCACACTTTGAAGTAATGAAGATATGGTTTCTTCTTGTTCCATAATTCATATGGGGAGATATCCAATTTTTTGTGCGGGATAATATTTAGAATATGGTTTGCTGTTAACAATGCTTCCCCCCACAAATTCAGTGGTATCCAGAATTTAATATCATACAGTTGATCATTTCAACAAATGTTCTATTTTTGCATCCCGCTAGGCCATTTTGCCGAGGTGTGTAAGATGCCATAAATTCATGGATTAATACCATTTGATTCACAGAAGTCGTTGAATTCATTAGAAGAGTACTCACACCCTTTATCACTTCTGAGGGCTTTAATCTTTACATTCAACTGATTTTTCATTTCGACCTTATAAAGCTTAAACTTTTCAAAGGCTTCATCTTTAGATTTTATCAAGTATATAAAGAAAAATTTAGTGAAGTCATCGATAAATGTGATAAAATACCATTTTCCTCCACAACTTAAGGTATTATTTAAATCACATATATTGGAATGAATTAACTTCAAGGGTTGTGATTTTCTCATGCCAGTCCCAAATGGTTTTCTGGTTATTTTAGAATGGGTACACACATCACATTTTCCTTCTTGTTAAATTTCATGATTTGATATAAGGCCTGAGATCATCATTCTTTTCATTGAATGATAATTAACATAACCTAGTCTAGCATGCCATAAAGATACGGAATTCACTATATAAACGGAAACATTATTATTATTATTATTATTATTATTATTATTATTATTCAGTTTAATCATTCCATTATATGAATATCCTTTGCCTACAAACATATCATTCTTGGTGATAACCAACTTATCAAACTCAATCACTATTTTGAATCCTCTCTTATTAAGAAGATCTCCTGACACTAGATTTTTAGACATGTCAGGCACATGCAATACATTTGTTAGTGTCAGTTTTTTGCCTGATGTAAACTGAAGTGCTACTGTTCCTTTTCCAACAACGTTCGCATGAACGTTATTACCCATCTTAACTTTTTGTCCAGTTACTATACTTTCATAGGCCTTGAAGATGTTTCGATCCTTCGGTATATGAATGGTTGCACTAGTATCTAGTCACATCCACCATCGGATATTACTGTATTAGCTTCAGTAACCATTGCTACAAGTTGGTCTTCTTCCGTGTTAGCCTGAGCTTTCAGTTGTTTCTTCCTGTGTCGACATTCCTTTATGTAGTGTCCAGGCTTATTGCAGAAGTGACACTTGCCCTTTTTCTTTCCCTTTTTCTTAAACTCTGTATCTTTCTTTGGGGGAATAGATGTGGAGTTTTGAGATTTTGGCTTGTCATCTTCTACTATATTTGCTTTGGAATGATTTTCCGAAGCACTTTCTTTCTTGTCTCAGTTTCTGGACTCTTCTTCTCTATACGAAGATGTCGTTGAAGCCCTTCAAGAGTGTACTTTCTTTCATCATGTTTCAGTTTCTTTTTATAATCAAACCATGATGAGGGTAATTTTGTAATTACTACACCGACCAGAAATTCTTTAGGAAGATCTATCCCACCAATCTTCAATTCATCAACCAAGTTCTGTAGTTCGGTTACTAGGGAGAGAATTGACTAATCATTTTTAAACTTGAAGTGGACATAATTATTAATCAGAAATTTCTGAGTACTGATCTCTTCAGTTTTATATTTTTGATCTAATTTTGTCCACAGATCTTTAGTAAAGGATATTTTATGGTACGAATTACATATAGAATTAGAGAGAGCGTTTAGGATATGACCTTTGCATAGAAAATCATCCTCCTTCCTTTTCTTCCGTTCTTCCTTCACTTGATTTAAGTTGTCTTCTTTTGGCTCGGGTAGAGAAGACAGATCATCATCTAGAATGTAGGATAACTTGAGAGAAGTCAGAAAAAAAAGCATATTCTGCTGCCATCTTGAGAAGAATTGACCGTCGAAACGATCCAGTCGTACAAAGTCTTTGTTCATAACTTGAATGGAATGAATTGCCTCCATTGTTAAAAGATAATAAATAATCTATCTTAAATGTTAGAAAATTGTAAGAGTATCTTGTACACAACGGAGGATAGAAGATATCGATAACGAAACGATCAGATCTATCAGGTTTAAGGCTTGACTTGAATAGTCAATTTCTCAAGACAGATTTACTGCCCTTTTTCTGGAATTTCTAACAAGTACAAATGAAAGAAATCTGCACATTGTCTTCAGGATACAATGAACTCTCAATCCGATTTTCAACACTAAAATTGTTGAGAAGTGGAGGCACATCTAGGGCCACGCATGATCGGTCGTGGCCCCTGCTCGACCGGTCGTGGAGCTCACTCGACCGGTCATGACTAGTCGTGGACTGGCTCAACTCAAAGTCCAACAAGCATAGGTTTTTGAGTTCCGAGGTGGTCGATCGATCGCTGATCATTCTCGACCGGTTGAGGGGTCCTCTCGACCGGTCATGCAGTCTGCTCGACCAGTCGATGTTATGTAGATTAGTTTCTGAATTTGATACAGACTATGGATTTTTGGTGTCGCCTTTCGTAAGGGTGCGAAAGGAAAGTTGCTTAAACTATAAATAGGAGTCCCTAGGGCTTTTCTAGTGTTAATGTGAATATTGGGGAGTTATTCTAAAGTGTGGGCAAAGGATTTTCTCTGTTTTTCCAAGGGAGAGATTAGTATATTGCCTTGTAATCTTCGTTATTCTTCATAGTGGAAGTTTGCATCCGTGGTTTTTTTACCTTAGTTTGGGATTTTTCCATGTATATTTTGTCTTGTGGTTTGTTTTGATTGCTTTGATCCGCTTCTAGTTTATATTTCTTCTTGTTTATCATTTGTGGGTGAGACTTGAGATTGGATCTCGACTCACTACGTTGTTGGCGTGCTGTGCAACAACTGGTATCAGAGTTATTGGTTTAGTTCTATTGGGAGCGATGACAGAAGAAGGAAAAACTAGAATTGAGAAGTTTGATGGTTCAAACTTTACCTTCTGGAAGATGCAGATGGAGGATTATCTGTATCAGAAGGACCTCTATATTCCTCTAGGAGGAAAAGAGAATAAACCAAAAAAGATGATAGATGATGAATGATTTTTACTGGATAAGAAGGCTTTAGAAATGATCTGACTCTCTTTGTTTAAGAGCGTCGCCTTTAATATATCCAAGGTAAACACTATAAAAGAATTAATGGAAGCCCTAACCACCATGTATGAAAAACCCTCTGCATCCAACAAGGTTCATCTTATGAAACAACTATTCAACATGAAGATGTCAGATGGTGGGAGCATAGCTAAACATTTAAACGAGTTCAATACAGTCACGAGCCAGTTGGAATCCATTGGCATTGTTTTTGAGGATGAGGTTAGGGCATTATTGATCTTGTCCAGTTTGCTAGACAGTTGGGATGGTTTGGTGATTGCTGTGAGTAATTCTTCAGGGTTAACAAAGCTAAAATTTGATGATGTGGCCGGTCTAATTATCAGTGAAGAATCTGGAAGAAAGACATCAGGAGTTTCAGGAGATTTAGGAAATGCTTTAAACGTTGAAGGAAGAGGAAGATCGCTAAACAAAGGAGGCAATAAACACTGACGTTCTAAGTCAAGGAAGAAGTCTAAGGGACCGAAAGACAAAGACGGGTGTTGGCATTACGACAAGAAGGGGCACATGAAACGTGATTGCAGGGCACTCAAGAAACAAGAAGGAAGCTCTCAAGGGGGGAAGGATTTAGTGAATCTATCTGAGGAGAGTGACGCAGAGGCATTGATCTTTTCTCTTGATGTGAGGAATGAGTCTTGGATTATAGACTCGGGTGCTTCATTTCATGCCACCTCATGTAAAGAAGTTCTGTATGATTATGTGTCAGGTGACTTTGGGAGAGTCTACCTAGGTGATGATGAGCCGTGCAATATTGTTGGAAAGGGGGACGTTCATGTCAATCAGAAAGGCAGAACAATTTTGAAATTGAAGGATGTCAGACATGTACCGAGTTTGAAATGTAATTTGATCTCAGAGGGACAGTTGGCCGATACCGGTTATGTGACTACATTTACTAGTGATTCCTGAAAGATCACAAAAGGTACCTTGGTGATATCTCGAGGTAAAAAGGAAGGTACTTTGTACGTGACTTTAGGATCGTATAGTTTACTCGCAGTTGCATCAACTGGAGTGAATGAGCAGTTATGGCATTAGAGCTTGGGACATATGAGTGAAAAGTGGATGAATGTGCTATTGTCAAAAGGGAAGCTATTAGGGCTGAATCTATTGACTTGGAATTCTGTGAGGACTGTGTGTATGACAAGCAGAAGAGGGTAAGTTTCAAGAAAACAGGACGCGCTCCAAAGACACATCTGTTGGAGCTTGTACACACTGATATGTGGGGACCGACACAGGTATCATCTCTTGGTGGCTTACGTTATTTTGTTTCTTTTATTGATGGTGCTAGTAGAAAACTGTGAATTTATTTCTTAAAACACAAATCTGATGTATTTGAAGTATTTAAGAAGTGAAAAGTTATGGTAGAAAACGAGACAGGTAAAACAGTAAAATGTCTCAAATCTAATAATGGGAGAGAATACTGTGATAAGAGATTTGAGGAGTATTGTGCGGCAAAAGAAATCAAATATCAGAAAATGATTCCAGGGACACCACAACAGAATGGTGTGGCTGAGCACATTAACAAGATCACCCTTGAGCGCGCCAGGAGCATGAGGTTACATGCAGGGTTGCCCAAGACCTTTTGGGCAAATGCTGTGAATACTGTCGCATATCTCATCAATAGAAGTCCCTCAACACCATTAGATGGTGGGTTACCAAAAGAAGCATATACTGGGAAAGAAGTGAACCTTGCACATCTTAGAGTGTTCGGTTGCACTTCATATGTTCACATTGATGCAGAGTACAGAAACAAGCTGGATGCGAAGTCCAGGAGGTGCACGTTTATAGGCTACGGGCAGTATGATTTTAGTTACAGGTTTTGGGATGTAGAAAACAGGAAAATCATCAGAAACAAGGACGTAATTTTTAATGAAAAAGTGATGCATAAGGACAGTGTGACAGAAAATAAGGCCAAGGAGAAAGAATTCGTAGAGATGGAAGAGTTCCCGGACACGGGTGTTACAGCGCCACAGGATGATCATGCACATGAGCATTATGAGGCAGAGTCGTATACACCGATTGTGAGAAGGTCTACTCGGGAGAGGAGACCCACGGTCCAATACTGACCCTCCTTACATTATATACTGCTGACAAATAATGGTAAGCTAGAGTGTTTTGAAGAGGTGTTACAATCAGATACACGGGTTAGTGGGAGCAGGCCATGGATGAGGAGATGGACTCTCTTGAGTCTAATCGTACATAAAAGCTAGTCACTCTACCTAAGGGTAAGAAAGTTGTTCATAACAAATGGGTTTACAGACTGAAAGAGGAGCACGATGGTTTAAAATGGTACAAGTCCAGATTGGTTGTGAAAGGGTTTCAACAAAAGGCAGGTATCGATTTCACTGAAATATTTTTACCTGTGGTGAAAATGTCTACGATTCGCATGGTCTTGAGTATAGTGGCTATAGAGGACTTACATCTAGAGCAGCTAGATGTTAAGATAACTTTTCTTCATGGGGACCTTGAAGAAGAGATATATATGCATCAGCCGACAGGATATGTGGCACCAGGAAATGAGAACAAGTTGTACAGACTGAAGAAGAGTCTATATGGCCTGAAGCAGGCCCCAAGGCAGTGGTACAAGAAGTTCAACAATTTCATGTCGAAAACAGTTATAGGAGATGTCATGCTGACCACTGTTGCTATTTGAAGAAGTTTGATACGTCATACATCATCCTTCTTCTTTACGTTAATGATATGCTTGTGGCCGGTTCAAGCATGAAAGACATTTCAAATCTCAAAAGATAACTGTCTAGAGAATTTACCATGAAGGATTTAGGAGTTGCAAAACAAATCCTAGGCATGAGGATAGAGCGTGATAGGGAAAACAAGAAACTGATTTTGTCACAGACAGAGTACATAGCTAAGGTACGTGATCGATTCAATACGAGAGGTGCTAAGCTGGTTAGCACTTCATTACCCAACCACTTCAACCTATCTAAGGAGCAAGGTGCAAAGACGTAGGAGGAACAGGACTACATGGCTAAAGTCCCATACGCGTCAGTTATCGGGAGTCTCATGTATGTTATAGTGAGCACGAGGCTAGACATTGCTCAAGTAGTGAGAGTTG